>CM055982.1:36922500-37387500 GCA_029531755.1 Holothuria leucospilota
TGTTTCAAACAATTTTCAGTATCACAGTTACTAACGAGGATCTCGAGAATTGCCAGTGAGAAGAGAATAAAAGAACAGTAGTTCAGTAATTTCGTTCCTCATTCTGTTGCAACTCCCTGGTTCGACTACAAGAAACACGTACCCTACAAAGTTCGGGGTTACATTCAAAATGATACTACTGTATTTCAGTAAGGCCTAGTTGAACATAAAGGCTTCATAGCAGGTGTCGAATATGTACTCCTCTATTGGCGTTGGTATTACGAGTGTGGCACGACAGCCAATATAGCTGCAGGGGTAACACACGTCCGCCAAGGGGCAAAGTTGAACACTGCAGGAGCAAAACTAGCTAACAGGGACAAGACTTCTGAATCGAAGGAAGACTAAAACTCAACTCAAAGCATATCAAACGCTTTCTGCCCTGTCCAGGGAAAATACGTGGCTTAAACTGAAAGAATATCTGAAGTTAAGAAACAATGCTCTCCCTGTGTCAATAACTCATGCCTCTGAACAACCAGCAGTGAGGTCTGGGAACAACTACATACATCGCAGGGCCTTTGAGCCGAGGGGCCAAAACTGGTCAGCGGTACAGTGATATGGTGATGACTTTCTTGGCGACCGTAGACAGGTAGTCGTAGTAAATGGGACTCGTTCTTCGTCGGAGGATGTTATGTCCGGTGTCCCCCAAGGGTCTGTCTTAGGGCCGATTCTCTTTCTGGCACATATCAATGATATTGGCGGTGTTGTTACTTCTGAGGTCCGGTTGTTTGCTGATGATTGTGTCTGTTATCGTATTATTGAGACTGAGGATGATTGTTGTAAACTTCAGGATGATATTCAGCACTTAGGTCAGTGGGCTACTACATGGGGTATGCGTTTTCAACCTACTAAATGTAGTATTATCACCTTTGCTCGTAAAAAACACCCTATCCCCTTTAAGTACCTTCTCAATAGAGTGGAGCTCCCAAATGTTGATTGTATTAAGTATTTAGGGATAACCATCACCAAAGACTTAAACTGGGATCAGCACATCCAAAGTATTTGTAACAAGGGAAATAGAGTTTTACTGTAGGCATTCTGTATAGGAATTTGTCATTTTGCCCTAGAGAAGTTAAGATTGCAGCCTATAAAGGCCTTTTACGGCCAGTTTTAGAGTATGCCAGCACTGTCTGGGACCCGCACCAGGTTTGCCTGCGTAATAAACTAGAGGGTATACAGAGAAGAGCTGCAAGATTCATAGCTTCTGACTTCTCTAGTGAGCCTGGTTTTATGACTAACCTCTTAAACGAGTTAAATTTAGCACCTTTAGTTGACCGACGTAAACAAAGTAGGCTCATCCTGTTTTCTAAAGGTGTCTTTGGCCAGGCCCATATTCCTATTGACCGTCTGCATCACCCTTTACGGAAAACCCGTCAGATGCATGACCTTCATTTTTGTAATCTGTATGCTAGGTCCAATTGTTACAAATTTAGCTTCCTACCTCAGACTGTTAAAGATTGGAATAGTCTCCCTGAGAGTGTTATTAATGCTGCCTCTACTAATAAGGATCCTGTTAGCATTATTACTAAGTTTCTTAGTAAGGTTTGACCCCTCGGCGCGTGCGTGGTGAGAGAATGTCTTCGGATGTTTCACCATATCCAAGAAGAAGAAGAAGAAGATGGGGATCGAGGGGTCTACGGGGGAACTGAATGCCCCCAGATGCGATTTGGTGCAACCAAAGTGAACAATTACGAAGTTTATTTCCTGCAGTTTATTCCTCAATTATTCCGCGAATTTTTGGAAACAATTTTTTGGCCCACCTTTGGGTGGGGCCATATGGTCCCGTTGCCCCCCCCCCGGACCCGCTAGTGACTAGATACCACCCCCAGGCACTGGCGGACTGTGTAGTGACTGTCATACGAGGGTACCCTTACTACATAATTAACAACCGAGTAAGAACCGGCGGAAACTGGGTCCTCTTACTAACGACATATTTCCGTGCATGATTTCTGTCGAGTCGAGTAGAGTAGTACATGGTGTTTAGAGTACGCTGTATACAGCAGCGCTTCTCAACCTTTTTTTAACTCGAGGACCACTTTCACTCTCAGAATTTTTCTGAAGAACCACCTTACAAAAAGTTTATTCTTTTTTTCTTAATTTTTTAAATTTTTATGGCGGATCCAGCGGCCCACCTGTGAGAGCTTTGCGGCCGCGGCCCACCGGTTGAGGTTAGGTTAGGTTAGATGCACTCTACGGTTGTGTATAGATGAGATTTAACGGCCCAGTTTCCAACCAATTGGTTCAAGTCGAGCCGACCATGGCCTTTTTTCCAGTTGTGGCTCGCTGGCTTGTTTTCCCCTACTCCATTGCTTATGCGGAGCATCACGCACAACGGATGTAGGTTCCATTTTTAAAGTCTTTGGTATGACTCAACCTGAGAATCGAACCCGGGCCTCCCACAGGTTGAGAAGCGCTGCAGTACAGTACAGTGGCGCACTCCATGTAAACAATAAAAATGGCGGATAACACGAGCGAAGTAGTGCTCGATCCTTGGGACGAAGAATTAGAAGAAACAGCACGAAATGCTCGAGTTTTCGTTTATGATAGACGCAAGGCAACACTGCCGGAAAGAAAGGTTGATATCGGGGGCATGTTAGACTTCGCTTCTTTTGACGATAGACTTCGAAGTGTAGGTATTTCAATTTTCCTAGCATGTAGGCCTAGGTCCTAGGCCTACTAACAGTTTGTTTGTCCTAATGTTAGGCTTCAGTGCGTCCACAATATGTATTTCCAGTAGGCCTAGGCTTTCCCGGGGGCGTAGTTTTTTCCTAGGACGAATGGGTTCAATTTCATTTTTTTACCTTAATCCTAACCTAACCATCATTTTACATGATTTCAATTGAAATTTCCGAAAATCGCCCCAGCCCTCCTTGCTTTCCACCCTCAGAACGATGTGCTTTCTCGCCCCTGAAATGCTGGAACTGTATGCCTATTAGGCTAACCATTTGAAGACTGTGATTCATAGGATCAATAACTTAGTCTTTTATGATTTAATGAATTCATGAATCATGAGTTTGCAGCACTAAAATGCAAAAAAATAGCAGAGTAATTTTTGAATATTCCGCTCATGGAAGCTCTGTTTAGGAAAAAGCAAGGCTAGGCTACAAAGTCCTGGCAACAAATGTTAATAATAGCCCATGTGAGAAGGACTCATCTAGGCCTATAGTATGATTATTGCACCGTGTATTCATTGGCTTTGATTGAGGATCTTGTGAATTACCTTTCAAGTGGCTACAAGGACTAGCAGTGGCAGTTGATTTGTTTTTGTGAGAAGCCAAATGGATATGCAGTAATATTCAGTTCCCCCACCAAGTCCTTACATTTTGTTTTGTAAGGTGACACATTCGTGTCATGAGACATACATTATGCCTGATATCATGTCTCTAGGTCAGGTTAGTGTTAGAGATAGTGTTCGACCGATTATGCCATAATCGGGTATCACCGATTACCGATTATTCAATTACACAATCGGGCAGATGCCGATTACCGATCACCGATTATTTACATGTATAGGAAGGTCATGTTTTCTCGCCGTCTGTCGCATATTTCTAATTTTATACACACACCATAACATCACACCATAACATAACCTTCACACTGGAGATGAACGATTAAGAACAGTTCTCTATGTTCCACGAACAGAATATTAAATGTTTTTGAAGGATTTCCTCTCCAAGTACTATGATAAAAATCAACCATAAATACATGCTTTCGTACGATGTCACAGGCTTAACGTTAGCCAAAGAGTCTGTCGGCTTACATACGGCTCTACCTACAGTAGTTCCATCCACCAATCATGTCGGAAGATTCCCTGCAAAGGTCTGTACTGGACTGGGATCATGGCCACTATCCGTCCGGTTGTTCCATTCCATTGAAAAATAGGGGGTTGCAGTCTTTACTTTCACATTTTTATGGTAAATGATGAGTCGTTCTCAAAATAATTCTTCTTTGACAATTTAAAAATAAAGGTGGATAATATACAACCAAAAACATTTTGAGAACGACTCTCTTAATATCTCTTATTTTTTTAGCAAAAAGTATGAATACTTCAATATTCCTAATATCAGACTGTACTAGTCTGCCCGACGGATAGTGGCCATGATCCCTGGACTGTAGTAGTGCTATATAGTAGCCTATCCACCCAGTTTTCGGCAAAAATATCCAACTACCTTGGCACTTCAGGGCCACTAAACGTTCCACTCAGTTTGCCTGATTTACTCATCCCATGCTCCCTTAACGATATGGAAGTATTTTTTGTAAAGCGTCTTGCCCAACACTTACGTCTTATGTAAAAGATTCTGCAAATGAAATATAAAACTAATTCCCGATAAAGTCGCGTAATCGAAAAACTGTTGCCGTTCCAGCGTGAATTTAACACAGGGCCCGTTTCCCTTCGTTCATCAGTGAGGAGTACGGACGGAGTTCATGACCAACATGCTACGTAAATGCGCAGACAATGCACTTAGCCTTGCATTACGTATTACACACTGTACTGGTGTGCTTTCGTAGGTGAACTTCCAACTTCGCAAGAACTGTACGGCAGTTACGTGTGCGCATGTGCAGGTCATAGGTAATTAAAAACTTAACGAAAAGAATGTGGGAAGTGGCATAATTTATGCAGGATAATAAGCCTGGGGTTTCCAAAGTTGCTACAGTACAGTACGTGCACCAAATGTGTACAGATGATGTGGTTTGCACTGAAACTTGAAAAAACGTAACGCGAAGTCTACAATTTGTATGCAGATGTACGGCATGGTCCATGGCATGCACACCTTGTAGGTAATACTGTGTGCCCTTTCACGCACCTGAACTGTGCTGCACTGTGAGTTACGGCAACAATTACGATGATTGCTATGATTTGGAGAGCTTAAAATGTTGTAAGTTTTGTGAGTATCAGTGCTGATATTTTGGGCGGGAACTTAAAGAGATGCGTGTTTTGGAGAATTATAAAGATTTTTGCAGAAACTTTGAAGTGTTTTAGCCCTGTTTCCAGTTTTCAAATAATCGGTGGTGGTAATCGGTTGAAGGTCAAAATTTTACCGATGCCGATTATTTACCGATTGTGCGATAATCGGCCCGATGCCGATTATCTAACAGATGATCGGTCGAACGCTAGTTAGAGACGTGAAATAACGTTAGGGTTAGAAGTCTCAAGACTTGGTATCATGCATGATATGATGTTGAGGATTGGGTGATTCCCCTCACTGGTTTATGTTGTAGAGAGGCTACGGGGATATGAAGTCGATATTCAGAGGCAACTTCCCGTGATAACAGTTATCTACCCTATGAAGGTTAATTTGTCTTTGAAAGGCTACAAGGATATGCAGCCAACTCTTACTGTCTTAGGTTGTCTTCTACAAGGCTAGGATGGTATGCAGTCAGGATTCAAACTGTGCCTTGAAGAGGCTACGGGATGTGCAGTAACTGTGTAGCGCTGTAATCCCTGTAATAAAAAACAGCTTCAGTCTTGCAGGGTATTCTGCAATTGAGCCAAAATAGCATTGCATGAAATTGAGATTTTGTAGCAGGTAGAGGTGTTTAATGAGCCTTGATTGGATACAGAATAATTATGATAGGGATGACATTTGATTTAGCCATGCACCTGTTACGAATATTCCATTTTCTTTTTGTTTAACAGATTTTCAGAATTACCAAGAATGAGAAATACGTTATTGTGACTACTGATCGTAAACTGATACATGATGATGAATCATATTGTAAGTATTTGAGAATGGAGGACACACTCCCCCCCCCTTCCCCCGAATTTTCCGAAGACGATCCCCTCTCTGGATAATTCCCTCACCCTGAGACAACTACCCTGTCATAAAATTTGGAACCGTTGAAATTGACCTGGCTGGGACTCAAATTGACTTGGGTGGGAATTGTCCTGGGGGAGTTGTTTGGAGGAATTTGTGTGGGAATTGTCTGGGGAAGGGGAAATTGTCCGGGGAAGGGGGTATTGTCTGGGGAAGGGGAATTGTCTTTGGAAGGGGGAGATGTCCAGGTACCTTTTAATCAGTCCTGTTATTACCCATCGTAACAAGCTTTTCCTCAGTATGCTACAGCATAGTTTAATAGTAGGATACAGGATGTAAAGAATATGAAACTTCAGTGTGGAAAGGGGAAAATTAGAGATACTGTTCTGATGCAGTGTGTTAATTAGTAGAAGAAGAATGATCAAATTGTTTTACTTAAAGGTCAGATGCAGTCGCCCCAAACTTATTTTGAAACAATAGCTAAATGTCAGAAATTTCTTCTTATTTCACTTCTTTCATGATATTTTAGAACATAAATATTGCATATTGAAGGTAAATCAAGCAGTTGCTCCTTGTAAATTTCACATTTGAGTGAGAAAAATACTGTCACATGATTCTCAAGAGCCATTCAGGAAATAGGATAGTCTACTATACAATTCTTTTTTTGGGGTGACTGCATTCTCCCTTTAAACTCAACATGATTTCCTGTAGTTTCTCAGATGCTTTTGCACCTGGTCTCATGTTGACATATTGTAAGAGTTGCCCGTCACTTATATGCTACATGGAAGGGAAATATTGGTTTTTAAAATGCACCAGCATGGCGTACAAAGAAATAGTTGTAATCACATGATACCATTTAGTCTCACCAATAAACTCCAGCAACAGCATTATCTCCTCAAACTGTTATGCATTGTAAAAGTAATGGATGTTACAGTACATCATTTAAAATTTTGAAAGTTTAGGCCAACAAATTATTCTTAAAATTTTATAAGCAAAATATAAATGAATTTCGTCCTGTAAGAACCTTAATTTTTGAAAGTCAAGCTGTTGTGCCGCCTTATTTTGAATAGTGTATTATTCTGTATCAATGGATAGGCCTATTGGTTTTAAAAATATGGAATTCTTTTGTACTACAAAATAAGTCAGCATTTATGACCATTACAAGGTTTCATACAAAAGATACAGCACATGAGATTTTACTGTAACTATGTTGAATATTCTAAAATTAAGTTGCTTGTAGTTAATGTCTTAAGTTTTCTTGGGCAATTTTAGTTTTAATATCCACTTTACTTTAAAAATGTAGCATTAAATGTGTGGTTGCATATGGTCTTTTTTCCAGGTAAATACATAGATGATGAAGTCACTCTGTACATCTTAGAGGACATTAACCAGCCATTACTTGCACCTACTAGAGAAAGGGTAGACTACCTCCCTCACTATGACACCCTTGTCAAGAGTGGAATGTACGAGTACTATGCCAGTGAAGGAAAAAACCCATTGCGTAAGTCAGTAGCATTGGTACATATAGCCAAATATTAGATGACAGTCATAATGGCTTCCAGTCTCAAGTTAAGTCCCTGCCTTTATCTCTTCCATAGTGTCCTTATTAGTCAGTGGGATCCTATGATTTCTGCACTTTTCTCAACAATCCCACAAGTTTTAAAATCATTTGCAGGAATTTTCCACACCTGTTGTGAAAACCTCCTGTTTGAAAAAGGTTGACTTTTTGTGTTGCAACTTATGGAGAACCCCCAAGACAAAATCTCCAGAAATGGCAGTGGTTTTCCTGAAATTTTCAAGAATGCAAATGCTATTTGTTATTGTTTTATAACAGGTGGACAAAAGAAGAAAGGTCTAACAGAGATCCACAACACATTGTTTTAAGGAAATGGGAGAAATGAGGGGGGGGGGGGGCTTTAGTTATCTCTCTGATTTGAATTAAAAAAGTTTTTAATTCCTTTATTTCCAGAAATTATATTCTTTCCCAAAACTTTACCACAGAACATGGAAATTTGTTGAATTTTGGGAAATTTTGCGAGAAGTGTGAACACTGAGTAGAACTATTGTTATCATGGGTTGTTTGTCTGTGTGATAAAAACGCCTTTTCCTCTACATCATTGTAATTGGTTTGACTAAACATTAATATTGCAAAGACTGGTATATTTTCGCCTTTAAGAGATGCTCAACAGTTTAAGCATTAGCTTTACTCATGGTAATTTGGGATTGTTGACAAATGCACAAAGCTCTTTTTGCTTGAAAGTGGATGCTTTATAAACTTTTCAAAGTAATTCTTGAACAAAGTGTTCAGAAATCTGGGATCAGCTGTCATTTCAGGAGTCATTGAAATTATTGTTTGAAAGGCTAAACAGTTCCTAAGTAAGCTGCAATAAAGAAATACAGTACTGTATCCTTGAAAGTTGGTGATAGTTACCTATGCAACATTCTTTGTGAAGTTGTGTAGGAATTTACAGGCTTACTGATAGGCCCTTTCTGGGGTCTTTTATATGAGAACATATGGGAAATGCTTCTGCAGTAGATGAATATTTTGTTATGTCATCTCTACATCAAGTGTTGAACCAGGTGAAAGGTCATATTTTAAGGTCAGCAAAGGACAAATAATGAAACTTTGTTCTGTATACTTTTCTTCCAGGTCTAAATCATTAATTGGCAAGAGTCACCCTTACTTTCATAGCAGTTAATGGTTAAAGTTTATTTGAGGTCATAAGAGGTCATATTAGGAGGCTTGATATGTCCAGTGATTTTATCTGATATTGACCAGAGTCAGTGGCAGTGGCTTGGAAGGGAAAAAAATGAACTAGAAGAGATGGTGAAAGGTTATATGAGCCCCCTTGAGGTCAAACTATGAAATCTTTCAAAATGTTGGTAAAGTTGAAAGATCACATCAGTCACCAGATCAGTTCACAAGATTATTGCTTCATCCAGTTTTCCTACCAGTTAGCAATTTTAAATAAACTATTCAGTTACAGGAATGATATTCATTAACTAATATAACACCTTTGCAAAGTATTTCTTTTTCTGATGAGAAGGGTTCTGTCTGATGATAATTCGAAATGGCCAAATAATCCCTTCTAAATAGTTTATTGCACTAATTTAAAGGAAGAGACATGAATGTGGTTCCCTTACAGGCAATAATTAAAATTTTTGCCAAAATTGGTGCTTTTCATGACCCTTTATTGTACTGTTTTGAGAAAAAAAAATCTGGTTTCATAGTTGTTAAAAATTTCATGTCCCCACCAAAATGTACAAACATTTTTGTGACAAAATACCTAGCCTAGTCCTCAATATAGAAGATGTACATAATGATATAACATAATCTTGTGGTAGAGATTTCCTTATATCTGTGATTTCCTTATACCTGTGATTCTGTATCTGTGAAGTCCTGACATCTGTGATTCCCTTGTATCTGTGGTTTCCTTATATCTGTGAATTCCTTAAATATCAGTGATTCCCTTATACTGTATCTGTGATATCCTTATATCTGTGATTCCCTTATATGTGTGATATCCTTATATCAGTGATTCCCTTATATCTGTGATTTCCTATCTGTGATTCCCTTATATCTGTGAGGTCCTCATATCCGTGATTTTCATACTTTCCCTTTAATACTGTGACCCATTTTTTGGATGTTACAGCTTTTGCCTTTGCTGAACTTATTGACAATGCCCTGACTGCTACTAATGAGAATGCAGGACCTCGTAACATTGAAGTAAGAATGGTGAGTACAATTTAGACTTTCTCTTCATTCTCGTTTTATCAGGATTGTTTTATATTAATTTCACCTGTTACTATAATTACCATAACTTTTAAAGATACTTTCATAGGCAGTTTAGTCGCACTATTATTTTTTCCAAAAAGGCTGTATTAATTACTTTTGTAAAATAGTTGACACTGTAGCTAAAAGGTTTTTGGACATGATAGTTAAAGTGAAGTTGTTTTACACAATAGAGATAGATTAAAATCTCTGGATGAAAATTAAAAGAGAACTATGTTTAATTACCTCTTACCTCTACTCAAGATATATCTCTTTAAAGTTTGCCAATTTTTGAGATTTCTCATTAGCTTTGCAAAAATTATGATGTGCAGTGTTGCACAGTGTCTGCAAATCTTTTGTTAACCCTCCATACATTATCTCTTCATTAAATATGAATTATTTGATAATTACTTACAAGTTAGTTTCTTCCTCAGTGTGTAAAGGAGATTTTTTCAAAGTAGTCAATACGTGCTTCTGCAAAAAAAAAAGCTTTTAATGTGTTGGCTGTGAATGTGTGCATCATACAGGACAGCTTAGTACAGGCAGACCTCTGCTTATTAAGAGCACAACGAGGGTGCAGAATAGCTGCTATGCATGAAGAAGCAAAACAATAATAGCTTATAAATTACAGTGAGAAGGAACCAACAGAAAATAAAGAAATAATGTTAATATGGTGGAGAATTAGTCCTTACATTACAACTAAGCATACTTTCTTAAATTGTCTTTGGTAAAATCTCTGAGATTTGGTATGGGCCTTCTTCAAAGGAAGTGGCCCTCTTTGATGTCAGAAGGTAGCGCACCCCCCAATATAAATCTTCACTTGACTTACAATACACACAAAATGGTAAAAAGTAGAGTGGCCTCTAGAACTTTGTAGAAGTTTTTTTCCGGACCTGCTTCCCATCCCAACAAAGCTGACAATGTGGCAACTAATGGCATTTTCAATTTCCATGACAATGAAGATTTTACCTAGAAAAGCTCAAACTACTTTTACTTTTGACCAGGCCTCCTCACTTAATCAAAGTGTGATTTTCCTCCACCAGTTTCTTAAACCATAATTTCTCCAAATTGCTTTGATTGACCCCATTTTTTTTTTTTTTTGATATTTCATCCAGCCTACTGTCGTATCAAACTTAAAAAAGCCTCATCTCCTTTGGTAACACATCAAAAAGTTGTCCCAGTGTATCCTCTCTGGGATCTTTGTGAAGGAGAACAAATGTGCACATATATATCTGTAATAATGGATTTGTACTAGTATACCTGATACAAACTGACACAAAGTGATACCACAAGAAAGGAAGGGTAGGGCAAGGGGTAGTGATCTATCTTTGCTTTTTGTCATCCTAAGAATCTTTCACACTTACATTTTCTTTTCACAAAAGTATTTCAATGATTCACCTGAGAGGTGCATGGTCAGTGTGATTGATAATGGTCGAGGTATGACTTCATCTGAATTGAACAATTGGGCGATTTACAGGTTATCAAAGTTTAGTCACAAAAGAAGACAGGATACTGAGTAAGTTAACTTTTTTCCAAAACATTGATTTCTTCATGTCTGGTTTGGGGACATGATCAATATAAATGCCTGTGCATTTGTTTGCTTATAGTGTAGGTGAATAATTGAGGCAAGGGAGGGCTATAAGTCATGCTTGCTCCTGAGCTTTGATGGTGCTCACCATGCCCTGTACTGTATGTGAATATGTATCTGTCTGTCTGTCTGTCTGTGTGTCTGTCTGTGTGTCTGTCAAAGAGATTCATGTATACATCTATGTGACATTTGCTCTTGTAAGTAACAAGCAAACTCATCAAAAGCATATTTTGTTTATTGCAATTGTGGGTTGGCTTAGGCAGGTTACCCATCTCTACTTCATAGTCACAACTCCTGCCTGGGAGTTGAGTAATGACTCCACTTTCCTTGGAATCGCTGTTTGCAGAAAAGTCAGTATTGCCATAAAATGAACAAAAGTCATAGCTTGGAATTTGCATTTGTGTTGTTTTGAAGGTTTTCATGTAGTGTTGTATCAAAAGTGGCTGGTTAGATTTTTCCTGTTGCAAATCGCAAGATTCTTCTTCAGTTGGCCACTTTGACTCTCTGACATTGGGTTGGGCACCTCATCCATTGAGAATCCTATAGTGTAAGCCAAGTGGTATACTAATACTCATTAGTAGGCTCGTAGTCAATATCTTATAGCTGCTGAGGTATTTATTCCTACATCAGTTTTGACATCATCTTAGGAGCCACTACTCCTTTCAGAGTCTTGACTTATAGGGCCATGGGTACCCAAGCCCAAAACTACTGGAGTTGCCAAGCCTAATCATTAGAGTGCATGCATTATTAAGTGGTCATACTCCATATGTGTCTTGTGTTTGGTATGGTCACTGTATCAGGGAGTAGGACTAGTACAGTATTTTAACAGTCTATTATCATTAGTACAACCCAAATTGACTGTGACTTGGTAAACATGCACTTAATACTGCAAATGTAACTTTGACCAGTGAGTATGTAGTATATTGTTGTCTTTGAAGAAGTTTAGGTTCACACGTAAGTCTAAAGTGTGGTGATATGCTTGCATTGCATTGTTTACCTTTGTATATAAACTGTTTTGACACATGGTAGCTCTGCCTACATTTCTCTATTTGAAAGCTTCTCATCCCCCTACATTTACAGCACATTAAGCATAATGCACAGTCATGTTTATAGGAACTTTTCATTTGGAATATGATCCCTTATTTCTTGCTTCTATGTGCTACAGTGTTTAACTTTGTTGCCAACTTGCCAACAAACTACTTGAAAGGTATATTAACAGATATTGAAGTACTCAGTCAGTGGCAATGCATACATCATCCCCTTTTTGGCATACCAAGGGAAAGGCAAAGGGCAGGTTTGGTACAGTATTGTGAAGAATCTCATGTTAGTATTCAATAAAAAAAAATAGCATATTTGTCACTATACCAAACATGGGTTTTACCTTTTCGTCAATGCAAGAAAAAGGAGAGGATATATTTCTAATTTGTGTCAAAAGATTGTGTCAGCAGCTTTGAGAATTTGACCTGGTTGTACACTGTTGTCTGCCTGTTTTTCTTCTCAAATTTTGGGGCCTTTAGGATATTTTGTTGAAATGCAGAGCATTAGGTGTTTCATGTTGCTGTGATTGTTTTTTTCCAGCCAATTTATGTACAATCTGAAAAAAGGCTGAAAGAAGTGTAGGGTTGGTTGATACATGATATATCGGTATAAAGATCGCCAGAAGTCCATATCGCGATATGCGATATGAAATAACCTTATCATGATATCACTGTATAGAAAAAAATAAAACTTTTTGGGGACTAAAATTTCAGTAATTTAAATTTAAAAGATGAAGCAGTGTTTATAATTTCAGTATTCATTCATGGATTTTGTCCTGATTTAGAAAATTAGCTGTAAAACTTTTTTAGGATTTTTTCAGGCACATTTAGCCTTGTCTACAACAGATTTATCTGTTTCGGTGATACAGTATATCGATAGATTGCAAAATTTTGGCGATGTTTTCGTGATATATAGATATGGATTTTTTTCATATCGCCCAACCCTAAAGAAGTGTCCTTGATCTTTTTTTTTTACACAGAAATGCAGAACTTATCAGATCTGAAAAAAGACAGAATGATGCTTACCCAAGATTCTTAAACAGTGATATTTCTTACTTTGGAGTTGGCGGAAAAGCAGCTATTTTTTTCATTGGGCAAAGTGCAAGGGTATACATTGTTTATAGAATTACTTTAACATATAAAATGAATATAAAATGAAATAAATGCTAACTTGTCTGTTACAACTTTGTATTTTTCATGTCCAGTAATAGACGAGTTGGGAAATGTTTCCACGCAATGCAATATGGGAATGGGTCAAAGGTGAAGTGTACCACGCTTACAGTGTCCCAGCACGGGTGTTGCATGCTGAGCACGCAGAGCTACACACATTGCCCGTTGTCATGGTACACTTGACCTTGTGACCCGACCGGAAGTACCGAATTTCCCAACCCGTCTATTGTAAGTTATTCTGTCTCCATGTGCAGAATTCTTTGTTATTTTGTCCAAATTGCAAGTTCAGCATACATTTATATTCGTTTCAAGACACACCATCCCCATAATCCCCAATGAAGGATTTTACAAGGGTAAGGGATTCTATATTTTAGTGCCAGACTGAACTGGTGCAGGGCTTGTTGCATTTCTCATGAAGGGGCCCTGTCCTCACCACCAACTAATAAAACATTTAATTAGCTCAGTTTTGAGCCCCAACCACATGGTTAAAGTTTACATGTGTATTACACAAGGCATGATGGTTATGTCCAACCAACAACATACACACTATAGGCTTGTTCGTCTGTTAATCCTGATTTGCTCCAAATACATATAAATCTAGTCAATTAAGAATAGGTCATCAATTACATAGTCAAACATATAGACAATTAAAGGGCATAAGCAGTCACCCCAGACTTATTTTGAAGCAGCTGCTAAATCCTACAAATATCATCTTTGATATTTTCCTTCAAGTATCTTCAGTGATGTTTCAGAAACATAAATATTGCATATTCAAGGTAAACCAAGGAGTTACTTTATGTGAATTTCACAGTTCAGTGAGAAAAAATATTGTCACATGGTTCTCAAGAGCCATTCATGAAATGGGATAGTCAGGTACACTAATCCAAATTGGGGTGACTGCATTTTCCCTTTAAGCATTGAGTATGGGACCCTCAGAAGTACTGGACCTGTTGTATGTGCTACTGCTGGTATGAAATTGATCTGCCACTAAATCTAGAGCAGTTATTGTACATTAGACATTTGTCTGGCAGAAGTAACTTTATTGACGTGAAGTGACTTTCTTGACATGTTCAGGGCTTGACATAAGCTTCAAAAAGGGGACGGCAAAAATGCCATCAGTAGGTCTTAAAAGTGAAGGGCACCACGGCAGATATGAAGGGCATAATGGCAAAAATGAATATGAGGGAGGGGCACAACGGCATTTTGTCAAGTATGCATTATCAAGGGAAGTGCTTAAAAACTTTTTTATTGCTAGCGTGGTTCATATCCAGCTAGCTCAAAGAAAATTTTTGCATATAACTAGCGCCCTTAAGAGAAAGTCACATACGCACATTTTTCCCCCCCTTTTTGTACGTGGTATTTTCCGCAAGATCGTACCAGCTCGTTGCATTTTCCCTAAATTTGACGATACTACTTTCATTGCGGGGATTTTGTGTAAATACTCCTTCCCGCCTCAGCACTAAATATCGGAACTTGAAAACAACTAAAAGCAAGTCTGATCTCTGCTGTCTTTCGCACAACGTCAATGGGCCTTAAGTGTGTGTTTTTGCTCGCCTCAAGTGTGCGATTGTCCCATTGACTTACTGTGTTAAAGCATCGTAGAAGCAACGTTGCTTCAAGTGGAAGGATGATCGCTGATTTATGTTGCGGTAAGGTAGGGGATGCTAGTTTTGAGCTAAAATTTCTAAGAAATGACTGATCGTCTAACTTCAGCGTGAAACCACAATGCGAAGGACGATTTGAACCAAAAAATATTGGGAGTTTTAGGAACTGTAACTTAGCCTATTAAGGTACTTGGGATGTGCATAGTGAAAGGGAGGACACTGACGGCAGATCAAAAGGGGCATGACGGCAACTTTTGCCGTTGCGCGAGTGTATTTTTCGGGGGCGCCGTGGCAAACATCGAGGGCACGACGGCTTTTTGCCGTCGGTGCCGTCGGTTATGTCAAGCCCTGCATGTTACCACAAAATGGAGATGCAGAGCTCTTCATGGCCAATGTGATTGTTTAGCTCTACAATTTAGGTTACATTTGATATTAAATATTTAAGATTAGTGTGAATCAAAGATTTGTTGGTAAGAGAATACTTAATGGCTTAAAACAAGGTACAGTATCCTGCAACACTTAATAGTGTGTATCCAGTACAAATTCTGTATGTATATTTTAACAGATGATTTCTAAAAGCTCTTCATCAAGTGATGTTCATGAGCTCTCCCTTTCCAAGGAGGAATTTGAGAGGCGGGAGAGGGAGAAGGAGGAGATATATAAAGGATTCATTCACAATAGACAGGTAAGTGTTCATACTGGATGGAATTGGTAAGCAGACTGATAGTCAAAGTAATGACAGACAGTTTCTTAGTAATGATAGCTAAGCCTGATCAGTGAGTGCTGTGCAGTAGGCTAGGGCTATACTCCAATATTTTTGGGGTTGGACAGCTGCTGTAATAGAATGGAGTCCCAACTCCTACAATAATGCCATAACTGATATCCAACTGTATACCACAGCAGCTGTAAATTTTTTATTCAGCAGCTGTAAATTTTTTATTACTGACATTAACCACCAGTATTCATACACCAGTGGACCAACACTACAGGTCTTTAAAGTATCATTGGTTTAAGGTGTGGGATTACTGGTGTCAGAGAATTATAGTGGTCAACTGAAGGGTAAACTATTGATGAAATGAGAAGGAGAAGAAAAGGGTCATTTTTGTTTAAATACTTCTTTAAATGTGTGAAAAGCGCAAACATTAACACCAAAATAAGATTTTTGTGCATTTTATTAAAAGTATGAAATTTTTTCCCAGGGTAACCACTCCAAGGAAAGTGGAACTGCTACTTGACTCCTGGCCAGTATTAAGGAATGTAGAGTTGTGTAAAGGGCCCACAAAGACTTGTTTTTATTACCATTCCATGCCATGGATATTAACCAGTTGTGGGCACAAATATCTCAAAATATTTAGCACACACTGCACCGACTGACAGTGACCCAGGCAAGTTTTTTTTGTATCAGGCAGCAGTGGTGTTGGTGCAGTGTGTTGTTTTTGCTTTAAGCTACCCTAAGATATTCCTTGCATGTTATAGGTAAAAGACATTTCTCACTTAAATCTTGTTTTCCTTTCTTATAGCCAGGAGATGTTTCTCATTTAACATCCAGTGATGAGATTATGACTCAAATCTTACAAGAAGAACTTGGAAAAGAGAGTTTTACACATGTAGTCATCACTGGCATGAAACCAGAACACATACAGTACCTGAGAGAGGACTTCAATAGGATCTGTACACAGCTAGTGTAAGTAATGAAAAAAACTAGTATCTATGAGGTTATGGTGTTAAGTAGTGAAGGCAGTGTTCACTGGCATCAAACCAGAACACATACAGTACCAGTACACAGCTGTTGTAAGTAACAGCAATAAAAAGTGCTCTAGAATATGTTGTCTCCATGCAGTACTGTGGGCAGGGGTGGATTTAGGGCTTGCAGGGCTATAGGGTGATAGGAATGCAGATCCCTGAAAAATGTTGTATTTACAAGTTCAATTGAAATATTTTTCTCTTTTGAGTTATATTAAGAACATGGAGTAAGATCTGTGTGCTGATTGTGACTATATTTGAAAACATGGTGTGTTAGTCAAGGATTGTACTGATGAACAATGAAAATACTAACTGTTGTGTTAATTTGCAATTTGTCCTAGGACATGGCCTGCTCGGCCTCCTTGTTAATCCCTCACTGACTGTGGGTAGCCATCACTGGTGTCATATCAGAATACTTCCAGTAGATAAAAGTTGGTTAAATCAGTAGACTGTGCTCTTGCCCTACAGAATACTACACGGTGTGTGTTGTCTTCTTTACTGTATATAATTCACCTAGCATTAATGAGAACTGTTTGATTAGTGTGATGCAGTCACTGCCTGTCTCTGGTGGATAGATCAACCAGTAGCATACCTTTTGTGTTGTATGTTTTACATTGTGGCAATACTCTTTACCTAACTTTCTTTATTTGCTTCCGTCTGGCAGTTAAATTGGAATACCTGTGCTATGTAATGTATGAAGCACATTTTGTGTTGTTGTAAGCATTGCTAAGTACAAATATTTTACATAGTTTTAACCTTCACTTTTTCTTCTTCTCCCAATATAGTCATATCTACCATTACTACATCTATGGACCTTCTGGTAACAACCCTCACTCTACTGCTGACCGTGCCTCTAGCCCTTTCAGACATATCAATATCAATATCTCTCACTACAACAAAGATAAATTAGTTCAGAGGAAAAACTTACGAGATGTTGATGATGATATGCAGTCTAAATTCATCTTGTCATCATCTGCATCTTTTGAGTTCAGAGCAAAGGTGGAAGGAGACGCTGTGGTACAAGGCACACTTCGGTACCATCCTTTTCTCTATAACAGGGAAACGTACCCCCTTGACAACACTCAGTGGTGTAAGTTTGCATTTAATATATGTCTTTAATAAAAACTACTCATATGTTTTGACTATTTTCTGGGGATTGTGAGAAATTTTAATCCTGAAAATTCGCTTCTTGATAACTTGATAGTTGTATAAGTCAAGACCTTTCTTAGACATGCTGAACACTAGTAGATTCAATCTGCCGATACACTTTGTAAGTGCAACTAGTACAAAGTACATTTTTCCAATTACCAATTTACAGCACAAGGGAAGAACTTCTTTAGGCTGGGACCAAATTTGGTCTGCATTTGGCTCGTCATGTTACTCCTTTGAAAAGCAGTTTGTGGATTGATTGACTGCTGTTGGCTGCATAAATTTGAAATAGTTCTGTGAGGAAAGTGTGTTGGATACCTGTCACAGAGCCTGGTATATCTCTTTATTAATATTATAATTTGTATGGGCCTATAAATGATGGTTGCATTTTTCAAAAGACAGCATGGTTGATTATATGTCTGTCTTTGTCATTACCATCAATTGTGTTACTGTGTAACCTCTCTACTCTACCACCATTTTGTTAATTTCTTACCTCTCTCTGCCCAGGATTAAAAAACGTTCAACTTTTGCCCACACACATTCAACTTTGAAAGGAGTTGACTGGTTTTGAATGGTTCTAACTGGTTTGAAATTTATTGCAAATGGTTTTTAAATGTTTATCATTGACAAGTTGAATGGTGCTAAATGGTTTTATCCGAGTTTGAATAGAAAAGTGGCCCAGTTACATTCACAATGTGAATGGAACCATTCAGACCATTCAGCTTTTCTTGAATGTTTTTTAATCCTGGGTGAATTTCCCCTTCTTCATTCCCCAGTGTCTACTCCTGGTGATGGTTCTGATGATGGTGGTGATTTCATCCCCAAGGACAAACCAGCTAGAGGAAACCGCCCCATCTTTGAATGTTTTTGGAATGGAAGATTGATCCCTTACACAACGGTTGATGAGTGAGTAATATAGTAACGCAAGTTTTGGATGACAGCATAGTGTGTACATTCTCCCTACCACTTTACAGGACAGTGCAGACCCCATTTATATACTGGGCAACTCGTGTGAAGACTTTCTAGAAATCCTGTAATTGCTCAGGCCATCAATTTCACGCGTGAGATGACAAAGTGTGATACTATTCTTCTTCTCACTTTTGGAAGATCATGTTACATTTATGTGCTGTGGCTGTGTTTGCCTGTTACATAACAGTCTTGAGTATTACCTTGTAACTTTTTCATGTAGCTCATTAAACTTGTCTTGGCTGAGCTTTGCAATTGTCACCTTCCTCACAGAATTGGATGCATCCATTTAATTTAACATGAATTAACCACCTGGGGCTAATTCTCTCTAGAAAGGAAAGTGAATGCTTACTGCATCAGTGATAAGGTGATGTACATACTGTGGATACATTTTTGTGCTAAGAATTGCAATTGTGTTAGAATCTGAATGGTTTGCAAGTTAAACTCTGCTAGAGATAGGCTAACCATTTTATATCTCACATTGGGTATACACATTTAGGAGAAATAATATAATGAGAAGTGCTCTTTAAACATGTGACCATACTGGTATTCTTTAAACATACCTCAAATTTATGTTTCTGATAATCCATGTGACATAAAGTTGATGATGCTGTTTTTCAGGTTTGATTGGTGTGGGGTACCAAAGAGGTCTACCAGCATACCCATAGAATGTTACAACAGGTTATCAGGGGTTCTATGGACCAATGACAAGTTTCAGGTCAGTACAAACAAACTGACCTTCTTAGACCTGGGAATCAGACTGAGGGAGAAGACAACTTACTTTGAGAGAGTTATTAGTGGTCAGGTGAGTACTTTTCATAGGTTGGTTTCAAAATTGTGTTTAAGTTATTAATGATGAGGTCCCTGTTTCATAAAGATTTACTATTAATCTTAAGCTTGATCTGCCATGCAATTGTTCCAGTGAAATCAAACTTAAGATCAATCTTAGCCCTACATGAAACAGGGTCCAGGTCAGTAGGTGCAAGATGCATGGGTGGAAAAAGTTGGGAAGTAAATCATTAATGGTCAGGGCCCTGTTTCACAAAGAGTTGTTAAACAAGAGTGGTGTAATGCACTTATCAATTGAATGACGCACCCCACTACCCAGGACATGGTCAGTCATTGTTCACAACAGTGTTGACAAAACATTTACAATGACGTACCCTTCAGTCATTTCTGTGACTGACAAGGTAATGTGAAATGACTCACACCTCAGTCACAAAATTGATGCACAATTTGCAATTTTGACTGACATGTGGGTCACCAGTGTTGACTGGAAAAGTGAGAATGACAGTTGATATGTCTGTACAAAGTGTAACAATTGACTCACAATGATCCAGCCCTTGGTCACACCAGTGACTGACAGTTGAGGTATGTGACTCACCCCTCAGTCGTGCTGGTGGCTGACAATAGTGGTTCAATGACTGACATGTGTGTCACACTGTCACTGGTCAA
The DNA here is from genome assembly GCA_029531755.1 of Holothuria leucospilota. Taxonomy (NCBI): domain Eukaryota; kingdom Metazoa; phylum Echinodermata; class Holothuroidea; order Aspidochirotida; family Holothuriidae; genus Holothuria; species Holothuria leucospilota. Next base: position 36,942,777 of record CM055982.1, read on the forward strand.
TGACACACATTTGACTGTCAATGCCAGGGGGTAGTGGGGTGCGTCACTCAATTGATTAGTGGATAATTTTCCATCCCATGCAATTTGCCTATAGAGCCACATGAAATGTTGATGATTCTGTCCTATTATTTTTGCATAAGATTCTTGAACACCTAGAAATATCAAATTCCTTTTGTTCAAGCTGCATTTGTGGATTTTTCAAGTGCCTTTAATTCTAGTCAGCCACACTTATTAATGCTGTAAACTCTTGGGCATGGGTGTTAACTGGAGGTTACTGTTATGGATATTAAATTATTTAAGAGACAGACTACAGTTTGTAAAGATAAGTGGCCTATGCTCTGACTTTCAGTCAATTAGTGCAGGTGCCCCTCAGGGGTGCTGTCTGTCCACTCTCCTCTTTTGTGTATACCAATGATTGTTGAACTAAAAATGATCCATTTCAAGTATGCTGATGATACTGTCATAACTGGATACCATCAAAGCAATGGTTCTGCCTCGTACAAGGATGAAATTCATGATTTTGTCACTTAGTGTGAACAAAACTATCTGGAGTGTAATGTTAAATGTTAAAATCAAGGAAATGGTATAAATGGTATATGACTTAAAAAAAGCCGTCATGTGATCTATTTGCAGTCAGGGTCAGTGGTGAGATTGTTTTGTAAACCACTACAAAAATGAAGGTAATTAATGTCATTGATTGTAAACTTACCTTCAAAGATTAGGTAGATACCATGAGGTTTAAAGCTACAGTAACCAAAGACTATTCTTTTTGTAAACTAAAATATTTTAAAGTTGTTAACATGACTCTCAAACTATTTTACCAGTCAGTGATACAGAGCGTACTAACTTTCAGCATTATCAGTATTTGTAGGATCTTTACTAAAGACTCTTCAAGAAAACTGGAAAATATTGTAAAGACTTCAAGCCAAGTTTTTGGTCATGACATTGGTCTGAAATCTGTCTCTGAATTGTATATTGATATTGTGCTCCAGAAAACAACCAAAATTTTATGCGACAACACCCATCCTCTTTTCTGGAACTATTGTCTTCTCTTCTTTGGGCAACATACTGTACTTAGAATGCCAAGGTCAAAAAACAAGAGATTCAGACTTTCCTTCATACCTAACTTTGTCTCCCTTTGCAACTAGAAAGTTGTGCGACAGGTGGTGGGTGGGTGCTGTTATTAATTTTATATTTTGGTGCTTTTCGTACAATTGTGAATGTTTATTGTTGTTTTTAACTGTTTATAGTGTTATATTTTATATTTTGTGTGGACTATTATATAGTGTATGTTTGTATATTTTACTATATGTTCTTCTGCAGGATGTGAAATTTCCACCCATTGATTATGGATGAAATGAATTTATCTTATCATACTTCCAATGATGACTGAGTATAAATTGGTCATTGGCAGTGGTCAGAGATTTGGGGTCAGAAGTCATCTAGGGATTATTTAGGGTCCTTTTATGGATAAACAAAGAAAGTACTTTGCTTTCTACTGATTCAGTGACAGTATTAGGTGTTTATCATTGTGCTGTACTTTTAATTGCTTCATTAAGGGTGCAGAAATTCAAAGTCAGTGGTCACCTAGTAGTCATTTACACCAAGGGTCGGCAAACTAGGTCGCAACCCATTTGAGGGTCGCGAAAAGGATTCAGAGCAAAAAGTAATTGCCAAATTTCCCATTGAAAATAAGCAATGGGAGTGATTCCAATCTAAGAACCAGTGATCTGCTTCATTAACACTGTATCACCTAGTCAAATCAAACTCCTCTCACCGACCCGTCAATTTGAGGGCTACCAAGATTTGGTAGTAGAAAGCTGGGGCCACCAAGCAAAAGAGTTTGGAGACCTCTGATTTACACGTTACCACTGCTTATGAACATCTTTCATTTCCCATCTTGTATAAAGGAAATTGACATGGGAGACTTAACTGCACTAAGAAGCCATATGAATTGAAGAAGCCTCTCAAATAGACTAGTAGGAATTGTTTCTCGTTGTACAAATGGGATGCCTCATGATTCTTTCTTACTTTTATATAAGACTCTTGTCTTACCTGTTTTGTTGTATTGTGGTTCTATTTGGCACCCTTTTAACGTATGTCATTTAGACCGTATTGAAGCTGTACAAAGGAGGGCTACCAGAATTTTGTATCAGAGGAAATTTCCAAATGAGATAGTATCATACGAAGACAGGTTAAAGCATTTTAGTATTATCAGTATCAAGCACAACCTTGCATTACAGAGACTTGCTCTTGGTCATAAAATTCTTCATGGGTACTGTCCAGCTGAATTTACTCAATTAATTAGACCTAGCACTCGTGCCCCTGGAAGGCTTCTTCACTGGACTGCGAAGACTCAGACTTTCTATAATTCCCCCTTTGTTCATTTTACAAGACTTTGGAATGATCTTCCTGGATTTGCAGGAAATTCCCTCTGTGAGGAGCTTTCGTAAGAGACTATCTGATCATTATTTATCTATGTATTAGGTATTCTTAAGATAGGGTAAGGGGTGCACTCACATCACTGTGTGTGTTTCAGATCTCTGGTCTATACCCACTTACCTGGTACCTTCACTATTGTTTGTACCAAATATGTAATAATAATAATAATAATAATAACAACAACAACAACAACAACAACAACAACAACAACAATAATAATAATAAAAAACATGTTTGTCTTAAGTATTGGCTTTCCTTAATTTTGTGTGAAAATTTGTGCTGGAAAGTTAAAGTCAAGTGCTTGCAAAGTCCTTAAACTTTTTGGTGAAAATGTGTAAATATAATTACCCTTTAAGTGTAAATGTTGGGACCCATTCCTTGTTTTAACACCGCTACCTATGTGAGAAGTCTGACCCACTCTCACAGAATGTTTATCATCAGGAAAGCTATCAATGGCCATAGAAATATTAGCTGTGGCCCATCATATAAGTGTTATGTTGATGATTGCCATGAGGGACATCCTATCAATAACCATAGAATTGTAGACATGATCCATCATATCGCACAATGCTTCTGTTTTGTTTCCTCCAGGCCCATAGGAACATCCAGCGTAAATTCACTGACTGGCTCAAAGAATGCCATGAGAAACATGACAAACAGGTGATATTCCAGGGATATAAGGGATGTATCACTCGTAATGACATACCAAACAAGAAACACCAGTACCCCTGGTCTGTCTACCAAACCATTATTTGGGAAGGAAAGCGATTCACTGCTGGTCAGCTTGTAAGTCCATTTGTCTTTCTGTTTAATACTTGAGTTGTTTTATCATGTTTAAGTGAGAAGTAAAATTGGTCACTGCATCATACTCCTAGAAGATTAGTGGAATGATTTCAATCTTTTCATTTGTATAGAACACCCATTGATCAAATGAAACATATTCCATTTATTTATCAGGGATATCAAGTGTTACCCACTGAGGAAGTCTTTTAATTGGTTTGAATGACCGAAGTGTGAGCAATCCCATTGCCTTTGTATGTGTTTAAATACCCAGCTTCTAAAACATTATCTCTTAATGGATCAAGTTTGTTACATATCATACCTTGCTGGTTGATCTCCAACACAGAATGAAAAACACTGTTGCTTGATGGGGGAGTATGAGGTAATTTGACATCAGTAGAGAAGAAAAAGATGTAAAAAAATGTTGGTGTTGTTTGAATCTGTCATTTTGGATGCATGAGCCCTTTCTTTTTGAGATAATTCTTGTACATAGCCCATATTGTGACATTTCAGGGTTTCCCTTGGGGTTTAGAGAGTGTGAGGTGGTATAAGTCCATGGGGGTAATGTGATGGCAGCTTTGGCACAATGGTGAGGGAGAACTATCAATGCTTCAGTAGCTAGTACTGTACAGGTGGCAAGTATAGCAAATTTCTGTGCGGTGGCCACCTCACAAAAATAATGCCAGGGGAAACCCTGCATTTATATCAAAGTTATGTTGGTAGTGTATTAAGTACTAAATAGTAACATTCATGATTGCTAACATTAAAGAATTGGTTCAACCTTATCAGACCAGACCACGATGACAGCTAGCTACAGTAGAGAGCAATTTTTGAGAGTACCAAGAACTTGTACTACAGTAAAACCCCGTTTATCCGAACACATCAGGACCGAAGGTTGTTCGGATAACGAAAGAATTTGGATAAACACAGGGTTTCCACTCAGTATTTTTTTTTCAGGAGTCACAGACCCTTCAAAATAAATTTACAAGAGTCAAATTTAAAAGAGAAGGGGTCATAATAAATTTGAGTTTAATACAACAAACTTTATTCCTGTTTTTTTTTTATTTTCTATATTTGTGATGCTTTTCCACTATCTTTTTCTTGAAAGACATGATATTCAATCTGTTGATAATCAATATGGGAACTGGAAAGTGCTACATTTTGTGAATTAATTTGCACAATAAATGTATTGGCAAAATTGCGTTATCATTACTGATTGTTGGGGCGAAAAAGCTGTGCATCAGTTTGACCCCAGAGGTTTTGTATCTGTGCGTCAAAATGAAGAAAAGTTGTGCGTCATTGACCCGGGCGCCCGAGTCAGTGAAATCACTGTAAACAGGGTTCCAAGTTTTTGCCTCAAGTACAGTACACTGGGTCCATAAGACAGTGCGTCAACACATTTCCAAAATAATTTCGAAAAGGCTAAAAATTGCACACAAAATCCTCCAGAATATTTTGTTACTATTTTTTGTGACCGATGATATGACAAATAAATTTTAAGACTTCTACAACAGAGAGATTTTATTCCTAAAATTCGAGCCTTTGTTCGTCTGTATAACCAATGCGTTCTACACACTAAATGAGTGTGTGGGCTGAAGAAAAGCTGTAACGATCTTGAGAGGTGTCTCAAACAGCAGTTCGCAATGTTTTTGTAAGGTCTACTTTCGTTATTTTTAGGTATGAAGCTCACTACGTTACTAACTTTTCAGATTTAGTGAAACTAGGACTTACGCTAGCCTAACGTATTTTTGTATTAGAGGATATTGAGTCTATACCGGCTCATGACTCCTAACCAAAATTTCAAAGCAAATACGTACAATATTTCTTCCAAATTTGTCAAAGAGATAACAGATTGTTTTCTTTGTCCACATATTGGCTGTTTTAGCCATCATGAAATCTTTCCATGGCTTTTAAGTCCCAAGAAAAATTAGTGCATTCCTGCAAAAATTTACGTTGTATTTGGCTTGTAAAGCACTGAAAACTTGGTGGATACTTCCGTAATTGTGTTGACTATTATTGTTAAATCTGAAGGCTAGTTCAGATAAACGGGTTTCGAATAAGTGGGGTTCGGATAAACAAGGTTTTACTGTAGTTATAGTGGCTGACCATTTGGTGCTTTCACCTGTATTTATAAGGCATGGTAACCTTCCCTATAAGATTTTTAATTTGCCAGCAAAAGATCATTTCACATCAAGGTCAAAAACTTACTTGTTTATGCAGCTTACTTCTTTATGAAATGTAAGGCTCTTTTGTGAAGCACTTTGACCCTTTGTGGGGGGAAAGTGCTACATAAAAAATTCATTTGCTGTATATAATATCAGAGCACCAACCTGGTTTTATAATATTAATGGGATATTAAGTTTGCCTGACATTTGCATGTACCTGTAGCAGTTGAATGGTGGGATTTACCATGTTGTAGTGCTACTGTGCCCATACTGTGGTGCATATGACTTTATCAAGACATTCCTGCTTGTATGTCTCAAGAAAACCTGTATAAATGAATAAACTTGCATAACTGAAACAAAGCTGTGAAAAGTTCTGCAACAAACGTGTATTACTGAAATGACTAAGTATTACTGAAGCAAAGCTGTATTATTGAAGCAAACTTGAAATACAGTACTGAAACGAACTTGTATTAATGAAACAAACCTGAATTAACAAAAAAAAAAAAAAAACATGTATTACAAGGAAACAGGTATTACATGAAATTGTGGTGGACTATTGGCTAAGGCATCAGACATGGGATCCAAGGATTGCTGGTTTGACTCCAGCCTGGGTCATTACTTTATGTCCTTGGGCAAGATGCTTTACCTCAATTGTCTCTCTCCACGAAGGAGTAAAAGGGTACCTGTTAGGAAACTTGTCATTGGCACAGATTATAGCTGCAGCCATCTAGAGGGATTGTCTCTAAGATGGGTTGCTGCTGACCAGGGTAATGTTTGTGACCTCTGTGATAAAGCGCTATGGAAACACCAAATATTATTATTATTAGTACTGAAACAAACCTGTATAATTGAAACAAAGGTGTTATTGGAGGAAACCTGTATTACTCGAAGAAAACTGCATTACTGAACCAAACCTGTTGAATGAACCAAACTTTAATACTGAAATCGTTGAAATCTTGCAGAAATTGTACATGCCATTTTCCTTTTCTCACAGGTACGTACATCTCGAACAAATCCAATCATCTATGGCACCATTCAAAACTTTCTTCTCTTTGGTTTCAATGAAGGAGATGTTTTTGCAACTGGTGGAGACTTTGTCTTGGAACAGGTAAGAGATTGATTTAGTCTGACTAGAATTGTGAAATATTTTATGGAAAGTACGCTGTATTCCTTTGACTGTATATTAGTTGTTTACAACAAGAATAAAATGACACATGAATTTTTATTGAAGGATTGTAAAGTATTGGGAAATGTGTGGATTTCATGTTTTCCATTTTCTGTGACTTTTATAATTCAGTACTTGCCTCAAGGCCTGGGAAATTTTTAACTTAAGGAGTCTGGGAGAAGCTCTAACTTTCAAAGAATTGACATGACAGAGTTGTTACCAATTTGCCCTAAATCAGTAGAAAATACCCAGTACTGATATTTCCAAACATAACTGAATATGAAATGTTCACAGTGAAAAATTCTTAGCATCATATCTAAAGGTGGTGTTGAAAACCTTGTTCTTAATAGCAGTTCAAGCTACGATTTTAAAGGTGAACTGTCACGTCGGGGCCAGGAACAAAAATGTCGTCCCTCACTCCCCCTCTAGTTGCAACCCGGGATTCTTCCTAAAGCCTTTAAGGACGTAAAATGAAAAGAAATTCAAATACTTCGGGAAAATAAACACAAAGGGTCCAATAAGATCACTGAGACGTTTCTGAAAGTTTAACAACAACAAATAAGTGATATATTAACGTTTGAACAACTATAATAGTTACTGAATATTGTACATAAACGGAAATTTTGAGATCTCATATTACAATCTTTAGCTTAAATCAAAACTCACTCAGTTGTCTTTCGGTACTGTTCTGTATTCTGGTCTGACCTCCTAGTACCACCAGTAACCCTGTCGGGAATAGTTCCCTAGTTGACTGGCACACCACCACTATACAGCAGATACGCAATTCCCGCGAAGTCTCTGGAAGCCTCTCGCGTGAAATGAGTCCTCCTGGATAGCCGTCGAATAAAAATCTAGACTGTGCCTGTAGCGGTATCGGTACTCCCATCTAATAAACAATCCAACAGTTCTTTCGTCCCTCTCCTCGGTAATTAAAGACAAATCTCCGTCACAATTATTTGGCCAGGGCGATAAGCTTCCCAAACTTAAAATAACATGATTTTGTCGTCTCAGGGTTCTGGATCTCCATGCTCTCATATCCGAATATCGCCCTGTTTATATATAGCGAGATTTATTCTCTGGAAAGTTCTTTTCCAAGAATTCTGATCAAAGAGTATCCCGATTATTCTATAATGTTCCCCTTTTCAAAGAAAATCTGGAGAAATAGATTCGAGAATCATCTACAATGTCCCCTACAGGTTCGACATAGATCAAAGAATCAAAATTGATAGGCTGTCGGTGTGTTAATCTGATAATAGTAAGATGATGTAATACGGGACATTCCCTTTGCCGTGGCAACGGAGGTCACTCATAGTTTCCGGAACATTCGCGTTTTGTCTATTGTTTAGCACGGGGTGATAGGTTATAATGAATGACCTACAATCTTACTTAAAGGTTTTTACAAAGAGTGCACGTCAACTGTGACATGAACATAGTGTCTTTTTTTTCTCACTATGCAGCATTGAATTGTGTTTATGTAAGAGGAGAAAAACCCACATCAACAATGTAGAAAAATTTCATGAGCATCACTATAAAGAAGTTTCATGTTGAAGGGGAATTACTTTTAATTGTCTGCTGTGAATCAATCATATTTTGTTTAATTATGCAATTAGAATTTCCTGCATTGTAGTGTTCATGGAGACATTTTCTTTGCTGGCATCTTTAGGAGCCCAAGATGTTATACAATAATGTAAAGGTATTCCCACTGTCCAGACTGGACCGGTCAGCAAATGAACGATCAATGAGGAAAGGGATGGAGGAAGAAGAGGGCAAGTAAGTGTAAGGGACTTGTGTGAGGGAGGGGGAGGGGAAAGTGTAGAAACCTGTTAAAAACTCAATTCTGAAAATATATGATAAATGAATTAAAATTTGAAATGGTATCACTAAAATTGCAGCAGCAGTGGTCACTGGAAACTACTAGCCCAAGAGCTTTCTTGAATCTCTGTTTTGTATAGACTTAAATGCATATGACGTCACAGAGCAGAAAGTGCTCCCTCGTTTGGGGCAAGCACGTATCATTGCAAGTTACACCAAGAAATGCAGACTGCTGATTTGTGGACCAATCGAAGTAGGCGCGCAAGTCTACTACATGCACGTGCGAAGTCTACACTGCATGTGTTGTGTGCTTCATTGTTTTGCCTCCAAAATGATGTTGTGTGACGTCAATGCATAAGGTCTATAGTAATAATAAAGGTATAATTTGACTCCCAAGCCTTTTCTGAGTCCCCTTTTTTTCTGCCTTGGTGCAAGTCTGTTTCCCACCATAATTCATCACAGGGTGTGTGGTATAAGTACCTTGAACACTTTGTTGCTCATCCAGGACTTAAAAAAGGAATTGAGGTGTCTCTACACTTTTCCCCCTAATTTGGTAACTCCTTAGACTTCTTATACTATGGACTGATGATCACATGACCGAAGTTTCCCTTTTATGCAAATGGCTGTAGGTGTATCAAAATAGCCATAGCCACCGAGCTACTGTTTTCTGCATATTTTTATGATGATGTACCTCATTTCAAACAAAATACAACATGATGAAAAGAAAGTATGCAAATTTTTGCTACTAATTCTTGAGTTTTTCATAGTCTTACATTTCCTTTTTGTAAAATTACCAAGTTTCTTGTCTTAAAATGTAACATAGCTGTGTTTGGTAAACCAATTGAGTTTTTAAGTCTTAACTTATTAAACACAGAAGTAATTATGTGGCAGTCATCTTGGTAGTCCTGAATGTGTGCTTACCCCAGTAGAACTCTGTATATGCAGCGTGATGGAATCCTCTGTCAATCTTCCGAAAAATTGTGGGTGTTCCTCATGTATAAGTGTTTTGAGGACAAATGGCTGTAAAAGTAAGGACACCATACCTATTGTAAGAGGTTAGTGAAGTTATAATTGTCAATAGTTGTATGCTTTTAATTACTTTTGTTATATTTTTCTCTCTGCTGTTAGACTTCCTGATTCCTTGGTGGTAAATTGGCCGACGGGAAATGAAATTAGGCAAGGAGATAAAGTTCCTGCAGGATCAGTTATTGGTGAGTTCTCGTTTTTTACAGTATTGGAACTCCTTGGAGTTGTTACATAGTATGTTTTTGAAGCTGCTATAAATTATTTTTAAGTTGGGAGGATCTGGAGTTAGTTAGTTAGATGAGGTTTAATGTCCCAGTTTCCAACCAATTGGTTCAAGTCGAGACGACAACATCCTTTTTTCCAGTTGTGGCTCACTGGCTTGTTTTCCCTACTCCATTGCTTATGCTGAGCACCAAGCACAAAGGCAGTAGGTTCCATTTTTAAAGTCTTGGTATGACACGGCCAGGATTTGAACCCTGGACCTTCCGGCTGCAAGTCGGATGCTCTAACCACTTGGCCACTGCAGTCGGTCTGGATCTGGAATTGTTTGGGGTGACAGTGGTCTCTAATGTTGTAATATAGATTGTAATGTCATACACCTACACTATTGCCTTAATCCTTTATAGATGAGTAGTGATTAAAACACATTTTTCAGGAAAGAGGAGGTGGGGTAAACAGAAGAGGTAGAGAACAAATGGATAGTGAATAGCTTCCTTATCCCATCTGCTGAGTCATAACTGATTAAAGTGATGAGCTAACCAGAGTGTTCTTACGTGAGTTGAAATGTTAGTTCAAATTGCCAGCTGTTGAGAACATGAACATACTAATTTGGATGGGGGGGGGGGGTGGAATTATGTTGTGTGTGTAAAATTATTAAGTTCTATTTCTTATGGTACTTCCAGGTGATGTTCAAGTGAAGTTGGTGAATAAGAGAGGAGAAGAGCTAACAAAGGTACCTTCAGCAAATACACCGGCCAAACGTTTCCTCATTGAACAGAAACTCATCAAACACGGTTAGTTGAATTAAACATAAACTCTATGTTCTGGGTAATTTTCTAGAAACTTACCCAGCACATTGAGTTTAAGTAATGAAAAACTTTTCAAATGGTTCAGTAACCCTGATGCAGAACTTAAAAAGCACTGTGAGTTGTAAACACAGAAACTCATCAAACATGGTTAGTTAAGTTAAACAGAAACTTATCCAGCTCAAGTCTGAGAGACAATAATTGTATGGATGACTTAACCTCATGCAGAACCTGTCACAAACAATGAGTTGTCTACACAGAAACTCATCAAAGACAGTAAGTTATTGAACTTGTTTACAACAAATTCATCAAACACAGTGAGATGTTTACACACAAATTCATCAAAGACAGTGAGATGTTTACACAGAAACTCATCAAAGATAGTGAATTGTTTACTCAACAACCAATTAAATGGATGATGAAAGGTGTTTTATTTTCTCTGTTTGTCAATCTATTGTTTTGATTTTGAATTTGATAGGGTTTTCAGCTTACCCACACAAGGGTATGTGCATTATAAAAATTGAAAACCCTGCATGCATTTTCAATATAGTAGTAGACTGTGAAAGAAAATTGGATTTGGCTTTTAAAAACAAACATCACACAGTTTGTCAATATGAGGAGATGACATCATTACTGCTTCCAGCTCACTTTCGGTGGCGAATGTTGTACCTTAACTGCATATCTTGAGAACTACAGATGAAAATTTTGTGCAATTTTCACAAAAATGATTAGATATACTCACTCTTTTATAATATTGAAAACAAGTTTATGATGTAGTCTTGCCTTTAAACTCAGTGTTTGTAATCAGTCACCATTAATCATGTGTCTCTCATAAAAGGATTATTTTTAGTGACAATCTAAGAGGACTGTAAATGAAATGATAAATTTTAATCCCACATCCCTCACCAATATCTTCCTCAAGGTAGAACTGTTTGAAGATAGGTTTTTTTTTTTTTTTTTTTTTTAACCATCTTCTTTATTCTGATTGATCATATTATATATACAGATTTACATGGCACATATTTTGAAATTGCATTATGTCATATTGTCGTTATACTAAATGATTCAAAAGTTGGCTCATAACATAATGAGATAGCAAACATAATGAAAAACACAGCTCAATAAATAGCACAGATCAATAATTATCATATCTACATACAGATATGTCTTAAATGTTAAAATTTACTAAGGTGATTCGCATATATAATTACAAATACTAACCATTATCATAACCATGGCAATATGCTGTGCTTACAACCTTAAACTTTCAAGGCTACATAATTCAACTTTCAGACTTCATAATTATATACATTTAACTTTTATGCCATGGCTGTATATAATGACTACGTTATCATACTGTAAAGTGAATTTGTGCACGAAACATATAACAGTTTTGACTCAGTACTCAACATAAAATTAACAGGGAAGTACTGGGGGAATCTAATACAAATTTTTACTCAAATAAGAATTTAATATTCCCAAATGCATTCTTTAACAGCTTAAAAGAAATTTTCTGACGCGACTTGCATTTATACAAATACTGCTCTACTTGTAAAGCAAACTTAAATTTATAAATAAATTCATTAACAATGGGAATCTCACCTAATAATCTTTTTTGGAAGATAAAGTATTTTACATGGAAAATCAAAAAATTGTATGGATGGCTAAGAATTAATTTATACCCAAGAAAGAAATCTTGTTTCGTAAAACAAAATTGTTTACCGATCACAGCTTGCTCAGCATCTAAAATAAATTAAGTTTGAAGATAGGTTATAGTCCTGTTAAGGTTGCAAAATTTTATGCTATACCAGCAGATTGCTTTCAAAGTCTTTTGTTGTTCTTAAAAGTTGAAATGTTATATTTGACAATGAAACTTGACACCAGCAAATCATTGATTAGGATTCATTGTAGATTGAACTAAATGTTTTGTGAAAATGAAGGTTAAAAAACTATATATTTCATTTATGTGTCAAGATAGAAAGGAAGAAATAGGTTGTTCAAAGAGTCTGCCTGTATGGTATCACAGATATTTCATATTTCAATGCTCTGTTGTGAAATGGTATGTGCTTCAAACTGAAAGCTTTCAAACAAAACAAGCTATTGAAATGGGGTTAACACTAGTAAAGAGAAAAACTACTGACCTTGTGAAACTTTCATATTTTGTCAGGGGAATATCCCTTTAACATGTATCATTAGCATTTACCATGTACATAACAGCTGTCGATCATTGCTGTTTACAGGTTCATCGGGGGATTCCCAAATTGTCTATCACATCAGCCAACACAACAAACAATGGTCTCATTGGTTCAACAAGATAGGTAGGTAGAAGTTTCTTTTTGTTCTTACAAAGGGAAAAGACAATAAATATCTAGACTAGATGTGGTTTCAAAACTGTGTTAATTATGAAGGATAGGATATTAATGCAGTCAGTAGCACTGTGTCACACTTTTTGTCCAAAGTAGAATGTCACAAAAAGGTAAGGGAGGAAACAGTGAAACGAGTGATTTACTTGTCATGTTTACAGCAGTCCTAACCCTTATGATACTGCATTAACTTGAGGGTATGCTCCATTAATATACTACAAAAGATCTTTCTTGTTGTGACAACACAAGTTCTCCTACAACAAAGTGGCAGTTTTAATCAAGCTCTACCATAAACTTTGACTTATAGGCAAAGAACTCAAGTAGAGAGAGGGCACTCTTCCAGTGTAAGATATACCATTTTGAACTCTCATATTATGGGGAGCCTTCTTGGCACACATAGCTTGACAAAGGTGAAATTTGTTGCCCATTAGCATGCATGGGTGTAACATATCATACTTTGTCGTGATAGCCAAACAGGCTGAAGCCTCCTTGTGGTCCAGCTGGGCAGTAGTCTTGTTGAAGTCCAGCTAAGCTAAAGTCTCTTTTGAGCAAGCCAGATGAGTTATTTTTTTAGCTCAAACCAGCTCAAAGAGCTGTTTGAGCTATTGTGATCCGCCACCGTCACTCTGTCTGTCTGTCTGTCTAGTCTGTCTAGTCTGTCTGTCTAGTCTGTCTGTCTAGTCTGTCTGTCTAGTCTGTCTGTCTAGTCTATCTGTCTAGTCTGTCTAGTCTGTCTAGTCTGTCTGTCTAGTCTGTCTGTCTGTCTAGTCTGTCTGTCTAGTCTATCTGTCTAATCTGTCTGTCTAGTCTGTCCACAATTGCCTTTAATGCTCTCAAGCACACACTCGTGGACAGATTTTAATGAAACTCAGACACATTGGTCATTGAACTTTAGGCTACCTGTGATGCTCAAGAAGTTGAGGTCAAAGGTCATTTAGGGGTCATTAAAGGCCGTTATGTGAATATCTTCAAAATGTATCTCCTCCCACAAATAGTGCTGTATGTTCTTGAAATTTGGTCATAATATTTCTTACATAGTGGTTCTTTAGGGTTGTACACAGATTTTTGATCCAAGGTCATACGAGACCATTAGAGGTCAAAAGGTGGAAATATCTTTGATGTGGTATTGCTTTGCGCCTGTGAGTCTGATATTTACCAAACATGGTTTTAATTGACTTTTGAAGAGCTTCCAGCTGGGTGTAAAAATGTAGGTCAAAGGTCATCCAAGGGTCTTTGAGGCCATAGTTGTAAATATTTTGAAATGCTATTTTCTCCTAGATGCATTACAAAATTATCTTCAAAATTGCTCAGAAGGATGACTGGCATGTGCAGATTAGAAATTACTTCTCCAGTTTGGGATGAAAGATAATTTTGATACCTTTCTAACCAATTTTGTGCTACCCCTCTATTTTTACCAGTCTCACAAAATCACTTTACTACCTATTTTTCTGTATACTACACTCTCTTTAAAACTGTCTGTCTACAAGAGGTCAGTCCTGTGAGGTTGTAAAGGTTAGTTTAAAGGGAGCTGCTTAGCTTCTGGGCACTACATGAACAATTTCTGTATTGTGTGTGGTGATGTAGGAGGTCTGTTGGCACAGCTCCCTGGTTGGTATCATAATTCATCATCGTGCATGAGTTGTAATTGACAATACCTCTTCCTTGCAAAGTTACCTGTTCTCCTGGTAACTGTATATTCTAAGTTCCTTGTGGCAGCAGAGAGCTAATACCAGATTGTTTACTAGTTGTAACTTTATAATAATGTGTGTAAAAACCAGAAGCTACTGGGCTAATAGCTGGTGCAATATAGCAGTTGAAGGCAAGGATTGCACTGCTAAGGTCAGACAGTAATCAAGGCTTAAGAAGTTAATACAAAAGAGGTTGGTCCTCTGCTACTTGTCAAGTATGACTTGAGGATTTTATAAACTGCCTTAACATTCACACTTCTCAGATTTTAAATATGAATCTTTGGACCTGTGGTAATGCATATATGTGAGTACATCAATATTGCTTTATGTCAAAACTGTTCAGTTAATTAGTGTCTTGATTACTGTAGCTCACTGTGATATTGAATAACATCTTTCTTCATAGATAATTGGTAGTTTAGTTCTGTTATTTTCACTGGGGACAAAGGGGGAATTTCCTTACCTTGCTTTTGAGAATGGGGGGGGGGGGGGGTAAGGTCTCGATTTTTAATTTGCATTTTACTTATGTTGGGAAAGACATGTATTTGTTTTATGTGTTTCCAGCAATCACACCATGCAGTGATGTACATAGGGTTTTGCAGGGAGGGGGCAGAGAAGAGCTGACCCCAAAGTTTTCCTGGGTTTGAGCTACTGCACCATTGGTGCTCTAGTTTATTTTTTTTTTTATTTTTTGAAATACAGTGAGGGCAGTACCTTAATGTTTCTTCTCTAAGTTTAGCCAGGCAACTGCACCCTCCTTGATGATGAACAATGTTATAACAAGGGAAACTATTTTAACAGCATATACTATACATACCCCATAGGCTGAAAGTAATAAACATATTAATAGTTCGATTACTCCATCAGTGCATCTGTACCCTGAAGCACACATTATGTGTATATTGACTACTGTGATTTATACTTCATTTAATTTCATAAAGATCAAAATGCCATTTTCTTTTCTAGATGTAATGAGGGAGCTTGGGGACTTCTCATTGGTATTACAAGCTGTCCTTGGAGAAAGTGATGCTACCACATTTGGCGGGAAGACCCTTCCATCAGTTAGAATCAAATTTCAAGTAGTAGGTAGGTCAAAAAGGTCATAAAAGTGATTATTTGAAACTTGTCAAATGTTTACAAGAACAGTTTAGATTATGATTCTGCAAAGTTTCTTTTTATTTGGAGCTTATATATTAGCTCAAGATGTCCTAAGAAGTCTCTTTAGTGTGTATGATACCAGTTATAGCTATTTTTTCTCTATGTATGAATTAATTTTATCCACAGAGGGAGCCCCTGCAAAGTTCAGCATCGGACTAATGGAAGGCCCTTGCAGGATTGGTGTTCCATTTTCAATTCCGCTGCAGCTGAGAGACAGATTTAATCACTTGAGCAAACCAGACACTTCATTAGTTCCTCATGTAAAAGCAAGGTAAGTGAGGGTCTTCATATAATGTTTCGGGGTATACAAAACAAAAATAAGTGCTTGTTATAAGCTGTTGAGTGTGACATACTTTGAACTATACTGGGGTAAAAACAGTGCTGCGTTGCATGTAAAAAGATGCTTTTTATGAAATTGACGTACTTTGAAAATTAACATCTAATTTCTGATCATTTTAGTTCAGCATTCAGTTAAGTATTATAGGCTTGTCAATTTGCCATGGTTTGACAACTGGTATATTTTGTTGAAAGAGCTGAAATTCTTGTGAAAAATGACTGGTTTGCATTAAGTTAGGTTTAAGTTATGGTTGTTTTCATATATGGAAGTGCTTCATTGTTATTGCACACTGAAAAGTGTCAATAGATTACTTAATGAAAGAAGTTTATTTACGGCATAAAATACTGACTAGATGGCATACATGTAGTGATAGACAATCCACCTAGTGGTTTAAAGCAATGTGAAAAATACTTAACATTGTTCCTTAAATTAATTTTGAATAGTGCTTCTTTTCATTTACTAGATACATTAACAATTTACAAAGGACAGTTAACCTAATGTCACCCATATATGTTCACCTTTCTTGGTTTTTTTTTAGTGGATTAGAACTCAAATGGGATAAAGTTGAAGCTAGGAATGGCCTTCTTTACATCAAAGATGTCACAGCTAAAGGGAAGGTCCTAACAACTCAAGACTTCAATCTCAAGGTTACCATCCCCAGTTTGCAAGAAGCAAGTCAGAATCTTAAGGTCCGCATGCTTCCAGGTAAGTGTAGGAAACTCTGTAAACACTTTGGGATGGTGTCAGGAGATTCTTGATTTGTTTGAGAGGGTGATGCTTATGCTGGTTACGACTCAGTTTATTCCATCATGAGGAGCATAATTTCTCTCTCTATTTCTGTTTTATAAATACTTATAGTGAAATGTTAACTTTCTAAGTTATGATGAGGTTTGTTCAAAGATGTGCAGTGTTTTTGATGAAAAGAGAAACCTCTGCATTTTGTGATGGTGTGTGTACATATGTGGATGTGTCTATATTTGTGAGGCTTAACTGATTAAGACATTACAAGATCGGAAACACCAGTAATTCTTATACTTAATATGTGGATGCCTCATATTGAGAGGAAGATGAGTATTGTCTTTGGTGGAGGTCAAAAGTTATCTGCTTCACCAGAGTTCAAAATCTGAAAACCTTGTGAACATGATATCCCAAAGTAGAAATCACTGATATTTTGCATACTTAGCATTTAAATACATTATATGGAGTAGAACGAAAGAATAAAATCTGAAACCTTGTACAACAGGATATGTTCTGGCAGTTCTGCTATGAATCATGAAAATCTTTCACACATGGTACATGTGTTTGCCAAAATTGAGCACAACAAATCCTATTGCTGTTGAGTGTAGGGTGAAAGGTCATTTGAGGTCATAAGACTTCAAGCTCAGAAAACCTTGTTTAAGAATGTCTCAAGGTAGGGATCATAGGTGTTCCTCATGCTTGGTGTGTGTGGAGGCATTACATTGGTCAAAATGGTGGTCCAGGGCATGTGTGTGCATTGTAGGACTAATTCTGGTGGAGGTGGAAGTCAAGTGAAATGAGTTCATCAAAACCTCAGTTTTTTTTGAATTATGCTCTGATGATACTGTAAAAGGGGCAGTAGTATACACAAACTTATCAAGCAGTCAAGGTCAGATGGTGGTTGTAAAAAATAACTTGCACTACTGCATACATTTGTATATATGTATGCACTGCTACTTGTATCTGTATGTGTGTCACACTCAACTCAATAAAGCTCTCCATGTATTCTGTAATTTGTGTGGGTGGCACTATTGGAGTTTTTTCGTACTCTGAACTAGTGATGATACACCTGTACAGAGCAAGCAAAATGGCAGCCTCCTGGAGCAAGTCAGACTAAGAAGTGTGTATATTTGAATCAGCTTAGGAAGTTCTGAAGGTGGCCTCAAAGAAAAAAGACTGTGAAACTGATTTGTATGATATGTCCCTGAACATATTGGGTGGTGATTGGGGCTCTGTCAATTGTCAGGATGCTTTTCCATGTAGAATTTGCGATCTCGGGGCAGGTGAAGATCATGCATCAGTGCAGGGACCAGTACTGCAAATTTAGGCAATTGGCAGCCATTTTGAATTTGTTCGAACAGAATTGCATTTTAAACAGTGGTAACTGGTAGAGGAATGTTCATTCTACAATTTTCATGTTCAGATCAACTTCAAAATCAGTTTAGGTAAAAAGTTATTTTACATTACCAATAATGTCAAGGGCTGTGTTAGCTGGCTGAAAAGGACACAATAGGAAAATTTGGAATGCCTGGAAAGGGGCTAATGCTAAAGCTTACTTGTAATATGGCAGTGTATACAGGTGATAGCATTTGAAACACTGAAGCCTTTTAATTAATTTAGGAGCCAAGGCTCATTTTTCACCAATTTCAAAGTAATGTGAGTTTCCATTCAAGAGGGCAACAACAGCTTTCCTATCCTTCAAATTAAGTGGAAAATGTAAAAATTGTTGAATTTTAGCCAAGTGATGTGAAAATATGATTCATCAACCTTTACAGGATCTCCCATTGTGGTCATTTTAATAATGAAACATTTGCTGTTTTAAAGACATGGATTATTGTAGTGGTCAGCTTCTAATTTTCTCCCAAACTTGTTGAAAATGGTCACAAAGCTTGGTTTAAAATATAAATTTGTTCTAGGGTCTAGTCTAATTGTGTGTTGTACTTGATGTGCTTTATGTCTCTGCACACATTATTTACCAAATTTTAACTTGTTGTAAAACTATTGCTAGTTTTGCTGTCTGTTTGTATCAGGTGCAATACACACCATCAAAGTAGCTGAGTTTGAAAAGGATACCATCTCACTTTATAATGGTGAAGTCCTTTCGTTAGAAGTAGAACTACTTGATGAGGCAGGTAATACTACTATGGAAAGAGGGGCAAAGTTATCATGTAAGGTGAGTCGGACTTGTATATTTCTTCTGCAAAAAACCTTGAAGGACAAATTGTTGAATATGTGTTTGTTAAAGAGGCATTATTTACTGTTTCAAATGTTGTAGGCTTAACAAGGAAGTATATCCATGCTAGAAGAGATGAATAGATGTCATTGTATTGGTTTTCTCTGATGGGGGTGTGGTGGGTGTGTAGTGGGGGTGTGGAAGGGGTGTGGAAGGGGAGTTTCATAGGGTGCATGAAACTGCATATGTATGTTATTAAGTCATTTCAAAAAAAATTATGTGGAATAATTCATTTCTATGTTTCTTGGAGCTTTTTTTTACAGTATTCTTGATTACAGTGTTTTAGGTTGATAGTTTGTTGATGAAACAAAATTAATAAAAACTGATTGTTCTCAAGAAAAGACTCTTTTTAGTCAAAGTGTGGAAGAGTGTGATGTTTTATGTGTAATTCAAACATTTTTATTGATTTTGTAGTTCTTAGGTCGTCCTAAACTACCTGTGTACAAAACTGTCTGCAGTTCAAGTGGTGTGACAACACTGACTGGTAAACCAATAGATATTAAGATGACGACAACAGCTCCCGTCAAGTTAACAGCCAGGGTAGAACTGGAGGTAAGAACAAAGTAGGGGTTGTAGGAGGTCACTTTATTAGAGTGATATACCTAGGGTTATAGGTGGTCAATAGGTTGTAAGTAGATATGGTCAATATATTATAAGGTCAGGGAAACAGTTAAACATTGCAATGGAAATAAACAAAGTGTAACATAAAATTGTCTTGTGACTTGTCTTAGTCAAAGATTTGCATATGCATACAATACTCATGTTGATTAATAGTTTGAATGAGCTTTCTTGTAAAGTGGACAGATGTTTGATGGATTATCATCATGAGTGTTGTAATTTAATTTAGTTTGATTTTTGTTTTAATTTTTTTTTAATTTTATCAAAAACATGTAAAAAAAGAAAGAGATTTTGTTCTCACCTTCTTATTTGGAGTAAAACTTTCTGTCAATATATTTTTTTGTATGGTCCTAGTATGCAACTTACATCTAATGTAAGTAGTGTTGTATCGATTTCCTCAAGGTCTTTATTGTTAGATCAGAATGTTTTTGGTTGCAATGCTGGCTGTTATAGGTCATTTGCCAAATGCATGGTAATGGTTTATGTGCAAACCTGGATCCTGTCAACAGTTGTGATACATTAAACACTCAATGATCAAATGTGCAGCACACATAGAAATGCACAGCTCAGTGGTAATGTTAGAAACCTTTCAAATATAATGTCATGTTTGAATTTGTAGGGCATATCTGTCGGTGTCCCACCTGTGGAGAAGACAATTGAGGTATTACCAGGAACTTTGCCACATTTTATCAATGTCAAATACAAAGATGAATCAGGGAAGAGCATAACATTAGTGGATGGAGAGGTCATTGAATGTATAGCAGGTGAAGCTATCTCAAACATAGGTAAGCAAAAATATCTTCTTTGATTCAGTTTAGTTCAGGAGTAAGTGTTTTACACCTGATGCTGATGCATGAGTAAGTGCCTGTAAACCTGATGCTGATACATGGGTAAGTGTTTATATACCTTATGCTGATGCAGGAGTGTTTACATGCCTGATGCTGATACATGAGTCAGTTTTGTATGCCTAATGTTGATACATGAGTGTTGTTATACCTGATGCTGGCACAAATGTTTTTGTACCTGATTCCTGATGCATGAGTAAGTGTTTACATACCTGATGCTGATGCATGAGTAAGTGCCTGCAAACCTGATGCTGATATATGAGTAAGTGTTTATATACCTTATGCTGATGCAGGAGTGTTTACATCCTAATGTTGATACATTAGTCAGTTTTGCATGCCTAATGTTGATACATGAGTGTTGTTATACCTGATGCTGGCACAAATGCTTTTGTTCCTGATCCTGATGCATGAGTAAGTGTTTACATACCTGATGCTTATGCATCAGTAAGTACTTACAAACCTGATGCTGATACACGAGTAAGTGTTTATATACCTTATGCTGATGCAGGAGTGTTTACATGCCTGATGCTGATATATGAGTCAGTTTTGTATGCCTAATGTTAATACATGAGTGTTGTTATACCTGATGCTGGCACAAAAATAAGTGTTTTTTGTACCTGGTCCTGATACATGAGTAAGTGTTTACACCTGACACTGGTATCTGAGTGAATGTTTATGTACCTGATGCTAATACATGAGTGTAAGTTTTTATTCCTGATGGTGATGTGATGTTCTTCATATGAACCCCAGTTTCTAAAAGTATCTTCATATTTCTTATCACCACAGTACAAATATAGTTTGTACTGGATCATTTGAAATATCCATGTCTCCTTTTTGTTGAAAGAAACATGCATGTAAAGAGATATATGTAATTCAATTGTCTCAGATTTTTATCATGACCTGAAGAAGACCAAATGTGGAACTGACATACATTGTTAGTGAAAAGTTTTGTACAGTCAGAATTGCTGATGGTTACAAATATCACTTTCTATGTTTTCAGAGTTTGCTATCTGGGATGAAGGTCGTCGACAGATTGAGTTGACCCCTTCTCTCATTAGTAAGATCACAGTAAATTGGCAATCTAAGCCAGACAAGGACTTACTAAGGTCTGGACGTCTTCCTGATGTTAAAGCCCCTACCAAAGTAGACGAGTCTAAGTATTGTCGGATTGATATCACAGAAGGAAAAGGACTGTCATTTAGTTTTACAATCAAGTAAGAGTTAAACTTTAATTTTAACAATTCCATATTTTCTGAAAACTTTGCCAAAGGTTTTTAACATGCACCATATCATGTGACGAGGCTTTCTCAAGTTTTATTTTGGTTTTATCTTTTACAACTTCCCGATGCTGTCACTGATTTGATTTATGGTTTGTGATCCTCCTGTTTGAAATTGCAGCATTAAGTTTACTTTTGTTTTACCAAGTTTTGCATAATTTGGTAAAGTTGCTTTTAAAATGTGTTTTTATTTCATTTTATGCATTTGTTTTTAGCCCTCTTGTTGGCCCCCCACATCACTTGAGATGTGAATGTAAGGGCAGCAGTACGCTAAAACTAAATGAGTTCTTGGACGGTACGGTTGAAGTACATGTCACTGACAGTCATGGTAACCCACTCAAAAGGGTGAGTACTGATACTGTGGTCAATGGATTAAGGGATTACCTTGACTAGATATGGACTGGGGCAAGTGTTTTGCTTGTGTTTGGAGTAGGGGAAGTACATTGATAGGATGTGGACAAGCAGAAGTACCATGATTGGATGTTATAGTACTTAAAAACTTGAGTTCATTTTGCAAAGTTTAGAGCAGCATCCAGCTCACTCTTCTGTTGGTAGACTGTTTCATTCAATGAGCTAAACATTTAATTTAGATTGTTTGGACTGTATCCGACAGGTGGCAAAACGTATCATTGGAAAAGACTTACCTCCAAGTAGCTTTCCATTTGATGAAACAGTCTTGCTTAAATTGGGAAAAATTAGAAAGGATCAAGGTCATCCACTAAATAAATACTATTTTTGCAATTGGTCTGGGATCAGGCTGTGTGATCCTCACACAATTCGTTCCCATTTCTGTCAGTCCTTTATCCCAAACTCCATTCATATGTTTAATCAACTTGTTAGGAGGTCGTACATCGCTATTTGTTAAGAGGAATTTGGCTCTCGTGGGATCTACATTAAATGTAATTGTGAAACTGTTTATCCTTATGCATGTATTCATTGTGCTATATGTTGTATGGTGTAACCCTGGTGGAAGGCAAATTTCCACACTGTGGACAAGAAATTGTCATATCATTTCATATCATATTAATATTGAACATATCAGAACATCCCTATCAACAAATATTATACACAGTATATGTCCCTTTATCATTTTCCGTGCAGCTGCCCCAGAGATCACTAAGTAAGCTGAAAGTGTCTGCAGTTGGTCTTGATGAAAAAGTGTTAGAAATTCGAAATTTACCAAACATTGGCTTTGGATTGGACAAAATTCGATTTGCGGAAACAAAACTTGGTCCCAAGGATATAGTGGTGGAATATGAAGATTTCCGAGACAGTTTCAGAGTGACATTGGAGTCTGGCTTACCAACACAGTTACAGTTCCTGCATTACACACCAAATGATGTAAGAATTAAAAAGGGGGTCATTAAAATGGTTAAAATGGTTGTATTTTTAAAGTAATTTTTGATTAATTTTTATGATTATTTGATAAAATAGTTGTAACTATAACACTCTTGCGTGATTAATTAGTTAAATGGTTATATTGTTAAAGTAAAACTTTCATTTGATATAAAATGATATTGGAGTATGGCTTACCTGCGCTGTAACAGTCCCTGCATTATACTTCAGATGCTCTAAGAAGTTAAAAGGAAAAACTTTCTGCTATGTCATGTCCTACTTTGCTTTCAGGAACTTCTGCCAATTTCTCTTCTTTGGTTAAATGGTTGCATTATAAAGGGAACAGTTTTTTGTGATTAAAAATAATTAAGTCATAGTCATCTTGAAAGTTGTATACATGACTATTTATGAGAGCTAGTTTTTAAATTTTTAAGGCAAGTGTTAACTGAAATAGTGTAAATTTCTCTAAGGTTGATTTGATGTTTTCATATTTTTTGAACTCTACTTTCCTACATCTATTCTGATGTCTGGAACTTTGCTCTTTGCAGTGCCAAAATTGAAACAATTTTATTGCTTTTTATTAAGAAATAGAGAAAAGTTTATTGTTAATCTTAATAAAACTTTACAGTTGGTATGATTTATATTTTCAAACCTTAACTGTTACCCTTACAGGTAGTACATATCCATAAGAACGACTATTTACCCAAGACACTCTCTCTCCAACTGTGCGACAGTATTGGCAATCCCTGTAAGGAACTATCGGCCGTTGCTAGTGCAACTGTTCCAAAGGATCTACAGGTAAAATAATACCCTCTTGAAGATCAAATTATGATTTTATTCATCGTGCAGAACTTTTAAACCTATTTCCTTATATCTGCACCAGTGTGTTTTATGTGATGGCTTCTTTGCCTTTTGTCTAGGATGGTTTATAGCATCTGTTCTTTTCAGCCAATCTAGAACAGAGCCTTGAAAGACAAACCCAAGAATGTAGACATATGAACTTGAGATGTTGGTCACTGTTAGTTTGGTGTCTCTGCAGGGGATGTAAGTCCTTCAGGGAGCATAACTCTTTCCAGTCAAAGGTGTGGTTTTTACCCTTGGGCTCCAATTGTGGGGACTTTCTTTTCCAATCAGAAATTTGACCTAAATTGAAAAAAATTCAGTTGAGGGTGATTGAGATATGGTATTTATAAAAGTGCTCCTGCTTTACTATAAATACTTCTACCACATTTGTGGTCGGTTAGTGTCTTAACAGAATTGCCCCAACTCCTGAATTATTGTAATTGTAACATAGCCATGGATTAGATGGTCAAATATTTGTAGGCTTACAGTCCAAGTAATGGATATATATGAAGGTTTTTGGCAAGGAGTCAAACTTCAAAAGGTGCAGTATTTTGTGGGTGAAAGGCCCATTTTGAGAAGAAACCTAGTTTTGGTAAAAATTTGTCACCTGAGGTCACCACAAGTACAAATTCCTAAACCTATACAGAAAAGCGATACCTGAAGAAACTGTAATCCTACGTATTTGCATTCCTATTTTTTTCCTGGTAAAACTTGCATAAACATCATGAACTTAGGTTGAATGGAAACGCAGCTTAACAAATTAGTCTGATAACTTAATCACTTAGCCTTATGGCATGATCCATGTAAAGGAGCCATAATTAAAGGCAATAGTATTCACTCCTTCTATCGACTATCAATGAATCTCACATTATTTTTTAAAATGCTCTAAAATAGTAAATAGTTACAAAACAGTTTTCAATCCACTTAAATACATACCTGTCTGGAATATTATCAAATTTATAAACAGTCCTTCCCTCTCACCCCGCTCCACACCCGCACTGTAAAATAAAGACAAATACATGACATTATTCTGAGGAAAGGAATCCCTCCTTATCCCCCCTCCTTTATAGTTATAGTGGAACTACTGGCCTGTTTATTAATATGAAAAGTATGCATATGGTTTTTGAAGCAGCCATGTTCTGTTTCAAAGTAACAGTGAAATCATACCTAGTTTTAATATTCATACATGTTTGACTTGCAAAACTTATTGACTCTCATTCATCAACTGATAGAATTAATATTTACATTCTGTAATCATAAAATCATTACCAGTTTAAATATTTATGAATGTATGATACTTGAAACAAATTGATTTTCCTCTCTTTTAAGAGTGTGAATGCTCATGAAATTTTGATTTTATATCCTTTTTTATTTTATTAATTTTTTTGTGTGCTTTCTTTGTGTTGTAACTTCTTTTACAATTGGTGCCATTTTCATTTCAGCTCAAAACTTTCAGTACAAGCATGAAGGCTCAAAAGAATGGTAGATTTGAATTTGGCAGACCACAGGTTAATGGGGAATGGTAAGAACAGAATGACATTTTTTGTCTTTAAAGCAAGGATTTAAGCAAAAAATTAATATCTCATGTGAAAGAGGAGCTAAATCTATACAATTTGGTGAAACTTCAAACTTCCATTCAAATCGGACGTGCAGTACTCGAGATATCAGCAAATGAAGTTACTACATTTGTGACCCAAAGTGAGCTTGAGGCAAGCAGGTATATCACTTCTTTGCATTGATGAGATATGCTTTGTTTCCTTTGTTGTTTCAGTCTGCTGTACTGACCTTGAAGTTAATAGGGATAGGACCTCCCCATGTGGAACGAGAAATTTGTAAACTTTGTAAAATTCTTATGCCTCTCATGCAACCACTTTTGGTAACATGTGATTGTGGAGGAAAAAAACTGGTTGTAAAGTTTGAAGAAAAACAAATGACTGCTCGTTAATGTGAGGCTATGATGTCATATGTGCTTGCTTCAAGTTCGCTTTGTGTTGAAAATGTAACAACTTCAACTGCTAATGTCTTGAGAACCACACATCGGATTTCAATGAAAATTTCACCAGCATGCTTAGAATCAGTACCCCTCTAACATATCAAAACTTGATTTGAGCTTAGACCCTTCTTTTAATAATACCAGAAGGATAGTATAATCTTATTGTAATAAAACAATATCTGATAGATAAAACATGATATGTAGGGTGCACTGCTTCTATTTTTGTTTGATCCTGTCTTGTTTTTTAAGCATTTTTTCATTTTACAGAGCAATAATTTTCTACAATTTAATAAATATTTTGAACGCATCAACCCTGTATGTAAACTTTATTTTTGTAACTTTTCTAAAAGATTTAATCACCTGTGAAAACTTAAAAGCTATAGTCATGTGACTGCCATCAATTGTGCTTGAGAGCAACTTTTATCTAGGTTTTGTCCTGTTTGTTATTATTCTTTACAACTTTTTTTAGGAGCAGATACGAGATTGCATTTTCAGCTGCTATTGGTAGGAAGAAACTGAGTGGTCCAAAGTTGTTTGTGTTAATTGAACCAGATGAAACAAAGCCATTAAAACTGGAGGCACAGTATGAGAGAAATTGGACATATACCGTAGGAGAAAATATGCCTGGTGAGTCATGTGAATATGTGAATATATATCAGACTGGAGGCATAGCAAACTGGGTGTAGACAGAAGGAAAAAATATGCCTGGTAATTCATGTGAATACATGTCAAAAATGGAGGCGTAGTTAACTGGATGTAGACAGTAGGAGAAAATATGCCTGGTAATTCACATGAATACTTTGTCAAACTGGAGGCATAGTAAACTGGATGTAGACAGTAGGAGAAAATGTGCCTGGCCAGTCATGTTAATATCTATGAAATCTTGGGGCATAGGTGTCTGGGTGTAGACTTTAGGAGAAAATATGCCAGGTGATTCATGTGAATATATATCAAAACTAGAGGTACAGTGAAAGAAAAAGTCTGTGTTTACAGTAAGGGGTAGCATGCTTGGTAAATAAAATGTATGTCCCTTAAAGGGCAATTACTTTAGGACACTAGGGCATCACAACATCTGTGAAATCTGAAAGAAGAGTATGAGTTATAGTTTCTACTTGGTTGTCTTCCACTTCAATGTTTCAACTCAAAATTTACATTTAAGTAAAAAAATCAGCTCATATGAAAAATCTACCAAGGATTGATCCAGGAATCAAATCCTGAACAGTGTTCGATTTTAAGGGTAGTCCTGTCGCCCGAGACAACCAGAAATTCTGCAGGACTACCAGATTTTGCAAAACAGGTGTCTTTTGATGAAAGTGATGTGGTGTTTACATTGAGCAGCTCGATGAATTGTGCAAGCAAGGAATTTTAAGAATTTCATCAAAAGATTTGCAGCAAAGTACAGTGGTGATGCATGTTCACCACAACTTCCCACACAGTCAATTTATCAAAATGTGCTATGCACTATCAAGCCAAAATATGTGCCCCGTACAAACTCCACTAGTAGGCCACTAGGCCTGCACTGTACACAGAGAAGCTGAATTCCTTCGTGCAAGCTACAAATTTGTAGTGCTGATGTTGCAACACCAGTGCTTTCAATCTAGAGATGTTTAATTTATTAACCCGCAATGTGAACATCATAACATTAACTATGTCCACAATGTACACTCATGCACACCACGAGACAGCACTAGGTATACAGTAGATATCTGTTTTTTTTTGTTTTTTTTTTGGGGGGGGTTGTCTAGAAGTGAAAGCCACTTTGGAAGGCTGGTGATAATAGGGCGTTACCAATTCCATAATTGCGAACTTGCAAAAACGGTTACACTTGGGACTACCTTATTATGAGCAGGACAACCAAATTTTACAGTGTGGTAGTCCTCTGGACAACCATTGCTAATTCCTTAAAATCGAACACTGCTGAACTTAAAGTACCAAGCCTCCTTTACCTCAAATACAGTTAGCTTCACTCACTTGCCTACATCACCACTACCAATGTAGTTTTTCTGTAGGAGTGCAGTTTGTGTGTGTGTGTGTTTGCAGTAGTAATATTACATTTGATGTTACACATTAATGATTGTGAAGAAATGTATCCTGTATTGCTTTTATTTCAATTTTTTGAAAGTTTCTGCTTAAATATTGTCAGCATTAAATTTTTAATGTGAAATTTAGTCAAAGTACAGACATTGTAGCATTGTTGTAAGGGCATCTTTTGTGAATTTGCAAGTTAACTCAACAAAGATGTAATTAAGAGTTCAGAAAATTTCCTGATTTCAGGAAATTGGAAGTCTTGAGCAAAATTCTCAGGAAATCCACTTTACTAGCCAAAAATTTCTGCAGTGGTCAAGGTGGGTGAAATGGCCCAGGGTGGGTAAAGTTTGGGTTTTTTTTTTAAATCTCTTTACAAAAAATGTAAATTTCTGCTCTATGAATATATTTGAAAATAAAAGAAAAAGATAGCACCATGTTGCACTTTGGCCTCCTGATGATGTGAAGAGTTTTCTCAAAGGGAAGCCCTCCCCTTAGACCCCTCCCCCAGGCCAACAATCCTGGACAACACAATTTCAGGAAATGGACCTCTACTTTGATTACATCTCTTACAAGTTGAAAGTTTCATTTTGCTGACAGATTTTACAATTTGGGTAACAAGTGAAGCTGGTACAACCTTGAGAGCATTGCCAACTCACAGTGTCTTAATGCGACAATGGAAACCAATTAATAGCCAGCACACTAAACCACCAGCGTCAGCCTTCTCCTGGATGGTAGATGCCAGGAAACCAGGAGATAATCCAGATCACTTTTATTTCAGGTAAAACTAGCTACACTGCATCAGTTTGCACCCTGTAATTCAGTTGTGACCAGTTTTGGATTGTTGTCTCTTTTTTTGTTAGTCACAAGATAGACTTTGGTACACTAATGGACTGACTAGCCTATGGTGAAGTTGTTTCTCTTGATGTATTTAAAAGCCCCCGTACAGTTTAGTGTCCATTGTCTAATCCCTTGTTGGGCAACTTTATGACCATTGGGATGACAGTCAAGGAAAAGTGAACTTGTTTCACTTTTGAAGTTTGGCTGAAGTGACTTAAAACTGGCTTGAACAGTATCAGTAGTAGTTTAAGGGACACCCTTCATTATTTTGATGAAAACACCAGTTAGTTGTAGAGTTGCATTTTGAAAGTCATGCAGTGTGGAGATGGTTTAAAGGATTATCATACACATCTTTAAAACCTGTGGTAATATTCACTCAAAAAGGTGATATTTTGGGCAGCCCTGGATTGCAGCATTGTTGTAGTACAAAAATTTCCATGTTATTGGTTGGACCACAAATAAAAAATTTACAAAAATAGACATTTTGCTGTCTTTAACTATAAAGTTCACTGCCATGCTATAGGACTTTGAGAAAATAATGCACTGACTGATGTATACTTCTGTTAAGACAAACTGAAGCATCAGAAATGTTTGACAATGCTTTATGCATGGATGTGTATAAATTTGAGTGTGCCTATTGGTATGACAAAACTGATAATGTCTATTGGTTTAGATATAACTGTAGATATGATGAACATAGATCTGAATTTGAGTTCATGTTACCGTATCCATTAATTGGCATATCTGTTTTCAGGAATCCATTTTTAGTTTGAATATATTCATTGAATTGAATATCTGTGTATCGTTTAAGCAGTGGTTCTCAAACTTTTTTGGACTACCGCCCCCTTCCACCATCTTGAACTGGCCCAGTGCCCCCTCTCCTAACCCCCTCGTCCTACCATTCATAGTCGGTTGCTCAACAATATTTTTTTCTCAGTTAACTTTTTCTATTTGCAAGAACAACAAAAACCTGCAGAAGGCAGGCATACTGTGAAACTGGTACAGTGTGAAGGGTGAGCTTGGTGTAACGCTGCGAGCTAACGAATGTCTGGTTCCAATTTAGTGAGAAGTAGAGGGGAAGAACAGGCTGAGGGAACGCAACCCCTGGATGCCTTATTGTGCCCTAAATGGCTGCAGTGGTGTGTCATAATCGCCAGAGACCCCCAAATGAGTGTCAAAGCCCCCCTATTCTCTGTGTACACTGTGGTGCCCACCTGAGACTTCCCAACGCCCCCTGGGGGGTGGTAGGGACAACTTTGAGAACCACTGGTTTAAAGCATACTTGTGGGTTTTAAGATAACCATTTGTATGAACGTGTTGAATGATATCGTTTTGTCATTTAAGCATATCTATTTATATCTAATAGTAAAAAATTTGTATAAGGTCCAGATGTATGCTATAACAACATTGCAATATAAAGTAGGAAAAACATGTGCATGTATCCATTTGTTTGCATTGATCCATGAATGAATATGATTTAAGATATTAAAATCATTGACAATTATGGTTATTATCTGTTGACAGTTGGTATGAGTTGATATGAGTACATTTATTTTAATTTATTGATATAAGCAGGTCTTTCAGGTTTTCTCACTTAAGCATCTTTTGTTCTCTTTCCCCCAGGAAACGGAAGTCCCCTGATTCAGCAGGCTTTCATCACATAGTGTTTGAAGGGAATTTTAAAGGAGTCAAACTTCAGAGTAACCTGGTAATTAAGTGTACATGCCATTTACTACTCTAGAATGTATTGCTGCTATGAGGTCAGGGGTCGAAATAAGCCTTCAACCTTTGTGGGCCTGTCGGGCCCCTATCCCATGGAATCTAGGGGCCAAATGAGAAACCAAGGGGCCCAAAACTTACAAATAAAAAAGGACTGATAAAGTGTACGAGTGCTTTTTACGTGCTTGAAAACGTGTAGTATGGGTATAATTAAGGCAAGTTGAGGCTGAAACTAGCCTGAAACCAATCTGTCCACACCCTCTTAGACCATGTTGCATGTAGGCTAGCAGGACTCGAAATAACCTGACGGCACCAACAGTCATGGCCGTCGGGCCCTTTCTGATGGCCGTGATGCCCCTCAGTAAATGTCCATTGAAATAACATAGACCGACGGCCATTTCCCTCATTTTGGCTGTGCCCTTTTTCAAGATTTCAAGCCCTGGGCTAATGTCACATTTTCAAAATTTTCTCGTAACTCCAGAAGTTATTGCCCGTAAAATGAAGGGCACTGTTCAACCCGCCAACTTCTGTCTTCGTCAGTTGATCTTGTGAGGCCTATATTACTCATGACTGATATCGGTTTGTCTACGTGAGTGATCTTCTGTGTTGTGACAAAGCAGACTCTTGATGAGTGATTTGAACTGATTTCAAAAATAATGTATGTTTTCGCAGGTTTTCAGTGACTGTACCATTAAAAAGGAATACACAGGCTGTGCGAGATATAAGATCGTTGAGTTGTGGATAGAGAGGTTCACGTGCAGACTGTCCAATTAGACTTGAAATATCTAGGAGCCAACCGGGCCCCTTTCCCTGTAGAAGCTACGGGCCCGAGCAAATTTCTAGGAGCATCGGGCCCACGGGCCCCCGTTATTTCGAGCCCTGGAGGTACAAACAAACCAGGTTTGGCTGCTTTCATACCCCAGAATGATGTGCTGTAGAATACAGCATAACCATATGGACTTTGGAATATTGATAGGCCCAAAGGCCAGTTCATTAAGTGTAAACAAACCATGTATAGTTTCAAGAGTAGGCTGTCAGGTGACTTGAGAGTTAGTCAAGCATTCATCAGAAGTGGCTCTGAGATCTTCAGTCCTGAAGAAGTCAGAGCCATTTCTGACAAAATTTTGACTAAGTCTCAAGTCATCTGACAGTGTAACTCATTAAAACTTCTATTCGTGTGGAATTCCATTATGAAAGCCATTCTACTTAAACCATATATCATTTTATTCAGGCCATTTATGCCTTGGTTATATTTGAAATTGATGATATAATATGGAGAATTATCTAACTAAAGAATGGACTGAATTGGAAATAGTTGGTCATATAATACTCCTTTACTTTCAAGCAGTACTACTAGAACCTTAACAATTGAGAATTTAAAGACAACCTTCAGCAAAATTCTGTTACTGTTTCAAGTGGAATTTAATCATTACATCATTTTGATTCAGGGGTTATGCTAAGGTTTAGGTATGATCCATATAGTCAGTGACTGTGGATCTTAAACATTCTCCCTAAATGCATGGAAACTTCGTGATGAACCTATAAGGTGAATTTTAAACCAAAATATTTCTTATTTGTTTTTTTCTTTTTGCTATATAGCCATGAATCACTTAAACTGTTGGCCAAGGAATGACTGTGTAAATGGGAATTAGGTACACTGTACAGAGAATGCTTGAAGTTGTGGTGGGATACCC
Source organism: Holothuria leucospilota (assembly GCA_029531755.1). Lineage (NCBI taxonomy): Eukaryota > Metazoa > Echinodermata > Holothuroidea > Aspidochirotida > Holothuriidae > Holothuria > Holothuria leucospilota. The sequence continues at coordinate 36,974,895 of CM055982.1, forward strand.
CTCCCCACCTGGACAGTACCTTCACACACACAATTCCCACCTTCCACTGTTTTCCTCCAGACAATTCCCACCTGTGACAATTACCCCTGAGACACACCCCATAAAAGTTGGAACTGACCTGGGCGGGAATTGTCTGAGAGATAATGCTGGTGTTGGGAATTGCCCTCCTGGATTTGTCAAGGAACCTTTTGAAATGTTTGACTGAATGTAAATTCTGCATGCTGAGGTATAAATTGATAGGGTATGTAGCCACTTATGATAAACAGAGCAGTAAATTACTGTTTTTCTATTCCGGGAAGTCCTGAGAAATTTAAGAATGACAGCCAAAATTAGTGATAACTCAGGGAATTTTGGGTGGCCCAAGGCACAGAAATGGATTCAGTTCTTTATCATGTGCCTAGTGTAAGGTGTTTTTATTTGTATCCATTCACTAACCAGTTGTGGTGACTTCTAAAGAGCAGCTAAATGTAATGATTGTTTACTCTCATAAATGTTATTTTAAATAGTCTGTTGTCTGTTTATGTGGTTTCATACCTATAGAAAGATGGGGTGGTTAGAAAATTATTTTGTATACAGTTTGCCTGTGTATCTATCAGTGTGTCACTAATACGGAAGCTGGTAGGCAAGTATGTACACAGTGACTTGCCTTAGTGTTTCTGGGTTTCTTTGTTGTGACCATCTTTAGATATCACACAATCTACTCAAAGTGGAAGGATATTGGGGGTAAACTGCTGAATGCAGTGCTATGGTATAGGTTGTACTGATGCCTCACAATCGTCTCAGTGTGGAATTCTGTTAGGGAACACTAATGTAATCACACATGTAATGATATGATGTACTTTGTTCTGACTTCCACAATCTACTGGAAGTTCCAATTCCAGTAAATTTATATGGTACACTATTTAAAATAATTATTCTATTCTGCCCTATGCAAGAGAAAGTGAAAAAAAAAAGTAAAAAAAGAGCAATGAAATAAATTAATGGTTCAGATACCATCGAAGGCATAATAAAAGCAGTAGCATTTCACCAGGCTTTGGAAATTTTCCAGAAAGCCTGTGGACTTAACTGACATGGGCAAATCTTTCCATAACTTAGGACCTTGGACAGTTAGATCATGCTCACCAAACGTTAATCTACATCTGGGGACAAACCATGTTACAAGTGGCAATTTTGTGTTCTAGTTCAGAGAGATCTTTCATCAGATTTAATTACTTCTGATTTCTCAGATAGTTATAAATGTCAAGCCTGGACAAGCAGAAGTGTTAGCTGCAGATGATACTCCTCCCAGTACTATGTCTGTCTCCAATACACCCCATCCTCCTAGTAGATGCCTCATCTCATCTCTTAAACTCTACCTCAAGGTATTTTACATCTTTATTTTTTTTTTACTGTAAGACAGCATGACTTTCTGAAATGACAAAGCTGTTAAGTACAAATGATTACCTTTTTATCATTAGTAGAGGGGAATTTCTGTAGGTCACTTCAAGAAGTTGCTTGTTCATCAGTTTTATTAGGAGGTAATTTTGAGTGAGAATAGATTATATTTCAAAGGTATTAAAAGGTTATTCATAATTCATTTATTAATTAGTACTTAACACATTAAGGCATCATCACAAGAAAGCCAAGCTGCAGCAGCTGCAGCCATGTCTTGTACTACAAGCATTACAATAGAATGATTTAATTCTTCCTGCTTTTGTAATATGTACATCAACACAGCATGGCTGCAGCCCCTGCAGCTTGGCTGAGGCAGCTGCAGCAGGTTTTGACATAATGCCTAAGAAGTAAGTGGGTATCATACTTAAATCCAGGGTTCTAGTTGAATAATTTCATTTAGTCTTCTAAAATTTAGAGTTTATTTTTAGTTGGCATAGTCATATTCAAAGCTTCTTATGTCATTCCTAAATATTGATTTGACTTGGTTTCATTCCTTCAGGATAAATATGGCAATCGGACAGGACAAACAGTTCATGGCAGGGCAAAGGTAACCCTCTATGGTAAAGACAGTTCTGAAGTTCCCAAACTGAACCAAAATAAATCATCTGCTGCCTTTCCCTTACAAAATGGAGTTGTTCATCTAACAGTAAGGGATTTATTCTCTTCCATTCATTAGTTCAACAAGTTAAGCTATTGTCATGGCAGTGCGTCAGTCTGTCTGTCTGTCTCTCTGTCTCACAGTCTGTCTGTCTGTCTGTGTCTGCCTGCCTGCCTGTCTACATTGGTTAAAAGGCTGCTGTCTGCAGGTTCTACAACCATTTCTTGTCAAAGTTGGGAACATTGCAACACATGTCAAGGGCTTGATAATATGGTAACATGAAGTAGGTCAAAGGTTATTTGGGTTCATAGAGAGGTCAAACAGTGGAATCATGCAAAACCCTTCAACTCCTAGGGGTTGTGTCTGAATCTTGTCAAAGTTAACCAGAGTTAACAGTAGATAGCGGGTCAACAAAGTTGGACTTCAGAAGTATCTCAAAGGTCATTTGGGTTCATAGATAGGCAAAAGAGTGGAATCATGTAAAATCCTTCTACTCATAGGAGTTGTGTCTGAATTCATCAAAGTTAACCAGTGTTCAGTAGATGATGGGTCATCAAAGTTTTACTTCAGAAGAAGGTCAAAGTTCATTTAGGGTCACAGATAGGTCAAACAGTGAAATCATGCAGAAGCCTTTAACTCCTAGAGGTTGTGTCCAAATCTTATAAAAGTTGGCAAGATACTTTAGTAGATGATGGGTCATCATAGCTGAACTTTGTGTTGATGTTAAATGTCATTTGAGGTCACAAAGGGTCAGATGATGAACTCCATGCCAAAGCTTACCCTTAAGGGAGTTTTGGTTTTTGTGGCCTGGTATGTTGCCGTAGAAATGATTAGTTAATGGGCCTGACAAATTGGAGTATAAACAGTGCTTAAGTTTTTGCAGCTGAGTTATCTAAAGTATTATACCCAAAAGTATTTAAAAAAAAAATTGTCTCAAGCTGGATGATTCAACTAGACCGATCTGACACAGCTTTGACCATTGACATGTATAGCACTGGAGATGCTAGATCATGACTGTCGATGTAACATGGCATAATGAATGAGCATCCTATTTAACATGACGTTGTGTTAGTTCATCCCACTAGTGACTGCAGACTCTTCGGTTTAGATCCCTAATGAAACTACATAACAGTAGCTGTGTGAGGGAAATAGTAGTTGAACTACTGCATCATTGATGCTCTTGTTTAAAAGTATTTTAGTTGGTATGCACACTCCATACATTTAAATTTGTGAATATTCATTGATTGTCATATGAATTTGAATAACTGGTAGCTGTTCCATTGGTATACACTTCATGTTATGAGTGTTGCATCAGTCAGTAAAATTGCAACTAGACATGCCTGTATGCACATTTAAATATATAAATATTCATAGATTGTTGTGTGGATTTGGATAACACTGCCAGCTGTTCCATTGATGCACACTTTACACTCCCTGTTTTGTGTGTGTTGCATCAGTCAATGAAAAAACAACTAGACACACCTGTACATACACTCAAACTTGTGAATATTCATTGAGTGTCATACAAATTTGAATAAAGGCTGGTTCATACTTTCAAATTTTCATGCACTATACAGCAATAAGAAAGGTATATGGTTATCCCTTGCTCCTCTGGGCTAATCACACAGATAGCTCAGAGCTGAACAGTGTCCATCTCTCATAGCTTTACAGCACTATAATGAGGTATGGACTGGCCTTCACTGTCAGCTGTTCCTTTGATATTGCAAATTACCTTCCCTATTTTTTGTGTTGCTTCATCAATACAAAAACAACTAGACAGACATGAAAGTACATTTAAATTTATAGATATTTGGTGATTGTTATATGGATTTGAATTACAGCATTTCTATTTATATTCAGATTACATGAGTCAACGTAAGAAATAATAGGCCTGTACTTGCAGGCAACTATATATTGAAGTCCTATGGTATCTTGAAGGGGGAATCCCACTTGAAGGAAGGTTAACTAGACAGAAGATTAGCTTGATCAAAGCTCTACTGTGGTTTAAAGGGAGGGTTAGGATTAGGGGGTTAGAAGTAGGGTAAGATACAGAATTCTTTTAAGGATTAGGATCAAGATAAGCCTAAGGTTTGATAAGGGGTTTGGGTTAGGGTTAGGATTAGGTTTTGTGACCTTTTGCTCTAGTTAACCTTTGCTCTAGTGGATCCTTCTCATCTTAGAGATAATAGAAACTAAAGTTCTGGTATTGTTACCACCTGATTGATTAAAGGGAGAAAGCAGTTGCCCAAGTTTATTTTAAGAAAACTTGCTAAATCTTACCAAGTCTCCTCTTATTTTGCTCACAAGTATCTCATTATGTTTCTGTACAGAACCATTGAATGCTGAAGGTAAACCAAGGAGTTATTCTGCATAAATTTAACAAATAAGTAACAAAAATATTGTCACATGATTGATAGGGGCCATTCCTAAATTAGGATGACGGGTACACTAATTCAATTTGGGGTACTGCATTTTCCCTTTAATCAAATAAATGTTGTGTATATTCAAGAGGGATCATAAAGAACCACAAACAAGAGTAAAAAGAAATGAAATTTATGATATTGCATTGTCTTCATGGTGCAGGAAACCTGTTTACACCTCTCTTTTTATTCCATCACAGAACCTCTACCTACAAGAGGGTACTCCAGGTCGAGACGGGTGTGAATATGTATTGAAAGTTGAGGTAGATGAGGTCACCTCTAAAAACCCACCAACAAATGTTAAACCTTACTTGCAGCCATTTATGTTTTACAATGGTGAGTGGTATCAGCTGATAAAATCATAGGGGTAACTTTGGTAGTGGGATGGCTGCAGTGTATGGTATAAGTTGCAGTAATGAAAGTAATTTGTGACGCGTTCATGGTTTATGTAAATGTTACACAAATGACATACAAAATGTGAATGTTTAGAGAGTTTATTTACTTATAAACTTTCTTTAACCAGGGTAACCTGTTCAGTCCCAAGGGACTGTCTTCCATGGGGTTCTGGATGCAAAGTAAAACAAAAAGTATGAAAAGTACTAAACATATTAGATTGATGTAAGAACAAACTACAGAAGAAAGACGGAATAAAATATTACCACAAAAGGGTTTGGGAAACTAAAACAGTAAGACGAATTAAACCCGTTGAAACATAAGAGATAGCACAAAAGTACGAAAGGAAAAAGATTAGAAGAGGTAAGACAAATGTAAGAGAATAAAATGAAATAACAAAAAAAAAACAAACAATAAACTAAAACAACACTATACAAGATCTCTATAGAAGGTGTAAAATAAAGAGACAACCAGACAAACACTAGAGTTGTGTTTCATTAATAAGCAGTAATGCTGAAAAGTATAACTATATGTTCTTATTACTTCAGTAGGCATGGTAGCAACTAAAAATAAAAGCATTTAAATGATTGTGTCTGCTGCCACCATAGTTTGTACTTCAGTAAAGAGTTGTCGCTGTGTTATCATTGCCAGTAGCTGTTCTACTATGTGATTAGGTTTAGGATCCGTATGTGTTCAAAGAGTTCAATTAATGATTTGGTGAAACATGAAGGCAAATATGCCACAGCTATCACTGCTAACTGGTAGATATCATCATTGATATTTATATGTTTCATATTTAATGTAATGGTTGCCCTCAACAGGCATCACCATTGGTATCAGTTTAGGGCATCACCATTGGTATCAGTTTAGGGCATCACCATTGGTATCAGTTAGGGCATCACCGTTGGTATCAGTTTAGGGCATCACCATTGGTATCAGTTTAGGGCATCACCGTTGGTATCAGTTTAGGGCATCACCATTGGTATCAGTTTAGGGCATCACCATTGGTATCAGTTTAGGGCATCACCATTGGTATCAGTTTAGGGCATCACCATTGGTATCAGTTTAGGGCATCACCATTATTATCAGTTTAGAGCATCACCATTGGTATCAGTTTAGGGCATCACCATTGGTATCAGTTTAGAGCATCACCATTGGTATCAGTCAGTACGTGGTCAATAAGTTCTTGTTAAAGCAGGAATCAATCATAAGCATTGTGTGTACCTTTCACTTTCTCCCCCTGGGTGGCACAACACTTGGCTTTCACACTCCGTATTTTCCTGTCAAGTTGTAAAGTCTGTAATATTTCAGGGGTACTGATTCTAGTGCTGATATAGACCACAGAATGCTGCAGACAGACTGACTTGATACCACTGTCTGAGATATTTATAACATGAACAAAGAGTAGGAATACTTACAAAAATGGGGGAAAATAAATGTAGCAAAGAACTTAAGTACCCTTGAAAAATCTGCTTTGTCTTGTTGATTGAAGAACCTGTCAGATTGGACATCAAAGGATGAACTTATATTTCAGCCATTCTTTAGCAAGCCTGGTATCTAGCTTGACAGTTTTAGGGGGGTGGTTTTTGTATTTTCCCCCCTTTCAACCTGTCAGTTGATTGTTTTCATTCAGTGCATGATTACACATTGAAAATTGCAGAAAAATAATAATAAAAATGACAATTTCTACTGCACATATATAAGACCAAAAGCACTCCTGGTGCATGCAGGGTTCAAAGGAAACAATATGGAGCAAACACATACAGAAAACCTAGATGCAGTGTTCATTACACAAGTGCATTAAAAGAGCATACCAATATCAAATGTCTGCTGAGCAATAGTTACTTTAATTGTCATAATTAGATGGAGTGGTATTATATTTTTTATTTTATGATTGTCATAATCAGATGTCAAGAAACAAGAAAGAATGCTAACTTTGACAAGAGAGAGGGATGAGTGCCGACTGATAATCAGTAAATATGAGCAGATGTTTGCTGATTCAAAGGAGGTCCATGATACCCTGAAAAGTAAGAATGTAGTTTTTTCTTTTGCAGAAAGTATTGTTGCAAAGACAATAAATTTAGAAATTGAGTCTAAACATAACAGGATAAAATCATGGAGGACGTTATTTGAAAAAGTCGTAATCATTTTGTATGGAAGTTGATGTGCCACATATTTGTTGGGGGTTGATGTGCCACATATTTGTTGGGGGTTGATGTGTTACATATTTGAATGGGTGTTGATGTGTTAAATATTTGAACGGGGGTTGATGTATTACATATTTGACTGAGGGTTGCTGTGCTGCATATGTTTATGGTAGTTTATGTATCACATATTTGTATGGGGCTTGATGTATTACATATTTGTATCGGGGTTGATGTTTCATATCTGAATGGGGGTTGATATTTTGCATATTTGTATGGGTTTTGATGAACTACATGTTTGAATTGGTCTTGACGTATTGCATATTTGTATGGGAGTTGATGTAATCCATATTTTTATGGGGTTGTGTGTTACATATTTGTATGGGGGTTGATGCATTGCATATTTTTATGGGGTTGATGTTTTATATTTGTATGGGGCTTGATGTGTTGCATATTTGAATGGGAGTTAAATTTACTAACTGTATGGAGTTTGAGGTGTTGAAATTACCATACAAATGAAATGCTCCATTTACTGCACATGTAATTTGTTAAGTTATGGTATTGGCTTTTAAAGTATGAGAGTAAAAGTTTCGTGTAACTATGTGTCAATGTATACACTTACTGATGTTTTCAGGTGAAGTGAAGCAGATTGAACAAAAAGAAAGTGTGATGAAGAACAATTTAAAAAAGCTGGGGATTCCCCACACTGCCATGCTGTCAGTAAGTACAACTCACATTGTTATAATGCCAGTAAGTACAACCTCAAATTGCTGTATTGCCAGTAGGACAGCCCCACATTTCTATACTGTCAGTAAGTACGTACAACCTCACACTGGTATACTGTCAATAAGTACAACATCACTTTGCTATACTGTCAGTAAGTACAACTGCTTGCCACTATACTGTCAGTAAGTACAACCTCTTCTTGCTATACTTTTTCAGTATTAAAGTACATCACATTAGTAGGTACAACCCCACACTGCTATGCTTGCACTAAGTACAACCATCATATTACTGGAACTGACTTGCTCTTATTCCTTGTAAATTAAAATTATTTCAAATTGAGGACATATTTGCTTTTAAATATTTCAGCAAATTGCAAGTAAAATTTTTCTCTCTCATTAATGCAGGTTTGTACACAGGTGGTCTGCAAGGCATGGTACAAATCACTTTGTGAGAAGAGAGAAACACAGTGTGATGGGGAATGCACTTAGTAATTTGTAGCTTCTAAACACATTGCCTCGAAACTCCCTCCTCTACTCATTTCAGAAATCATAACTTTAAAGGGAAATATTCCGTTTAAAATGCACCAACATGGCATTCAAAGAAAATACTTAAACTCATTATTAAACCATTCAGTCTCATCAATAAACTCTCGCAATAGCTTTATCTCCTAAAAATATTTTGCGTTACAAGAGTAGTGGATGTTGCATCATTTGAATTTTTGAGAGTTTGGGTGAACAAATGACTTTTGTGCATCAAATAACCTAATTCCTTCCTGAGAGAACCTTATGTTTGAAAAGAAAGCTACTGTGCTGCCTTATTTTGAATTGTCTATCATTCTGTATCTATTAATATTGGTTTAAAAAATATGAAAATTTTCTGTAACAAAATTGCATTGTTTCCCTTTATTTTTTTTTTCATTTTCCCTGTTTATCAGCTAGATGCTGTAGGTGATAACCTGACATCCTGTCAGGCATAAAATACCAACATTGAGAAGTCTCCTTGCAGATGTTGTAGCTATCCACCCCGTTAACACACAACCCTCATTACCTCTTCCAACCTACTCGTTTCACTAACAATTAATTAAATCCGTTTCTCATTTTCTCAATTGATCAGATGGATGCTGTAGAGGATACCCTAAAGCTCTGTCAGGATTCAAAGACAAACATAGAGAGGACTCCTCGCAGACGTTGCTCGCTACCAAGGTTTCAATCAAGTGACCCTGATGTCTTGGGCAAGGTACCTCTCAGAGATTTCAATAGACCAGCACTTATAGGGTTATGTGAGGAGCAGCAAATGGGTATACAAACAGAATATTTGATGTACCATACACAAAAGATCAAATCTTCTGCTGTTTGACTGCATGGATCTTTACTCAAAACTAGTCTAGTGTTTACTGTTTAGATATTTAGGTCAAGGTTGAACCATTCTTGTGTACACATGGTTAAAAGCATTTTCTTTGATCATGTTAAATGAGGAGGTGGGGACTAATTTTGAAGATGGGTATGAGTTTGACTTTCCAAGTGCAGCAGAATGTTTTTTTTTCTTTTCTTTTTTTTGCCATCTCAACACACCTGATCAGTGATTTAAAAGACACGGGTTTTTGGATATACACAGTTGATTCTTAAACTGGATTGTTGAGGATGGAATTTGTACAGTATGTTAAATTTGCCAGGTAAGGTCTTGGGTCTATCCATTGTTGTCATCATTTTCAGGATTGTTCAAAATATACACTTCCTTTGGACCTCTCCCCTCCCAGGGCATCATTTGTAATGTGAAAATTGAGAAAAACTGTCGGTTATCATATATCGACATGGGTATTTGACCCCCTCGTTCCATCTCCACATATACTTTGTAGATCTGTAAAAATGATGAAATATTGGTGATGCTTTAGAAGGCATGGTTATGTACTGAATCTAATAGAGAAACAGTTTTATTCAAATGGATACTAGATGGTTAAATGAAATCACCAGATAAGAAATTAAATCTTATTAACTGTAAATATACAGATCGTAAAAAGCCATCAGACACCAAGAAATCTTAGTTGATAGTTGATATTAATGACATTTTAATGTGTCATGTATGTTCAAGTCTCACATACACTTCATAAGCAGTTTCTCTTTTTCATACCCACATTTCCTTTTCTTTCATATTTAAGGTGGCTCATCTTGCCGAGGTTGAGGATAATACGATTGCGTGGGTCCTGTCTTGGCATCTAATGAGTGAAATGGATTGTGTTATCACAAAGACAACTGCAAAAGCCAAAGAGGTGCATGCTGCAACTGGGGGCTCACAACAGGTCCTTCCTATAGATTCCATCTTCACAAAGAACCTTCCAAACTGGATCAGGTAATCTTAAAAGACCCAATTTCTTTTTCCCAAATGGTTCCAAATTACCCAGATATTTTGAGTTTAGCCCTTTCCTTGATCCAAGTAACTGTCATAGCACCTCGTACAGAGCAGTTACTTTTCTAGAGACCAATCTTCTAATGCTGAAGACACCACAGTAGCTTGCAAGCCCTTCCAAACAATCTACTCTATACCCTTGTATAAATTAACTGAATATGTCACTTCCTTCTACAGCCATCTGCTCTGCTATTTTAGTTTGACTGATGTCATGCATGTTAATGTTCAATCAGAGTTGCATAAGCAAATCTGGCAGTTTAGTGTGAATTGCTTCTTTTAATGCCAGTCAACAAATGGTGAACTGAAAATCACAGATGTGAAGGATGTTAACACATGACTGCATTTTGGGACAATGATAGTATGCTTTTAAAATGAATGTGCTCTATCCTTACCCAGTCATTCCAGGCTTTTGTAAGTTTATTACTGTGTATTAGAAGTTCATAAATATATATCACCCAGATGTAAAAGTTGGATTTTGTATTTTACAAGCATGAGTCTCATTCCACTGTCTCAGTAACATGCACCATTTGTTGTTAGAATGGATTGCTCCTTTGTTCATGTTTTACCATAATTATTTTTAAATCATGAATATGTACAAGCATTGTCTCATACTTGATTGTTCTATTTTACATTTTGTTCAATAATTCATCTCATGAATAGGTATCCATTATATGAGAAAGTTGATGGTTTTGTTTTTTCAGTCCTCTCCCTCATGAAAAGGTTCAAAGCCTTCGGCAGAGATTGCAACCAACTGGAAACCCAATTCATGCCAGACATCTCCTTAAATTTTCCAAAGAGGAAGAAGATTGCCAACTTTGTAAGAAAATGACCAAACTAATTATAGTATAGACTAAGCTTAATGGAAAACTGATGACTTGTGCCAACATATTTTAAAAATTTAATAAGCTGAAACAACCCGCAGCTCTATCTTTCTGTAAGTAATGGATTATTGATTCCTTGCCAAAGGCAAAAGGAATCTATGCGATGGTGATGTCGTGTGTGTGTGTATGTGTGTGTGGGTGAACTTGTCTTCCTATCAGACTGAGGACCTGAACAATGGATTTCAGGTCCTCTGAAGGAAATTCAATAGATTTGTCAAGTCCTCGAAAAATTGAACAATAGAGAGTCTATTGTCAAGGTTAGGGTTAAGGAAGTAAACACAAAGGAAATAACAATGAGGTCCTCGGATTGTATGTAAAATCGACTTGTGTGTATGTGTGTGTGTGTGTGTGTGACGCTTTGCTTGTAAACACGATATCTCAAGGAGGGTAACTATGACTGAGCTCATACTTGGTGTGTGGGTTGGTCATATTAAGTAGATGATCCCTATTGTTTTTTATGGAGGTCAAAGGTCATTTGGGGTCACAGGAGGTCAAAAGGTCAAAACCTTGTAAACGCGATATCTCAAGATGGGTAACTCTGAGGGATCTCATACTTGGCAGGTAGGTTGCCCATATTAAGTAGATGATCCCTATTCTTTTTGGTAGAGGTCAAAGGTCATTTGGGGTCACCAGAGGTCAAATAGTAAATACCCTGGAAATTGCTTGTAAACACGGTATCTCCAGAAGGATAAATGTGAGGGATCTCATACTTACCATGTTCATTGCCCATATTGAGTAGATGATCCCTATTGTTTTTGGTGGAGGTCAAAGGTCATTTGGGGTCACGAGTGGTCAAAAGGTCAAAACCTTGTAAACACTATATCTCTGAGGGATCTCATACTTAGCATGTGGATTACCCATATTAAGTAAATGATTTCTATTATTTCTGGTGGGGGTCAAAGGTCTTCTGGGGTCATCAGAGGTCAAAAGATCAAAACCTTGTAAACATGATATCTCCAGAAGGGTAACTGTGAGGGATCTCATACTTAGCATGTGGATTGTCCATATTGAGTAGATGATCCCTATTATTATTGGTGGAGGTCAAAGGTCATTTGGGGTCATCAGAGGTCAAAACATTAAAACCTTGTAAACATATCTCAAGAAGGGTAACTGTGAGGGATCTCATACTTAGCATGTGGATTGCCCATATTAAGTAAATGATTTCTATTATTTCTGGTGGAGGTCAAAGGTCATCTGGGGTCATCAGAGGTCAAAAGGTCAAAACCTTGTAAACATGATATCTCAAGAAGGGTAACTGTGAGGGATCTCGTACTTAGCATGTGGATTGTACATATTGAGTAAATGATCACTATTATTTTTGGTGGAGGTCAAAGGTCATTTGGGGTCATCAGAGGTCAAAACATCAAAACCTTGTAAACACGATATCTCCAGAAGGATAAGTGTGAGGGATATCATACTTACCATGTGGACTGTCTGTATTGAGTAGATGATCCCTATTGTTTTTGGTGGAGGTCAAAGGTCATTTGGGATCCCTAGTGGTCAAAAGATCAAAACCTTGTAAACATGATATCTCAAGAAGGGTAACTGTGATGGATCTCATATTTAGCATGTGGATTGCCCATATTGAGTAGATAATCTCTGTTGTTTTTGGATGGAGGTCAAAGGTCATTTGGGGTCATCAGAGGTTAAAACATCAAAACCTTGCAAACATGATATCTCCAGAAGGATTAGTGTGAGGGATCTCATACTCACTATGTGGATTGTCCATATTGAGTAGATGATCCTCATTGTTTTTGGTGGCGGTCAAAGGTCATTTGGGGTCACCAGAGGTCAAATGGTCAAAACATTGTAAACATGATATCCCCTGAAGGGTAACTGTAAGGGATCTCATAGTTAGCACGTGGATTGCCCATATTGAGTAGATGATCCCTATTATTTTTGGTGGAGGTCAAAGGTCATGTAGGGTCACCACAGGTCAAAAGGTCAGAACATTGTTAACATGATATCTCAAGAAGGGTAACTGTTAGGGGTCTCATACTTAGCTTGTGTATTGCCCATATTGAGTAGATCATCTCTATAATTTTTGGTGCAGGTCAAAGGTCATTTCGGGTCACCAGAGGCCAAAAGCTCAAAACCTTGTAAACACGATAACTCAAGAAGGATAGCTGTGAGGGATCTCACACTTGACATGTGGATGATCCCTACTATTTTTCGTGCAGTTCGAAGGTTATTTAAGGTCACAAAAGGTCAAGAGCTAGTAAACATATTTCAAGGAGGATAACTATGAGGGATCACATACTTGGCCTGTGGATTGTTAATATTTAGCATGTAGGTCATTTTGGGTCGCAAGATTTCAAAAGCGTTTGACCGTATTAACATGATATCTCAAGTAGGATAACTGTGAGGGATCTCATGCTTGTCATGTTTGTGATTCATGTTTGTTACAATATATCAATATGGCAAGGAATCACTAAGCCTTTTGGCTTTCTGGTTATTTTAGGTACTGCAGGAAGGATTAAAGTCAAGGGCTCATACATATTCATTTGCTGTACTTTTCAGACACTTTTGTCTTGTTTCCTCTTTATCCTTGACAACTATGGAAAAAAAAGTGTAGAGGTGGTTCACAAAAATTTTTGATTCTGGGTATATCTTCTTTAATTTGGGTGATATTTAAAGTTAAGCACTCAGCTAGCCAAACAGAAAATCAGTGATACAGTAAACAGTGAATCAGCTGTACAGCAAAAAATAGTGCACAGTAAAGAGAATCAGTGAAAAGTAAACAAGGAATCATTGTGTAGAAAAATGGAATCACTGATGCCATAAACTTAGGAATCAGCGACAAAGCAAACGTGTAGTTACTGAAACAGTAAACTTAGAGACCATTGGCACAGCAGCAAGGAATCAGTGATGCAGTAAACAAGGAATCAGTGATACAGTGAACGAGGAATCAGTGATACAGTAAAGATTAGGAATCAGTGACACAGCAAACAATGACTCAGTGAAACAGTAAACTTAGAGACCATTGGCACAGTAGCAAGGAATCAGTGATGCAGTAAACAAGTAATTAGTCATACAGTGAACAAGGAATCAGTGATGCGGGTGTCTTTCATGATACAGTAAACAAGGAATCAGTGGAAGGGTTACTATTCAACACTAAAAAAATACTTCCAACATTATGTGTTGTCAGTAGTACTACTTGTGACCGTGAAACCCATTCCTGTGTCCACCATGATTATCAGAGGGGAGAGATATGAGACGGGTTCCTACTTTCCAGATTAGATTTTATTCATGTGTAAAATAAGGATAGACTACCGTTCCCTAAAATGATTGCAGGTATGTTTAATATCAGTACAACATTGAAGTGTTCTTGTAATTCCTTACCTTTTACTCGGCAAGAACATTCAGAGATATGTCTTTGGGAACCTTTGCAACACTGGGAAAAGTTAAAATAAGTGTTGGCAAGATTTTATAACCCTGGGAGGTTTCTGTTTATAAGTTCCATGGAGATCCTATTGAGTGTTGTATTAGCATATAATATCATTACATTTTAGAAATACACAATAACTTAATGTATGACAGTTTTACAGTTTAGTGAATTTAGAAATTTTAAACATTCTCACATGCGTCCTTTCCTTGTGCAGTGTTCCGTATGATTCTGGGAGACACTATTATATTTGATACACTGGAAGATGCCACAGAGTACAGGAAACAGGTAAAATGGAACCTCTACACTTCTGTAGATACTTATTTTGTCAGGACCCTTTTTCATGGAGAGGTTTACTACATTTTATGTGTGATCTATCATACAATAGATGTGTTGAAATCAAACTTGAGATTGAGCATTAACTTATAGAAATCCATAACAAAAGAAATGTTTACTCTTCTCTGACTTTATTTGAAATCAGGTCTACGTTTTAGTCAAAATAAGTATCTGCATGTTAAACCTGTTCCAAGTACAAAACATTCTAAACAAAGGTTACTTTCCAATGACTACTTATTGTCATCCTAATGCAGTGGATTTGTATTGGGGTAACAGGTTGTAAGGTGGTGGTTTTTAATGACCATTCTAACTCCCATTATGAGACAGTGGGTTTTAGTGACCATGTTTACTCCAGTTATGAGACAATGGTTGCTAATGACGATTGTTAATCCAACTTGTTAATCCAATTATAAAGATAATGGTTCTCATGACCATCTTAAAACTATTCTAAAGGTCTGTATACACGAGCAACATTTGCAAAACATTCCCAGAACACTTCCAAAACATTCACTTGCAACAAACCCAAAACACATGTATTTTTGGTTTGTTGCACAGTGTAGACAGGGTATACAACAATTTGAAAACGATTTGAAAATGTTGCAGAAGAATTGCCCTGTCAATTCTTTTCGAAACATTTTCAAAATGTTTTCAAATTGTTGTATACCCTGTTTACACTGTGCAACAAACCAAAAATACATGTGTTTTGGGTTTGTTGCAAGTGAATGTTTTGGAAGTGTTTTGGGTATGTTTTGCAAATGTTGCTTGTGTATACAGACCTTAAGTATATAACATTCCAATCAAAGGTAACTTTCTAATGACTACTTATTGTATTCCAATTATAAGGCAATGACTTCTAATGACCACTGTTAATCCAGTTAGACAACAATGGTTCTTAATGACCATGTGTGCTCCCATTGTAAGGCAGTTCACTCTAATGATGGTGTTTACTCCAATTTTAAGACTTTTAGTGTCACAATTCTTACTTATCAGTATCTTGTTGCAACCATTTGTTTCACAAACTATATTTTTGCAGGTTGTCCAGTTCACCTCATGTCCTACACTGCTCACAAGGGAAGGCAACCGTATGAGGAGTAGCGGCAAGTTTGGAGGTTTTCAGAATAGAGCACCTCCTGTAGAGAAGTTACGAGGGAATATCTTTGGAGGGCCAGTACCAGCCAAATATGAACAGATATTAAAACAGATTGGTAATGGGTTATTTCATTCAAGAAAGGTTCCATTCATTCTGTGGGAATACAATGAATGTGGCATTGAGTGATCAGATGACATGTTAGGGTTTTGGGAGGTCAAGAGGTTGAGGAGTAGTTAATAATAAAGTGGTAGGGTCAGTTTGTTGTGTGGCAGCAAAGAATATCACTTTTTATGCCGATCATTACTTTTTGCAAAGTACTCCAAACAGTGTAGTAAAAATTCAAAGCATGCCATATTTTTACAGATTGCAGATACGATTGACCAGACTTGTACTGGGACTGTGTATAACAATTTCATTGTCATGATAACAATTTTATTGAACATGCACACAAGAACCTTTCATACTCAAATTAGAAAATGCACAATTTCTGTCATCAATAAACTTGATGGACTATAATCTTAGTTAAAAGTATGGATTAGAAGAGTGATTGTCACAGGACATTGTAATCACTATGATATGCATGCAGAACAGACCTCACCTTTGTGTGACTGGTACTGTACTAGGGTGGCATGCTTACGCTTGACTTATGGCTGAAATGGGACTTGTGTACATAAACTATATTTTGTGTGCATAATATATATTATATATATTATGCATGCAAAATAACACTCTGTTTTGAATCTGTAGCAAAACTTAATTTGTAAACAGCATTGCATAGATTTAAGTGGAGGGGAGGGGGCATCTGTGGGTATATTTAGAATTCACTGAATATAAAAATAAGAGCTTAATTAAATATGAAAACGTCATCCTCCTCTGTGTTTGGTGTAGTTTTACATCATTGGAACAATTGGGATAGCTTAATGGAAGAGGTTCTTAACATTCTTTGTAGAAGTGAGAATTGTATGTTGTCCTTGAAGGGATTCCTTACTTCTTGAATGAGTAAATGTGATAATACCTGGAATAAAACACTCTGTCACAAGGGATAATTGTGTGTATGTACTGTCAGTTTTGATGCTTATTCTATAAGTAGAGTTCACCTGCATTTGGGAGAATGGGGAAAAACTTTTAAACATCTTGAAATTAAGTATCTCTGTGGTGTGAGATCCCAATGTACTTGTAACGTCAAAAAGGGAAAACATGAGAAAAAATTATCAAAATTTAATTGTTGGTGGAAAGACTAGGGGTAGGGGGTTGATATCTTTCCCTTTTTGCTCACTGAGAAACAAATATATCTTAGTGTGTTCTTAGTGGAGTTATAGCAATGTATAATGAGGTCATGTGTATCATAGCAAAGGCGGAATGTTTAAATTTCCTAATCAGGGAATAATTTATCCGGTATCGCTTCGCAATTTGCTACACAAGCTGGCCAAATTGCTACACAAATGCAAAAATGTGTAGCACGTTTTTGTGTGCATAACCAAAGGGTCTTCAGTGATTTTACACTACAGAAGGAAAAAAAATTCTCAAAGTTGCTATGCAAAATTTGAATACTAAATTATTCCCTGCTAATAGCTGTGTATATCTGTGAAGCGTTGTGTACACAGTGCATATCAATATTACTTTGTTGTTTATTTCTCTTTGTTTGGTCAGAGTTACTTGGTCAGTTAAAAGAAATAGTAAAAGAGAAGGAAGCAGCAGTGGTAGAGTTACAAGAACACTTAAATCAGGTCAACTCATCCAAGACACAGGCTCACAAGAGAGACTATGAAGAAACCAAGGAAAGACTTGAACAAGTAGAGGCAAAGCTAAGTAAGTCCTTTGTGAAGATAAGTGGTATTTAAAAATCTTAAGTTTCCATGTACTCTCTGTTGTGAATTTGCTAAAAGAAGGTCTAAACTCAAACCAAGTTTGGCATGTTAGAGGGGTACTTATTCTAAGCATTCTTGTGAAATCTGCATTGAAATCGGATGTGTGGTTCTCAAGATATTAGCAACACAAAGTGAACTTGAAGCAAGCACATATGATTTCGTAGCTTCACATTAATGAACAGTCCTTTGTTTTTCTTTAAACTTTACAGCCAATTTTGTCCTCTGCAATCCCATATTGTTGGAATGCGGTTACATGAGAGGCATGGGAATTTTACAAACTTGACATTCCCCATGGGGAGGTCCTATCCCTATTAGCTTATTAAGGTCAGCACAACAGACTGAAAAACCAAAGGAAACAAAGCATTTCTCATCAATGTGAGGAACTGATATAACCCCTGCTTGCCTCAAGCTCACTATAAGTCACAAATATAGTAAAGTAAAACCCCGTTTATCCGAACACATCGGGATTGAAGGTTGTTCGGATAACGAAAAAATTCGGTTAAACGAGGTTCCAAGTTTTTGCCTCAAGTACGGTACACTGGGTCCATAAGACAGTGTGTCAACACATTTCCAAAATAATTCCGAAAAGGCTAAAAATTGCACACAAAATCCCCAAAAATATTTCGTTACTATTTTTTGTGACCGATAGTATGACACATAAATTTTAAGACTCTAAAACAGAGAGATTTTATTCCTAAAATTCGAGCCTGCGTTCGTCTGAATAACCAATGCTTTTTACACACTAAGTGAGTGTGTGGGCTAAAGAAAAGTTGTAACGATCGGGAGAGGTGTCTAGAGTATAAATTCTGCACAAATTTCCAAAACTGTAAGAGACACATGTGTAGGAGACTCTCAAACAGCAGTTCGCAATGTTTTTGTAAGGTCTACTTCCGTTATTTTTAGGTATGAAGCTCACTACGTTACTAACTTTTCAGATTTAGTGAAACTAGGACTTACGCTAGCCTAACGTATTTTTGTATTAGAGGATATTGAGCCTATACCGACTCATGGCTCCTAAAAAGAATTTCAAAGCAAAACGTACGATATTTCTTCCAAATTTGACAGAGAGATAACAGATTGTTTTCTATGTCCACGTGTCAGCTGTTTTGGCCATCATGACATCTTTCCATGACTTTAAAAGTCCCAAGAAAATTTAGTGCATTTCTGCAAAAATTTACGTTGAATTTTGCCTTGTAAAGCACTGAAAACTTGGTGGATACTACCGTTATTGTGTTTATTATTGTTTTTAAATCTGACGGCTAGTTCGGATAAACGGGGTTTCGGATAAACGGGGTTTCGGATAAACGGGGTTTCGGATAAACGGGGTTCGGATAAATGGGGTTTTACTGTAACTTCATTTGCTGATATCTCGAGAACTACATGTTTGATTTGAATGGGAGTTTCACCAAATTGTGTAGATTTAGTTCCTCTTTCACATGTGAAAATTATTTTTTTGCTTAAGTGCTTCCTTTAAGTTCCCATGTAGTCTCTGTTGTGTAGTTGTTAAATATATCCAACCAACCAAAGATGACAATACCTGGAAAGTGTAGCTTACAAGGAATTTATTTAATATTCAATTTAAATCATAAATTGGTCAGCATATATCAGCCTCTCCAATATTGCTCTCTTTTGTAAGGCTATTCCTTGGTGAGTGGACAATTCATTTAAAAGTAACAGTAAACCATTCTGTGAAAGTATTGAGAATTGTTATCATGTCTTTGTTTTAAAAAGCATATTGTCTGAACCGCTTTAGAATTAAAATGTCAGTATTACATGTTGATGAAGTTGCATACAATCTCAACTGGTCAAAGAGGCTTTTTGATATTTATTACATAAATAATCTGATAACAAATGTCTGTTTGCTACAAATTACTTTCATTGGATTACAGAAAGTGTCAGTAAGGACCATCCTACACCTATTCCAATGGAGACCTTGGAAGATACCAGAGCTACAGCTAGCAGGAAAAGTCCCAGGGGCCAGGCAAGGGATCCTAGATTACAACGTAACAAGACCACTACCAGGAGAAGTGCTAGCTCTCAGATGAGCAATTCGCCAGAGACAAAGAGAAGAAGGTAGCAAGAGTAAGGGTTAACTGTTACCATGGTAACAAGGGAAACAAGTGTGGTCCATTCCTCCATTGGGAAGTTTAATTGCACAGTATGGTGCTGAA
Source organism: Holothuria leucospilota (assembly GCA_029531755.1). Classification (NCBI taxonomy): domain Eukaryota; kingdom Metazoa; phylum Echinodermata; class Holothuroidea; order Aspidochirotida; family Holothuriidae; genus Holothuria; species Holothuria leucospilota. The sequence goes on from CM055982.1 coordinate 36,994,744, forward strand.
GTTCCAGTTTTGTTCTTGAAGTTGTCAGCTGTTTTTTCATGAATTCTGTACATGTTGGTGCATTCTTTAAGCACTTCGATCCTTTCATAGTCTGTCTTCCATCGATTTGATGAAATTGAAATCTGATATTTGTCCTGTAAATGCAGGAATTAAATATTAATCCATGTGAATAAAGTGTTACTGATTTACATAAATGGAATATTAAATAGAACCTCATAGTACTTATTTGGGATATACATTCCTTTTGTTTTGGCAGTCATTTAATCAGTAGCTCTTCAATAGCTTCTTTCAACTATCTTGTTCAAATGTCAGTGCCTTGCTTCTCTAGCTTGCTATTGTTGTGTATGTAAATATCACTTTATATGAAGTGACAGAAGTGTACATATGTACTTGTTACCATTGTTGTTCCGTAGGAATGTATAGTTACAATCATACACAGTCGCTCATAATGGCTGTAACTTTTCAAGTGTCTACTAGACATTCTTACTAGGCTTGGGTGACTCCCGTACTTTTAGAGCCAGGTATCCATGGTCCTATTATTCCCGACTCTGGAGGAGCTGCGACCTCTTAAAGGACATAACTTTCGCAGGAACATAATATCTCAGCAGCTACGAACTGTCCACTAGGTAACAAGGGAAATTTGTAGCCATGTAGGCATCACCATGGCAACATGTAACCTACTCTTTTTGATATGGATGAATCCATATTGCTTTTTGTGCTGGCTCTTTGAACCCAAGAGGCTCAAACTTTGAAGATAAAATACAGCTTTTAACATGAAAATGTAATTTTAAATAGTAAGTGTAGGGAAGGGGCCAGGAGGGAGAAGGGGTAGGGGTGTGAAAATCTTGTAATTAGCAAATGATGGTGCTAGATTATGGTAACTTAAAAATCTTGTATCCTCCATCTCGAGGTGTGAAACGACTGAAAATAGACACTTTACAGACTATATACTGATATTTAGAGAGGTGATTGTATCAAAATTTTTAGCAGGTTATTGTGGGGCATTAAAATTACATTAGGAAGAAATTAACCCTATACTGTGATTGTATAAGTATTCATGAATAAACATGATCTAATGGCATTTACATAAGCTCAGGAATAATTGTATGCAAATATTGTAGATATTCTTAACAGCATTGTTGTAATTACTTCTTTTGTGCTTTTTTCTTTTGCTTTTATAAATATGTCTTTTGTTAACTTTGTCCCTTGTTTGGTAAGAACTTCATCTGTTATTGTGAGAACTGCATAATTGTATAACTATGGTAACACTTTTAATGGACATCTGTTATGGTACTAAATGATGGCATGACATAAGTTTGGGAAGGGATTGTATTCTATTCTTTCCTTAAAGTACAACCATACTAGAGATGTGTTTCCATGGTTTATTGTAGCTCCATGGTATTACAGAGACCCATCCATGGCAGTCTATGAGTAGGAAGGAAGGGTCCAAGGGATTTCACTGCCACTCCCCCCCCCCCACCCCCACCCTTGGGACTCTCACTGCTCTTTTCCAGACTCTTCTGTGTATACGTTTGGTGCAAGAAAAGATGATAGTACTTTTAGCGAACAATGTCAGTATTAAGTGCAATTACTATCTTTATTCTGTTGCATTCCTACTAACAAACTCTTTTTAGGGCATTATCATTCATAACTTTATATATAAACATCTCCTTTATACTACAATAGCTCTGTTACATTTTAATGTATTTTAAATATGTTGTTTCTTTGTTTTAACACTGGATATCTTTGTTTATTTTGTTTGTTTGTTGAATCATTTTTTCTTTCTGTGTGATACACTTTTACCAGCTTTGAAAGTATATTACACCAATGGCAACTGCTTTTACATTTATTATTCATAGATACTTTTCATAGTTCAGTACATGGGGATTTCCCTAAATTTAAAAACTGAGAATTTGAAGTTCGTATTCCCTTATGAGTATTACCAATTAGTGTCTTCCAAATAAAGCCCACAGTCAGGTAACTTCACTTATATTTTATAAGTTCTCTTTTTAACAATACTGCATCATTAACTCTTGGTATAAGATTTGTTTTAGTTCCATTAAGACTGCAGAGCATCAAGCCTTTATGACAATAGGTACAATGAATGAAAGCTGTCTTTAATATGACTTATTAATCTCAGCCATTGAGCAGGATCCACTAGATCGAAGGTTCATTAGATGGAAGTGTCACTGTAGACTGAAGATTCTAACCCTAACTTTAATCCTAATCCTGACCATAAGGTAATCCTTACCCTAAACCTAGTCAAGGTTATATTCCTTATCCTAAACCTAATTTTGTATCTAACCCAAATCATAGCCCTCCCTCTGAACAGATGTAGATTTTTGGACAAGCGGATGTTTGGTCTAGTGAACCTTCATACTAGTGGGGATTCCCATCCATGTAACAGTTATTGTGGAAATATTTACATGATTTCTTCATTTTTTTTTTTTTGTACACTGATGGCAAAAGAGACTGGAGAGCTACTCGGAAAATTGATAGTAACTTTTTAAAAAGTAAAAGAGTGTAATGTAATCATCACTGTCTGGAAACATTTTTTGCAAATTACATTTCGTACAGGAAAATGTTTGTATGCTATAAAGAGTCTATATGTATCAACACTGTAAAGTATAAAATGAAGTGTACTTGAAGAGAACACAGCAAGCAGAAAAGATGTTTTGACTATAGACCTTATGCATTGAAATCACGTGACGTCAGTTTTGAGGAAAACAACGGAGCTCACATGCACGAACGGTGTAGATTTAGCATGCATGTGTATTAGACTTTTGCGTGTATACTTATGGTTGACAAATCAGCTGTCTGCATTTGTTGGTGTAACTTGCAGTGATAGGCATTTTTCCTCCAAGTGAGGGAGCACTTTCTGCTCTGTGACATCATATGCATAAGGTCCATATATATTTTGCAGAGGTGATATATCGTGGAAGGAGACCAGCCATTAGTGGTTTGCTTATACTAAAATGTAATAATTCCTTAAAACTACTATATGGCTGCCCTTTATAAATGGAACGAGTCTTTTCAAATAAGAGAACCTAGTCGTCAGCATATTTTGGCAGACTTTTGTCAGGTAATTAAAGTCAGCAATGTATCATTTGTAATGGCATACTCTGTGCAATTCATCTTAAAAAAATTGTTATTTCTAAAGGAAAGTATCTTAATATAGGAATGATAACTTTAGTCCTCACCAAAACCATAAAAATTTGGGTAAATTTGGACTCTTTCTTATTCTTCTGTTCAGAGATTTTGATGTGTATGTTTACTGAGTTGCCATTATAAAGGTGATCTTCCTCCAATGCATCACCATAGCTCTGTTCATAAAGGCATCACAATAGGTCTTCACCTTAGAGACATTCCATTAATAGCTCTTGAAGATAGGGGCATCACAATAGCTCTTTAATGTAGAGGCATTGCAATAATTCTTGTATATAGAAGCATCGCAATTACAGCTCTTGGCTGAGGGTGCTCGAGTGGCAGAGTGGTTTGTTCCAGCTGCTGTGCACCAATGTGTTTCACAACTGCGTGGGTTCAATCTGCTCAAGGTACTTGGGATTTCTCCGGGTCACTCTGGTCCCCCCCCCCCCCACTTGGCAAAGGCTTACAATCAAAATCGGTTGCCCAGCAGACAGTTGTGTGCTGGACTGAAGCCCCTTCAGGCGGACCAGTTAGCCAGCTGACTTTGCCTTTTATTTTTTTTTTTTGCCCTTGGCCATAGGAAACATACAATATTTTGCTCTTGACCATAGAAACATTACAATAACTCTTGAATGTTGAAGCATTACAATAGCACTTGCCCATAGAGGCATCACAATAGCTGTTGATTGAAGAAACATCACAATAACACTTGTCCACAGAGACCACACAGTTGCTCTTGACCTTAGAGGTATCTTACTAGTTGTTGACTATAGGGGCATGGCAGTAACTTGTGCTTATAAATGCACCTCAGTAGCTTTGCCTTTGACAGAGACACTACAATAACTCTTGTCCATAGAGGCATCTTAATTCTTACAGAAAGCACTTTTGTTTTTACTTTTTGTGCATAATGAGGCCACTGACAAGGTATCACAGTGTTTTATTGCCTTAAAGTTTATTTTCAGTAATGTCTAAAAGTTTATTTTCACTGCCATTTATAATGAGTAAATCTCACATCTTCTTTGAAAACTGGTCTACTTTTATAATAAATTGAGGAAATGCCGTTTATAAAAAATGAGTAAAAAAAGGATAAAACAGCTACTTAACTATGTAAAAGCATCACACTCTTTTATGAAATTAGAGTTAATTAAGTAGGTTAATTTTAGCAGGAGCATAATTTTATGTGTATTGAGGATTATTTCAGAATGACAGGACACAACGTTTAAATCACCTATTTACGTAGGCCTATTATATCAGCTTTAAATCTTCCATGTTGTAACTTGACACGTCATGGAAGCAAAATCAACAAAAAAGGTCAAGTTATTCAGTTTTACTCATTGTACGTAGAATGTTTATATGTACAGTATCTTGTATTTTCTTCTCATTGTGCTTTGGTATATTTCGTGTTTTACAATGAAGGGCAGAAGACCCTTTTTCACAAAACAATTACAAAGGATTGTGGGACAGAGTTTTGGTGTACGTCGTGTTTTTCCATGGCATTTTACTTTGGACAAAACGACGCGTACCAAAACGCTATCCCATAATCCTTTGTAATTGCTATTTGGAGAAGGGTCAATTACACAGATGATTCTCTTTCCCCTTGTTTGTTTTCTTGCATCTTTCCACAAAATGTAAAGTTTTCAGGGTTGTTTGAAAATAAAGATTGTATATATGCTACTGTTAGCATCTGGAAATGGTTTTTGACTCTGTCGACAAATAGACTATAGCAGGCGTATACAGTTGCCTCACTCATGACAGTCGTGGTATAGTTCATCATGTATAGATAGCCCTTCCACAGTACACGCAGTAGCGGATTAGCAGTCCTGCCCGGGAACTGCGCGAAGGGCAAGTAGCCCGCACAGGGAAAAACATATGGCATGGGTTGGTGAGGCTATGGGGTTGAGGGGTGGGGTTGACTATACTCATTTTTGAAGCATGTGTGGTGGTTCAAATGCGTGCTCAAATGTATTTCAGCAAAGGCTCCTCCAACCCATTCCGTCACTCCCGCATGCTAAGTGAGTCCAGTTGCAAGAAGTGAAAAGTTGTGCGTCACTTCCCAAAGAATGAATGTGGTACATCTTGTGGAACATCGTCGGTACAGCGAAACTCAACAAACAATACAATACTCAAGTTTAGCAGTCCCAACTTCATTTCCCAAATTGTATGCTAATGTAGTTAATCCAGGTCCGTACGCGGACGAAGCGGTGAACGGGTCCGAACCCCGAGGGAATCAACCCCCGACTTTTGAGGGGAAAACGCATTGTAACGTAGGTGTGAACTTGGTTCGTATGATTTAGCCCATCTTGACAACAAAAATACTTTTAGGTGGTTGTAAAGTAAACATATCCCATTACTGAGAAATGAGATTGATATCTTAACATTCAACTCCGACACTTCAAGTTTTTCCCCGCGATATTACTGATTCGTTTGGTACGAAACACTGTTACAAGCACATTGACTATTTCGTACACTCATTCTCATCATTGTAATTACCTAGGCTAATTCGGTTTGATGCAAAGTTTCGAAAGACTACCGCCATGGCTTGATGTTCCTTTATCTCCTAGACCAGTGGCGGATTAGTGAGGCAGGACGCCTCGATTAACCCTGATTTCAGTTTATCATCCGTCTCCATCGTGTACATGCACCATATACGCATGATAGACTGCATGTAGAAGTTTTGTACACTAATGTGCAACTTTCTGCTATCTAGGGCGTTTAGCATGACATAAATTTTCTACAATAGGCCTACTGGACCACCTGTATGGTGGACCACTAACAACAGTCATATATTAGTGTTTAAAATCGCGATTTTCTGCAGTGCAGGCCTATGACCTAATACGCAAAATTTCTCTGCTGATGATGACCCAAGTATAATTGACGCAAAACCTTGGGGACAAATTCGTGTTTTGGTGTGCAATGTCTATTCAACCAAGAGTGTTGGCGGCAGAATGCCAAATTTTCTCCCATACCGTGCCGTGACTAATGTATGGTAAACCAACGACAGTAGTAACAACTTAGTGCTTAAGATTGCGTGTTCATTCATTTAAGGCTGTGGTCGGCAAACTAGGGTTCGCGGCCCTTTTGAGGGTCGCTAAAATATTTCGGAGGATGGCGAAAAAGATCCGGGGAAGAAAAAAAAATAATTGCCAAATTTCTCATTAAAAATAGGCAATGGGAGTGATTCTAATCTAAGAGCCAGTGATCTGACTCTTGTCGCGGATACGTACTTCATACGCGACTTAACGGTCAGATGTTCTGTTCCGGGCCAAGCAACCTTGTTTGCCATTATAATAGACTGATCACGCCTCGTGGTATAAGGTCCTTATACCAAGAGAGCCCCAGAATAATATTTGTAACATCAACAAGGTGCTTTGAAAAATCTTACAGTGGCCTATCTACGTCTCAGTAAACCGAGGCGTGAGAACTCTTGGAAGGGTCGTTTCCGGTGATCTGAGGAGTAGTTTGTCAGAAAATTTTATTGGCACGCTACGCGCCAACCTATGATGGCGCTCCGCTTAAAATGTGTCATTAGCTGTTTCAGGGTGTTGCTTGGGTAAAGAGCTGTCATGACTTTCTTGATGCAGTCACCGGCAACTATCCCTATGAACTGCGCAATGCTGAAGATAGACTTATCCATTGTACATATAGCTTAAGCTTCAGTGCTTCAATATGCAATGATGATGAGGATGCGAAAAATCCAGTTCTAGACTGCATAACCAAGTCAAATCAAACTCCTCCCACCCGTCAATTAGGGCCACCAAGATTCCGGAGTAGAAATATGGGGTCTCCAAAAGAAAAAGACTGGAGACCACTGATTTAAGGTATTTGAAATGCTACCTTTTCTGACATCGGTCCCAGGTAAGGTCGGCGACTAACCACAGTCAGCGCAGGGTTGGAAACCCGGGGGACCACTCATCATTGACAAGGAAGTATTAAGTGTGACCAAGAATCCACGTAAATATGGTATTTTTTGAGAATAGGCACGATACGTACGCAACGTGGAAAGGGTTTGAAAAACCACCAAAATGAAGAAAAAGGGTGTATTTTTGTATACCCGGGTGTTTTTACTAGGTGTTGTTTGGGAAATTTCCTTGGGAAATTTCCAGAAGAAAGAATAAGTTTGGAAGTCGGAACATTTCAGAAACTTCAGGAATTTGGAAGAAGTATTGTTTTTTTAGTCAAATAGGAACCTTTTTATCCTGTTATTAGGTTAGCCCCTGATGAATAGCTCATGGTAGCGGTCTCGGAAGTTCACGAAATGACCATTGTTATACTTACTTAGGGTGTATTTTGAGTTTCGGACAAATCCGTGTTTAGGGCACTTTAAAAAAAATCAATGGTCACGCCTGATAGCCCCCCCCCCTTTTCAATGATCAGTGGCCCCTCGGGGGTTGGGAAGTTCCGAGTTACAAGTAACGCCGCTGTACTGTAACGAGTTACATTTTGTGTAACTTAACCGTGTATCGAGTTACATCCACATCTCCGTTCGGAGCAAGTAACTAGTTACAATTTGGGTCAAATTGAGGAATGCCGTGTAATATGGACCCGGTTGGTAATTTGGACCACAATCGAGCAGTTGCAAAATAGATGGCAGCATTCCATTTTAAGATATGAAAGGGTGTCTCAATACGGTCACATCCTAATGTTAGTTCCATATTTTCATGTTACATGTAACTTTTCAATTTTTGCCAAATGATACATTCTGATGTTATTTTCGGACGTGTAAATTTTGCTTCATTTTTGACGACTTGCTTGAGAGGGTGTTGTTTGAACAAGTATTTCGGCAGCTTTCTTATTCAACCTAACTGTGATATTAGTGAATTGAAGAGCCTACTCCCAGTAGCCTCATGCTATATAAAAATGCAATGACACTTACCAATGTGTAATTTGGACCACAGCTTCAGCATATGTAGGATGTACGGTGTGGTTTAAATTACACACGGGGAGTTGTCCACAGTACACTCGCACAAGCTCAGTGTGGTTCATATTGCCCATGAAGATGGTCCAAATTACACATGGTATGTGTAATTTGGACCATTAGATCACATATATAAAATCCAGTTTTTACCCAGTGCATGTATATTCTGGCCAGTGTATTCTGTGGGCAGTATTAGCTCATCAAAGGCAATTTACTGGCGTTTTTAAATTTTTCTCCTCGTTTTCTATTTCCTTTTTTCTAGGTCTTTTCTTAAGTGGTCCAGATTACACGGATTTTCCATACCGGCGTTAAACATTTTGGTTCGGTTATTTTTTCCGTTACAAATAACTGCAATGACCTCAAATTACATGTTATTTGTGTAAGCGTGGTATTACTACCTCCATAGTAGTAATTCCATGGTCCAAGACAGGTACCCGTGGAGTCCGCATCTTCTCTGAAGTCGTAAGCCTACTGGCGTTTCTTAGCACTGGTGACTGACGCTCCCAAGAAAAGGAAATTCAAAGGGGACCCCCCTTCTCTCAAAGCAGTTTTTCGAATCTGAAACTGTCGAAGGTTTGACAGAATTCGTTAATACCACCCAAGTTGAAGTTACACCAACAGCCGTACCAAGACTATTTGCTGTCAAGGGTAGACTTATATAGGCCTTCCAGAGAAATATGGTAAACCCCGATATTATGAAAATAGTATTTTATGGCGTTTGTGCAAACTTCGGGGCGGGACTAAGTTAAACATCATGATTGAATACTGTGTCTCGACATTTTCGAGTGAGAGGTTACAGAAGGGTACAGATTGTTCCATATTAGTACTGTAAACATTTCAAAGGTCTTTCTCTTGAAGTGTCATCAAAACGACTTTGGTATGAGGAAATACGAAAGTTGTATGATCCTGCAGTATAGAGGCTGTAGTTTATGCACAATAAAACACGTACGCAAGTATAATAAGTACAATTCATTATGTTCGTCCTACTGTTCATTATTCAGGATACGCAATGTGACAGAATTGTGTTTTAATTTAAAAGGACTGTTTCCTGGCCTTGAACTATACAGGATAATTTGTACACGTATTGTAGTTCGCTGATTAGTCGGTAAGTTGTCTTGTGTAGGCCTATAAGTAAGTTCAAAGATAGCTTATTTCAAGCTGTTTGTTAGATTGTGTAGTCTACAGTTTTGAAAAAAAAAAGAAAAATTAAACATCCATGAAGATTGACAGCAAGGATTTCTAAAGGGCAAATGTGTTGTATAGTGACTGAAATGGGTCGACCGTCCGTGCGCAGTCTATTTATGTGTTTCGGTGTTTCGTGTGCAATTATCTACATGTGTATTGTAATTTGTCGTGCCAAACATTCTTTAGTTTCGAGTTAGTAGTTGTGTTAAAGAAGCCAGTCTTGCCTTGGCCTTCGTGGAGTAAACTAAGACTTGTCTTTATCTCTGTTATTTTGGGTGTGTCTTTGTCGACCTTTAAAAAATGCAGTCAACTTTATTCGAATTTACATATACCCAGTGGCGTCAACAAGGGGTGTTTGCAGGGGGTCATGTGACTCGACGTGCGCCCCAGAGCCCGGGCCCGGGCTACCTGTCTGCTCGATCATCCCCTGTGGGAACTCAGCAAACCCTTATTTCAGTAAGGTCCAGCTGGCGGTGTCATTCTTGCAACGAAACAAGGGCGGATCCAGGGGGGGGGGGCAACTAGGGACAACTGCCCCCCCTATGACCAGTCTAGCGCCCCTCAATACAAGAAAAATGCGCCCCCTGCGTCCTAAAAGTTAAGTAAAAACTGCCCGAAAAGTAAAAAAAAAAAAAAAAAAAAAAAAAAAAAAAAAAAAAAAAAGGTCCCCAGAATTTCGAACCGTATAGCTATATATAACTATAGCAATGGGAGTTGGTCTCCGAAATGTAGTCGGTCAAATTCAAGAGTATGCGGCCCCTGCATGATGTTGGCGCCCCCCTTTTCAAACTGCCCCCCCTTCAGCTAAGGGCTGGATCCGCCCTTGCAACGAAAGAACCTTAATCTAAGTGTTCTTGTCGTCACGAATTAACAATTCACCGGAGGCGAAGGGGCGCGAAAAATACACAAGCTTTCATTTTCCTTTTCCTTCTCTTTCCATTTTTTCTTATTCTTTATTTTTCTATCTTTTCTCTTTTTTTTTCTTTTTTCGTCTGAGTTCATTTTGTGCCCCCTGGCCCGTGTAGGGAGGGGCGACTGCCCTCTTTTCCCCCTTTATTACGCCACTGCATACACCGTCCTCAGTATGATTCTTTGTAATCACATGACCAATCGTTCTCATAATAGATTGTCCATTCAGTGCAACGTAAGTCTTCGTTTACCCTGGATTTACTGTGCAACATTCATAAAACATAAATAGGCTAGGCATACTTGTAATGACTAAGACTTGCCTTGTTGCAAGTCGTTCCTGGACAACCTCTCCTGACAATTTTCACCCAGACATTATCCCCCTGGACAACTCTCTCGGGATAATTCCTACTATAGAAAATATTCCCCTCAAAACAAGTCCCAACCATTATGGCGATTACCCCTCTGACAACTCCCCCACCCCCGAAAATTTGCTGTTTTCCCGATTGGGGATTGTCCGTGGAAGAAAATTTGTCTCAGGAGCAGCTGTTAATTTGGTAATCACTTCGGGAAAAGGGGAGGGGTTGTCCAGTAACACTTGCACGCACAACATATCTCTGGTTTTAACTTAAGGAGTACAAGTGCTTTTCATGAATGTTTCATGAAATAGGATAAAATTTAGCATTAGCAGCAATGTAAAGAGTTATTTTTAAAACCTGTAAAAATGAGTAGATATACTGATACTGCAATAGTTTAACGTTCAATATCAAGTCCGAACACATACGAAGGCCTAGTGAGAAAAAAATCAACTAAGCTGAAATGCCCAGACTGTCCAAATTCTGTGTTTACTTTGAGTAAGAAGCCCTTCTCCAGTTAAGGTAAGAAAGGTAATTAGGAGTTGGGGCTTAAAGTTTATAGCACCTCTTTTAATTGTTTACAATTATACTTGGAGGTGAAAAATCTCTTATTTTAAAATTAGACGCCAGTCATAATAAATGTGTAACTCATACACATCTTTGTAATGGTGTAGTATTAATCAGTATATACTTAGCCTACTAACAGTATTAAACCTTGATCGTAGTAATTCATCGTTTTGACTCTTGCCAGGCCTCAACAAAGCCTCTTACCAGGGGTGGCGCCAGGATTTGCCCTACAGGGGACCCAAGCTCCCCGACGGAGGGGGGCAGCAACCCAAAGCCTTAACGAGGGCGATAGAGTGCCGAAACGACGTTTGAAGGGAAAATTTTGGCGCCCGAAGCCCGCCGAAAATTTTGGGCTCCTTTTGGAGAAAATTTGAAAAAAAAATGGGCTTTTACCATGGAAAATTTGAAAAATTTGGGTTTTTAAAGAAGAAAATTGGAAAATCTGGGGTTTTTATTGAAGAACTTGCCCTAATTTAGACCAAAATTAAGTAAATCGTCTGGGCGACTGGCCGTTGTCGGGGACTACATATTTTATCGTATACATAACAGCTCCCCGACGAAGCCGGAAAATTTCCCCGACTGGGGGCAGCCTTCCCCGACTGGGGTCATGGCCCCTGCCCCCACCTGGCGCCACCACTGCCGCTCACCAACTCGCCATTTGCAAGTAACATTTTGCTAAAGGGGATCTTCACTTAAACTTGCAGCTGGTGGATTTTTGGTCCTTACTTCGGCTCCCCTTTAACCTTGTAATATTATTCGACAACGTTAGGAAAGTTTTTATATTTCATTCACGAGAAAACTTACAAGCAGGAGCGTACACAGCTGTCGTCGTCTACGAGGGCGTGGGGTGAGGTTTTAAATATTAGCTCCCACGGTATGAAAAATTTCTACAAGGAGAGACACACAGACGACAGAGTGCGTAAACAACTATTGCAGAACTTTCTTTAAATTGTAATGCTACGCTTTGTTGTCATGACTGTTGTAATAAGTAAGCACGTGAAAGGTTTTACTTGACTAATTTTTGTTAATTGACAGGTTAGCAATTTCGATATTGGTTGCAGCTGCCTATTAAAGCATTCTTCTTTTTCAGACCAGTAATTGGAAAATGGCGAAAAACATCCAAGTCACGCAGCATCGTGGAGAAGGTAAGCTTACCCCTGTTCAAAAAAGTTGGCTTGCCAACTATGTAGCATATTGATAGGCAACGAGACAAAATTGTCAATAATCTGCACTTTCCAGCTCAACACGAGATAGGCATAACAGTGATTTCAAAACTTTTTTCAGCTGAATTATTGCCCCTTTCCCCCAAATGTTGTAAAGAACCCATCTGCCTATAGTATAGTATTACTATAAATGAAAAGAAAGGAATAAAAGCACACCTTAAATTAAAGGGTACACGTACATAGATTTTAAGTTTGGGCCCTGCCCAGGGTAGTACAAAGGCTATGCGAGGCTTCCTCAATTCGAGATGGAGAATCTTATAACCCCTTCATATGCAAAGGGGTCAAACCTTGATCAGGGTCAGGGGCAGCGAAACGTTTTGGGAAGTGGGCAGATTCCGGAGGCGCCACGCTAGTGTGAAGTGTTCCCCCTAGCGGAATGGAGTCTAGGGACCCGCCTCGGGGTATCTGATGGCGTCCAGTGGGTTCTCCCCGGTGAAAGACCAGAGGGCAAAGCTCCCCGAAAGCTCTCGGTAGTTACGAAATTGTCAACCCAAGAATGAACCAGGGCCCTTGGTATTTCCCTACTAACTGTAAAGGCCGGTTTCTCTGATTCTAGAGGGACTTGTCTTATTGACGTGGAGGAAGAAGGAGGGTGTTGCATTTAGCTTTGACGTATGCCACTCAAGCTATCCTACAGGTATAGTAATAATGAGATAGCTCAAGTCACAGAAACCAGTTCGTACGGTGATTGATACAATTAACGCTCGCATGGCGGTCAAAGATGCTTACAGACAGAGAGCAAAATTGTAGCCCAATCATTTTTTCTCCAGTCAAGTCGAGCCACAAGTCAGTTTCGTTCAAGTCAAGTCACAAGTCATAATATTTAAATGAAAAGTATAGTATGTAAGCCTTTATCAGCCAGATAGCAGATTGTAGGTAGTCTTAATAGTGAGACCAGGTGGTAGGCCTGGAACGTTAACTTTTATCAAAAAAATTGCATGATGGCAATTCTTTTTAGGAAGATTTACGAAATATATTATGTCCATACTGAAGAAATTCCAATCAACGACTTTCCAGGACAATAACTGGATCACTTAACCTTAAAGCACTTAGTGTAGGCTATGTAGCTTACAATATCTTAAACAAGAAAAGACATTGAAAAGTTTCTTTTACGTTGACTTTACCCAGTAACATGGACAGATGACAAGCACTTTACTCAAACCTCACATAGCATGTCCGCCGTTGCTAATTCAATCCGAATAAAACGTATGATTCTGATATTTTTCCTATCACTAACAACACATGTAAAGGAGGGACTAAAAGTAAACTTAGTAGGTAGAATTTCACTGTCTGAGGTGAAATTAAAGAGCCTTTAAATCCTTCATTAGAAATGGCCTTTTTTCAAAAAAAATTCTTCTCTTCACTAGATAATCGTAAATTTTACAAGGTGGTGAAAGACCTTAACCGGGAGAGTTCTATGAGTGTGAAACAAGGTGACGTCATTGAACTTTTACGAGAAGGGTGAGAAAATGACCACATGTCGTTTGATTGAACTATTCCTAGGTTAAATTATGATTGGCCTATATATTTATCGTGGCAAACCCGCTATTGAAGCCAATTTATGTTTAAGTTGAAAAATTAGAATTTATGCAGTTATTGCAAAAATGATAAAACGAAGATAACATAAAACAATTTGTTTGTAAATATTGTTGAATGGCTGACATAAAGCACTGATTTAGTGCATGTTAATATTGCCAAAATTTTGTTTTATACACAGGACTGAAGCATGGTTTTTGGGTAAGAACAGCGCCACCGGTAATGAAGGCTGGGTTTGTTGGGAGGATGTGAAACTGCACATTACGGAAAGGTAAAAAATGAAACAAAAACTGTAATGGAAACTTTCTCATCTATGCCACATTAAGGTAATAAGAACGATTTCCGGAACTGTCACCCGTATCTAATGGCAACTCTATATTACTTTCATTTGTCAAATGAATTTCCAGCATTATACAATAAACATGATAATATAGTAAAAAAGATCGACCGTGTGAAGTCATTTTAAAAATGTAAATATATGTTGAAAATAAGAAAAAATGATTGTAACGCCTTCATTTGTCCTTCTTCCCTGCTGCACGCACGTCTTTAAATTTACTACAGACCTTTGTGCATACAGTGTATAACCATTGGGTTCCACTTTACAAATAGTGAGAATAACCCTGTCGCAAATGCGGAGTGCTTTCTATTTTATGAAAAGACCAAAAAGAAACGCACACCCATACTTTTAATCCTAACTTTATTTGCAAATGCACCCCCGGCTATGATTAAGCTTCATTAAACAATCTGACTTACCAACGATTTGAAGAATAACTTTATATATGTTTTAACATTTACCCCTTTATGATGTCATTGTTTAACCCATTATTTTTTTTCATAACGCCAAAACAGTGTAAACACTGTCAACGTACTGCATATGATTTTACATTCCATTACAGTTGGTATCGAGGTAACATCTCAAAGGCAGAAGGCATTAAATTATTATCAGGAAAGAAAGTAAAGAAGGGTACATTCCTTGTTAGAGACAGCGAAACTCAGAAAGGTATGAAGTCATGGTCACCCTGACGCGAGGGGACGTGTTTACCTTTAGTCTTTTCTCTTACCCCGAGGGTAAGCGAAAGATCAAAGAAAGGACGTCGCTCGCAACGGGCTTACCCTGACGAAACCTCATGTAACATTGATTCTCACTACATTAGTCGTTTAACAGGGGCGAAGATAAGTTTTTTTTTTAAAGTTTATATGGTGCTAGGCGCTAGTAGGGGTATCGGAACTTCGGAAGCTGAACAAACAATCCTGACCTTCCCTTCTCCCTCCTCTGAGGTGGTGTAAAGACCGAATGTCTGAATTTGGAAACAGATATAGGTTTGTTATGCAGGCGCGTAGCTACGGGGGACCTGGGCCCCACAGATGTTTGCTAGCCCCCCCCCCTCCCCCAGAAATTGTGTGTCCTAATAAAATGTGCAAGAATTAAGGAGGACGATTAATGCTGTGACCCCCATTTGATACCCAGGCCCCCTAAAAATTTCATCCTAGCTTCGCCTCTGCTATTATCCGATAATGCAAGTTTCATTCGAAAGGCAGCTGGGTAAGATACCTATCAAGGGATGTGATTTTAACAAGATTAGAACATATCCCTCTGGTTAGTTTCATCATTAGTTTTTGCATGGAGATGCCAATATCAGCTTCCGGCTCTTGTCAGCACAGTAGCCTTAAGTGGGTCCGACGCGTTGCAGGTCACTGAGTTGCCAATCCAAGGTTGAATCAAGAGCTACCTTTAAGGCATGGTAGGCATAACCTGTATTGATTTGCCATCTTCATTTCATATGCATTTGAAGATGGCGTTTGACCAAGAAACGAAAACCGTTGACACTAACTAGGATAAGTTTGTAGTAAAATTACCATAATATTCCCTCATATTTAATAATAATATCGCATTATTTTGTTTTGCTTGATTTTATATCAAAGATGGTTACACCATCGTCCAAAAGATATCTGGCAAAGACGAGGAACTGGACATTGTAAACATCCGGGTCATTCCCGTTGTCAAGGAAAACGGAAGCGTCTATTATTACCGGGAGACGCAGCTACATTTTCCAACATTACAAAGTTTAATCAAACATTACTCAGGTAAGTGTTATAAAATTATATTACGTCATTTCTTGTACACTTAACGGAATAGGTAGTATAGCGCCATCCTTAGTTTGAAAAGCGGCGATTTACTGGAAATATAGATCTTGTCATTCCCTTCATAAACACTGAACATTTCAGGTGCACCAATTAGTTACTTGGCTTCAAATTTCACAATCCAGTATCTTAAAATATTGCCACATTATTATTAACCCAAAATTGAAATCTGAGATTTTTCTTGAAAGGTTGCATATATTATGTCTTCATCTGTCATATCCCAAAGGGTTCATACCTTTTAAGAAAAGTCCTTTGGTCATATCCAGGGGCGGCGATCCTGAGGGGATGAGGGGACGATCACCCCATCAAAATGGGTGAGTGAGATATATAAAGTACATCCCCACAATAAATTTGAACGAGGGCATTGTTTGTCTTATACATTTCGTGTGGGCTCGATGTATTCCGAAATTCCGCGGATTTTGTTGGAAACTTCAGGAATAAATTTCTGCACGCTTCGCGCACTCTGTGGATTGTTTCCTCTTCTGTTAAAGTTTGGATTCGTACAGCAAAATATAGAAAATCCCTACCAATAAACCAAAACAAACATAGCCTACACAGTTTCTGTAAACATTAGGATATGGGAAATTCATCCTCAATCGCATATATAGTTGTTCTCTTCCATTTGTTCCATGGTACGTATCACAAAGATTAGAACATCTCTTCGGTAAACGATGTGTACGATACAATGCAAGTAAGCTCCGAAAGTGGGAGGGGGGGCGGATCCTTCCTGATGGTTGAACTGTTTCTTTCCTCAATGATTACAATCCTTCTCTTCATCCAACTTTTCTAATTCTACGTGCAAATTAGAACTAAGCACGGTACGTGTACATTAATATGTATATTGTTCCAAATACGCTATGCAGGCCCCGTAGCCAGACGAGATGCTGAAGGGGGAAGGGGGATTGCTTGGGGTGGGGATAATTTTAGGTGAGAGAAACATGCAAATGTTTATTTACTATAGGCTCATAGGCAAGAAATTTTTTCTAAGGTGGCGGGACCCCCAGCCTCTTGGTTACAAGTTAGCCTATTATGTGATACTTTTCTTTACATTTTCCCCATCCCCACGTCTCGGTAGTTTTCCTTGCCCACACCCGACCCGAGGAATTTGTACGAAATCCAAGAAAGGTTCACACTCCTTAAAGGTCACCGTTACAGAAATCCTGCCCCTATGCCCTCGTCCATGACCTAGAGATAAGACATGGTAACCAATAATTTTGCTCGTGGCAGCTTCAACTTCTCGTCTTGCAGCTTTACTGGGGTAGAAGACATTGTTGGCTATCCATGCAAGATCCAGAGAAATTTTAAGCTCAAGCGAAAAGTTAGGACATCTTTAGTATAGACAGTAAATAACAGCCATAACTTTTGTCGCGCTTCGAACTCAAGATGCTTATTTTGTCTTGTCATTTTTTGGCATTGATCAGTTGTCAAAAAGTATATACCGAAAAGTCGGACATGAAACTTTTCAGTTTAGTCTATCTCTTTCTTCCTTTCTTATGGCTGCGTTATATGTACAGAATATGTCGCTTGTAACTCAAACATAGGGCACATGCAAAAACGTTTTATTCATTTCTTTTTCCTTGACATAGGCCAAGTGGTAGTGTTACTTGGGAATACATCTCAATTGTCTCTTTTCCTCACTTGTTCCCCACTAAACCTGGTACCTGTCCAAAATATGTAGCGCTTGACTAATCGTTTGTATTAGAAAACAACCGTGAATGCAATGCATTAGACTTTAGATTGCGGAGATGTCTTGAAACGTGCATTTTTGGCGTCCTTCGAGCGCACCCGTTACTATCGAAACTCAGGCTTTGGTTAAACCCTTCATTTATGCAGTAAGAGTAACGCAACCCATGTTGGCTGACCTATTCCGGTTAACGACCCCCCCCCCCACCCCTTAGTCTTGTACTCGACCCAGACTACTTCTAACACCTTTTTATGTTCATTTGTCGACCCTCATTTTTACTGTCAGGGAAATGATGGTACATCATAGAAATTAAAGTAAGGATGAATACCGTCTGGCGACCTGGACTGAAGCCACTCATTTGGCTCTGAGTACGACAACAAAGCAACAGCTTATGCACCAGTTATTGGTGGAGAAACTGCAAGTTTTCAAGTAAGAAGTGTAAAATTAACACTTAAGGCAGCATGGCTTGTCTCATAATTACTCATAATCTTTTGAAAATTGATGACATGACATTTAACTTCTGACGTTGAATGCACGATACCAATCAACAAGCTTTTTGTCGTACAGCGAAAGCGCCCTCACAATTTTTGTGGCTTCACTGGTTAAAGACGCAGCTGTGTACAGTGTCAGCGTTCTGCCTTACTTTAATTTCTGTATGGTATATATACACACTGAGGTATCATTCTAGTTTTTCACACCTGCATCCACCTGACAGATTATGAAGTGTTTAATTTTTTCATCACCAGAGAAATTGAGTAAGGGAGGCTCGACTTGCCTTTTAAATGGAACCATTCCTGCAAGTAGTGCGGAAACGACCCCCATCCCCCGAGCAGGAACTACCCCTCCTACCACTACGGAAGCAACCCCAGCCGCCAGTACAGAAACTAGCTCCACCACCGGAAAGAAAACCAGGAAAAAGAAAAAAGATAAATGGGAGATTGATCCAAATACAATAGTCACCGATGATCACATCGGTAGCGGTAGCTTTGGCGAGGTACATAAAGGTAACGTTATATGACAATTACTTCTGTTTATGAGTGGTAGCCTCATGGAACTACCCCCATCTCTCCTTTAGTCTCAACATTTGTAGTAAATGATCATCAGAAACGAAGGGCTACTTGCACTGAAGGGGCCTGAGCCCGAAATATCTACGCACCAGGGAGGGGTTAGGACCTAATACCTCCCTGCTTAATCCAATATGCAATCGACACTGTATTGGTAGCGGTAGCTTTGGGGAGGTACCTGTACATATAGGTAAGTATGAAGACATTACTTTGATTAGGGTTTAATACTGGAGAAGGGGAAGGTGTTTGCCCCCCCCCAAAAAAAAAAGACTTTTGGTAAGTGAATGCAAGGAGGGTAGTATTAAATGCTTATAAGTTCAATGCACTCAAACATGCATGATGTCTCATCCAACATCTCTAAACATACTTGGGTCACGAGGGAACTGAGACAACATTTTGGGTCAAATTTTAACCCCATTTAGGTCGTATGAAAACTTTTTGGGTCATTATTTGTCCCAACAATTTTGATCGGTTCCCTCCTGACCAAATCATGGGTAACTTTTTTTTTGTTGCAATGAAGTGCAGTAACACTATTTGATCTAAATACTGAATACGATAACCCGCAATAATGCATGATCCACTCGGACTGTCTTAACAGGAATTTGGGAAGGATCTACTGTTGTGGCCTTCAAAAAGCTGAAACAAGAATCAACAAAATCATCACCTGAAGAATTCTTAAAAGAAATGGACACTCTGAAGATGTTAGATGATCATCCAAACTTGGTGAAACTTTACGGGGTTTGCTCAAAAAAGGTACTATATCTCATTGTGGTAGAAAACATCCAAAAGGTGACAAGGTGTGCGTGTGTGTGTGTACCCTCGTTTGTGTGTGCGGGGGTGTACAACTTTAGGGAAGCAATTTTCAAAAGACACTTTCTATATTCGATAGGTGTACATTTTGCCTCCAAAAACTGAACTTTGGTCTTATGAAAAAAGGCATAGTAATCATCAGGGTCTGCTGGTCTCTACCCTCAGTTATTGATGTATTCGTTTAAATCACCAAGGATTATCCCGGTACAGAATAACCTTTAACATTTCATTCATTTTTTTCAGACTGAGACTTTCATTGCGGCTTCCTTTACCATCGAATTTTTAGGAGTTTTTAATTACTGTGATATAACACATAAAGTTAAAACACTGATTGATGTACAAAAACGTAACATCTCAAGCAGACTATAGCTTTATCAGTTCGGAAGATTCCCCCTTTCAGGAGAATCTAGATTTCCCCTGATCGAGAGAAAACTTGGTGATGGGTTCCGCCATATTGCCTATTTTACCCACAATTCCACGAGTTTTTGTATACATTATCACTGTGGCGAAATGGTTTTGGAACCCTTTGCAAAATTTGTCGGTCTAATGTAATGGAATTATATGTATATTAGGTAGGTGTATTGTCATAGCTACCGAAAAGTCACGTCAACATTGGTATTTCACCACGCCGTTTTGAGAAAAGTGCAAGTTTTTTGAGTGGCTAAACCTTGTCTTTGTTAGGCTAACAAGCCTATACAGGGATTCTGCCAGAAACTCAAAAAGTGTGTGTGTGTGGGGGGGGGGGGGATTTATTACTGCTAAACCTTGAGTCCAAATTGATGCTGTCCTTGGCCAAAGTTACAAGTGGGTTCAGGGGGACAAAAGCTTGCTTTAAAGTCCCTATAAGGTGCAATTTGAAGGGTTTAAAGGCTGTTTATGTAGGTAAGTTCAAACATTGCTGCAAAAGTGTCCTCTTCTTAAGTAAGAAACCAGAATATTGAATTTTTTTATACTTTTATGGAAATGAAAAGGAGGGGATTTTACCCCCCCCTTCTTTTGGAAAGGGGGGACCAAATCCCCCCTTTCCCACCCTTGACAGAAACCCTGCTATATATATATATATATATATATATATATATATATATATATATATATATATATATATATATATATATATATATATATATATATATATATATATATATATATATATATATATATATATATTTCTCTAATTCGGCACTTAGGGGGAAAGTTGTTGTTGAAAAGTCGACCTTAAGGAGAAAAAATTTTTCGGGTGAAATATAAGTTTCGCCTTAACGTTTCCACACACTTTTTCTATAGGAATACGTAAATTTACAAGGGCGCCCTCTTAGATTTACAAATTAGATGCCATTACTTCAAAGTTGTCAAATTTACGGACACCTAGCTGTTAACACGAACGGATGGCTGGCCATTGAAATAACGTTAATTTATATGTTTAGACGTTAGGGCGAATTTATTTCTTATGTATTTTATTATCTTTTTTTCGCCCTATGTACAAGCAGATATAACAATTTCCCCTTAAGGTAGGAATTAGCGTTATATATATATATATATATATATATATATATATATATATATATACATACATACAATGTGTTACATACGTTTTCCCCATTCGGGATAAGTTTGGCTTCCCCCAAATGGGAGAATCTCCCGGACTGTTTACACATATCTCACTTGAAGACATATACGGAACTTCTCATAAATATTACGTCTGTACGTGAGCATTCTTTCATAGTTTGCAACTTCGCAGACTAAGCATGTGTAACTTACTAAACCTAAAAAGAAACATGAGGATTCCCAGTATCGTGTATATTGTGGTGGTAAATGTCGGATTAACCACCGATGAGGTTTCAAGGCACAATTATATTTTAGGTCTCTTCACTATTAGTGGTACTACAGAGTTCTATACAAAGCTTTATCTCCATGCATGGCCCTAAAGTCTCCATACAAGGCTTAAAGCTATGGAGCCCTAGGCAGTGCCTTTGAACAGTTGTATGTGTATTAGGTAAACTAACATTGTACATCTCATCTTCATGTGTACATGTTTTACGTCATGACATGGTTAATCTATACATGACGTCACTCATGCTTGTTTCTTCATTCGCCCAGCTACCTTACTTGATTGTAATGGAGTACGTTGACCTCGGCTCTCTGGTCAGCTATCTACGTAACGAGGGACGTAATCAACCACTAGAAGACCTGTTAGATTATGCAGTCCAGGTATAGTCATAGCCAACATTTATGACCTCTGAGGGAAAATGTTTATATTTTATCAATATAAAATTCCCACAAAATTGTAGCTCCCCAGGAGCCCCCCACTGAATTATCCAAGAGTGAAAAATATACCAATCCCGAACTTGATCTTCCACCCTCCCCAATAAAATGGTATCACCCTCATGAAAACTTGTCTGGCAGCGCGACTGCAACAATCATTTCGTTACCGTGCTGGATAACCTTCTGTCATCGTGGCTCAGAGGTTGGTTAGTAGTTACGTTCAGCAGGCGCGGATCCAAGGGGCCTGGGGGCCCGCCCACTCCCCTCGCCACAAAAAAAAAAAAAAAAAAACGAAAGGAGAAAAAGGAAGAAAACGAAAAAAAGAAAAGGAGAAAGAAAAACAACGAGCAAAAATGAATAAAAGTGTCTAAGAACGTATTCAAAGTATATATTTCTGTAGGGGTTGGGTGGAGCTGTAGCTGGATTATCTCTTTAGATATCTTTCAAAGTGGTTGGCGACGAAAGGAGAGCTACAATGTTTGAAAACAGGTGAACAGCTGAGTAAACATCGTGACAT
Source organism: Holothuria leucospilota (assembly GCA_029531755.1). Taxonomy (NCBI): domain Eukaryota; kingdom Metazoa; phylum Echinodermata; class Holothuroidea; order Aspidochirotida; family Holothuriidae; genus Holothuria; species Holothuria leucospilota. The sequence goes on from CM055982.1 coordinate 37,017,058, forward strand.
ATGCAGTATGGGCCCGGTTAGCTGCACTGAAATTTAGTAACAATTTTGTGTTAAAGAGTGAAATTTTTGTAATCTAGAGGGATTGAGAGGCAAACTTTTCGCCATACAGACCTTGCAGAATGAATACAGAAGACAAGCTGTCAGGTGACGTGCTATTGTGCACAGTGGCACCAGCTGTTGCAGGCAAATTAGCGGCGTGCATACCCTATTCGATTTCGAAACTATCTGAAAAGTTTTAAAATGAACTCAAAAAAAATGAACTCAATGGGTGGCGTGTGTCCCTCTCCCCCATCGAATCTTGAAAATTCTTAAAATGGTCCCAAAAGTCGTTTAAGCAACAGATTTCTGTGGAGGGTGTAGGGTGAGATGTATTTTTCATGGTTGGTTTATTTGTTCTAAACATTTTCTTTCACAAACTATCATAAGTTTTGGAAATTCTTGACAAATTCCAAACTTTCGCACGCTCCGCTAGCGTCAAGCCTTGTGTCAGAGTTGTCCTTATCATCAATAGCTTTCGGTAACTACTCACGGGGGAACAAAGGAGCAAAAGTGCTTTTAAAGAATTCTCATTCAGAAGATTCGTTTCTGAATAGCATAGGTTGGTGGGAAAGTGACAGTGTCCGATGCAGGTTCTGAATGCAGGTTTTGTCGTGGACTAATATTTTATTCAAAATTTCGGCGCGCTTCGCGCACATACGACAGGGTTTACACCCTATTTCATATACCATTGACAAAGCTATGACGCAAGAAATTATTCCAATGCAAACATTTTTTCCAAAAAGTACATCTCCTTCTCTGTAGGGCTCTCATCATTATGGGATCTTTGAATAATCTAGTCTAGCACATGATTTGAAAGATTGAAAGTACGTAATTGCCGTTGCTTATTTTCCAAACATTTTACCGCGACGTTCAATAACGACGAAAATCTTTTCTGAAACGAATTTTTCCTGTCCACCATCCCTCTTTCTATACCTAAAAAGACAAGGTGATATATCATATCTCCTCCCATATGGATGTCGGGTAGTGAGAATCCCGTTGGTTTCTCTTTTGCATACTGTAACTAATTCAGAGCTCCCGGGAGGCTCTATACTGTTCTCTGTCAACCTTGGATATCCTTTTAAAATGTAAAGGAAAAATTTTATTATAGTCCAGGAATGTTTCTGTGGACTCCACGCAGGTATAATTGCGTGTACAATATTCCCATGGGCGTGGATCATGGGGGAACGGGGGACGCGTCCCCCTCACTTTTTTGGAAGGGGGGTCGACATCGTCAAAAAGTCCCCCTCACTTTTTCAAAAATGATGGAACAAACTGCAATTATGCCTAGGAAAACGAAATTTTTAGAAGAAAAATAACTTATAAAAATCCTACACTTTAGTTGAACCAAATCGCATCTGAGGGCATTCAGTTCTAGAAAAATTTCCCTTATACCCCTCCCCCATGCCGACGATCACAAAACTTATTACCTCGCCGTGACGCAAATTCTGGCCACCACCACTGCTTCTTCCACCAGGGCGGCGATTCACAAATGTGGAAAGTCCCCCACCACCCACACACACACACTTTTGGAGATGGGTCCACGCCCATGATTTTTCCTGGGACTTAAGGAGGTTTGAAGACAAAATATTAACCGTCTCTTACTCCCCTTTTTCACCCGAACGAAAGTTAGAATTCACTAAATTGTGGACATTTTTTAAACATACAATCACTTTAGAATGATCAAAAGATACCACCATTTTGCATATAGGCCCCCTAAAATTAACAAAAATTTCTCAAAGGGGAGGGTAAACCCCTTCCTGGGATTTCACTCTCATGTACTAACAAGAACAGGCTCTCCCACTCTTGTATACAGCGTATACAAAATCCCACTGCCTATAAAGGCACTGTTTAGCAGTTATCTGCAGTTCCCCCAATCACCAACTCCCGCCGCCACCATCGGTCACAGATTTCTGAAGGGGATACCCTTCAGAAGTCCATAAAGAAGTTGATATATCATCTATCCTCCCATATGGATGTCAGGTTGTGAGAGTCCTGTTGGTCCCCCTTTCAGTGTACAATTAATGCAGAGCTCCCGGGAGGCTCTATACCGAAAATTTGCGGCGTGCTTCTCGCGCAATTGGTTACGCTTACGGAGAGAGGTACGATTTTATTGAGTGATGGATTTATTTTTATCACTTTTTACCAAAATCATTTGAAATATTTCACGATTTTTGCAAAGTCTTCTCAATATTTCTTGATTTTCGCTTGACCTGCCCACTTTTAGCCTTGAATTGCTCCTTTTACTATCAATAAGGTCCCAAACGTATTCGCATTACGCATCGGTGGGGTTCTACCATAAGCCAATTATTTGTGTACATAAACGTGATTTCAGAGGAGCCAGCATTGTAAGGATGTAAAGCAACTGATATTCATTTTTCACCCTCCTCTTCTTATGAGAACCGAAAACTTAGTATCGAACCCACCTTCTAATTGATAGACACACATAAAGGGAATTTACACCGTTAGTCATAGCAATGGTTTTAAATGTAAATTCAAATTTTCGGCGCGCTTCGCGCGCAATTGTTTTATCTGACGTCCTATACCCAAATACCGTATAACGAAAATAAAACACTCATTATGGCAAAAATCATTTCAAGTTACCTACACGGGCTCATAATGTTGGCGTGTAAGTTTTAAGATTACTTAGATTCTCCGGAACTTCTGCAGGTACATATAGTAACTTATACTGAGCCATACACATCAAATTCCATGCAACATGAAAAGGTATAAAATCTCACTGACATAAGAACTGGAGCCGATTTCTGTGCTCTTAAAATGCAATATTGCGAGAGCTTTCGGGAGCTTTGCCCCCTGGACCGCCACCTGGGCTCCGCCCCTGGACCCCGCCAGGGGCCATAACACGAGCCCCTGGGCCCCACGCGTAGGAACTCGCGCTTCGCGCTCGTGGGGCACCTTCGGTGCACATGAGAATTTCTGGATCCGCGCCTGACGTTCAGTTGAATGACCCAATCTTCATGAGTACTTAACCCTAGCAGGAAGAAGTTTCTTGTTTTCGCCCTGGGGTCCAGTAAAGGGTCTTATGAAAAGTACCACGGAAGGTGACATCTTACGGCAACACGGTTACTTCATAGTAGCATTACACTCACCAAACACAACTTGGAAGAAAAACTAAATGTGTTGGAGATACTGCCTTTTCGATTACTTTCATTTATTTCTTGATTTATTTTGGTGCCTCGGATTAAGTGAAAAGTCATATTGCTTGCAATTGGTTGATTGAAAGTCCTATGGCAAAATACGTTAATCTTTTGATGTGCTACATATTTTGACTTCCACCTGCATCCGATAGAGGGCGTGTTGATCAAAAGATCGGCACAGTGCACACTATAGATAGGAGGTTGACGATGGCACAGAATGTTAGGTGCACTAACTTAATGGGGTTCAGTGAGGTGTGACGATGTTAAGCTGCACTGAACCCTATACCTATACTGTACCTAACATTCTGTGCTACCGTCGTAGCCTATGCAGAGAGAACAGCGGACACAATGAGAGACTTGGCCAAGTCTCTGTGGAGAGAGATATCAATGAACAGGTGTAGGGGGCGTGTTGATCAAAAGATCGACACGGTGCACATGACTATGCGGAGATAACAGCGGACATCACGAGAGACTTGGCCAAGTCTAGTGCGAAGTATGTTTGGTGCATGCCATGTGCTTCATTGTTTTGCCGTCAAAATGACGTCGCGTGACGTCAGTGTATAAGGTCTATAAGAAAAATGTGTAATTGAATCCTTTAAAATATTGACGAATAGAGCTTAAACAAGCTATCATTAGGGACATCCGATGGTATGTTCAGATTTAACACAAATATGCCTCATTTTTCTTTCCCAGGTGGCAAATGGCATGGCCTACCTCGAAGAAAAGAATATCGTGCATCGTGATCTTGCCTGTAGGAACATCCTAATCAGCAGCAAATCAGACATCAAAATATGTGACTTTGGTCTGTCGAGATGTATAAAAGATGAGATATATGCATCCACAAGTACGTGGTTACTATAGTAATCGTAGCTATGACAACTGGTTACTATGTATCAGTCCCGTTGTAACAAATTTCGAAATGCCGCCATTTTTATGAATCAGGTGCTCACACTGGTAATAGATTCATGCACCCGTCCCCTTCTCTCAATAATTAACTGTACCACTCCAAGTCAAAAGCAGCTAGCTACGGGGCTCGCTACTCACGCGGTAGCTGTAGTTACAAAAACTGGTTATTATATGGCCTAGAGGACCTGTAAGTGGCGTCACAGAAAATTATGAAGTCATTCTGGAAGCTAAAGGCAAGTCATGGAGACTTGCTACTTTTCATCCCATTTTTCTCACTTTTCTTAGTTCTTCGAATAAATAATAAAGGTAATCAACACAAAATAACGGCGGAAACGTAACCATCGAGTTTTAATATGGATAATGTTTGCAATGTAAAATGACGTAACACTTCAAAAATACCATTTTTCTATGCGCTCCTTTGCGCTGTCTTCCCTCTTCCCTCCCACTGCAAGAAGTTGCTTCATTATTATTATTTCCGATACGATTTTTTTTTGGTTTTGTTGTTTCACCCCTCCATCATCAATTCTCCCTCCAACAAGCTCCTCCATCATTTAATTAATGATCGTCAATTCGAGCTAGGCTATTATTAAAAAAGGTCTAATTTTCTTTACAAGATTGCATATGTAGCACCAAACTGCATGGAAGGACATATTTATTCATTTTTGCAAAGAGGGCCTGAGGGGGACACCCTTCCCGTTAGACCCATCCCAAGTCGGAGATCACAGACCATACTGCATGCCCCTTCCTCCGTAAGACAAATCTTGGGTACCCCCACCGATTCAATTAATATTATTCTTTTCTATATCAGCTGGGAAGTGTGCCACACGGTGGGCAGCCCCAGAGAGTTTGTTAAGGGCCGAGTTTTCAACCAAATCTGACGTGTGGTCCTTCGGGATCGTGCTGACAGAACTCGTAACCCATGGAGCAAAACCTTATAAAGGTAAGTTGGACACGGGGAGGGTGGATGATAAACACAAGAATAAAATTGAAAAAAAAGTTTTCTTGATGTTTTTTCATTAGATAAAAAGATTAACTTCGCTCATGCTATCATAATATAGTCCTGAATGAAACTATAATTATTGTAAACTTTAGTACCTTCGAGCTCTGATGGCTATGGTACGCTCACATTGATGTGGGAAAGACTAGATGCTTCTTTCAAGAATTAGGATCCTAAACCAAAACCAACTCAATAGAGTGAGCATACATAGCCTGCCTAGTTCAGTTTACTTGCAAACCGCACATCCCTGTGCATTTGGAGATTGTTTAAATGTGTACGAGGACAGACTAAATAATCAAAAATGTAATGAAAGCACCAAAGGTCGATCCATGTGGGGATCATCCAGCGTGTCTGGAATTTCCTATACCGAAGATCTACATCCATCGTATATTTGGTCAGTATAAAATTGCTGGAAATGTATACTCTTAGTAAAGCCTATTGAACCACTTGGCGATTGATATAGGCAAATGGCACGTAGGGTCGATTGACCCCAGAACCCCGGAGAAGCTGGTCCCTTTGTGAGGAAAGTTTTCACTCCCGCATTTGGTCATTGGAACCCGAAAGCCCGACATGTTAATTTTCTAGGCGGGTTACCGCTTGCGTAATGCCCTCACCCTCGCAGCTGTTCTTAGTCTGGGAAGAACCCCCTCCCACCGTTAAAAATCCTAGATCCACTTCTGACGGCGCCAAACTTATTCGTAAGGTCTGCATACTCGGACGGCACACTGCCTGTTTTGTCCATAGACTATGCCACGTATCTGACATTTTTTGAAACCGTATTCTTTCCGCAATACATGATATCTTAGCCTGATTTAAGATGAAATCGCTTGTCCACTTTAAAGTTTTTGTTACGATCAGTGTGGCCCTCAATTTGTCTTTACGCCACTGCCAGTCGGGATGTAGCTTGCGTAACGATTTTCCGTGGCAACCGTCGCTCGCGAGGGGCTTTACCGAGCTAGTGTTTCATTAAAGCGATTACCTCTTTCGAGAAGTGTTTCACGGGGAAGTCGGGTGTCTTCTGTATATTTTAGTTCCTCGTCCTCATTTAATATATCCTATTCATTAAACTACACGGAAATGAAACGACAAAAGCAGCTAAAAAGTTTCCAAATTATTCATTGAAAACAGGCGACTATTTAGGATTTGTTCTCTAAAATGTCACAAATAGTAATACCAGCGAGCTGCTATAACTGAAGATTTGTGCAGATCTTTGCTCTTACTATCTTAGTTCACTGATTACGTTTGGGGAAATTTTTGCCAGAAAATTTCCGGATTTCTGTTCAGTTCTTTGTATCTGATAGTAAAGGTTTTCCACAAAACTAAGTTTAATGGACAGATCTTGTGTCTGAGGTTGATGTCATTGTGACCGTAATATGCAGGGCCGGGTAAGATGGGCTGAAGGGGCTGCATCCCCGGCACCCTAGGAAAAATAGGTCTCCTGTAGATGCAAGGTTAAAAATATTTTGTACGACACTTTTTGTTTCTCGACGTCATACACCTGTTTACGGAACAAATCGAAATGGCCTGTGTATGGTTAACAGTTGAAAAAGAAATGATGAATAAAACACTGAACGCGGTCACTAGAGTAGAGTTGAACAGAGTAAAGTGCAGTATAGAGTTGAGTAGAATATAGTTGAGTAAAATAGAGTAGAACAGAGTTGAATAGAGTAGAATAGAGTAGAGTAAATTTTTTATTGAATCCAATAAAGGGCCGGAAATTACAAGTCTGTGATAAAAGGAGTAAAGAGTAAAATGGAATGTACAAGAGCAACGGATATCAATTATAACCGATCTTAGTTTACATATAGACCCCAGAGATGAACACAGCCCACAAGATTCTTCATTCGGCCCCAGGAGCGGTAGCCAAGGGGGGCGAAGGGGGGAGCCCCCCTTGAGCATATTTTTGGTATTTTTTAATGATTTTTTTTATGATATTGCTAGTAACTCAAAATAAAGAATGTTTAGATGCAACTTACAAGGAGTGGGAAGTACCTTTACTGTCGATCTGGCAGGTATTTTCGGCCAAACTTTCTTTTTCGCTTCGCGCCAACCTATGGTGGCGCTACGCTTAGATAGTTTGCCTACACGCTTCGCCCCTCCCCCCGGTAAAATTCTCGCTACGCGCCTGTTCGGTCATGGTCATATATTTGCTCACCTGCTAGATGCCGTCCAACGTGTCTACGTAATTAAAACTGATTACGTAAACTTCACGTTCTTAGAATGCTGATCACACTGTATATGCGAAGCATATGATGTTTACTGGTTCATCACCCTTTCATATTCAACATAGCAATACAACACGATGATGATATTCAAGGACACCTGATGAACGGCTACCGAATACCTCAAAGTGAATTAAGAGATTGTCCCGATGACTGGTATCGCTTGATGCTGGAGTGCTGGAGGATGGAGCCGGACGACAGACCTACCTTTGAGAATTTACATGGGAAACTCAGCGAAATATCAACTGACTTTGACAGCACATTTTTCTGAACGTTTTATCACTCCAGCACATTTTTCTGAACGTTTTATCACTCTAATGTATGAAGATTCTGTCTTTAAACATCCGATGGGTCTAATATTAACGGAAGATTAAATCATTGCATGTAAGAAAGAGATAGCCACTTTCCTCAAACAAGAACGCTGTTAAGGGCGATGTGGGGTGTCTCACACTCTCCTGCTGTGATTAAGCCCTAGCTACGGTACGACCCTGCCCCATCAGTAGTGTTGTGAATTTGAAAGATAGGGCACACTCGCAGACGAATAGTCTCTTTGCACATTCGAGACAATGATGTGGGTTAGCCTTATGTTCAACTTTTTTAAAGTTTTGGGCAAAATGGTTAATTTCAGGTCAGGTGTCCTAACTTTTTTTTACTGAAACTCATAAGTCTACGGAACTACTCCGAACTGGGACCTGTAGCGCTTTGGTCCCAAATTTTAATGCATGTTTGCCCGCAAAAGGAAAAAGTGTGTGCTCGAATGTGTGTGTGCACTTGTTTTTGGTGTAAATCGGGGACATGAGCGTCTTTTTCTCCAGGCAAGTGTGGATACACCTGCAAGTGGGGATATCCCCAATTGCCAAATGGAAACTTTGCCATGAAATTGGATTTTTCACCTTTCAAAGATGTGCCGCAGTAAGTTTGAAGCATTTTGGAGTTTTCCCCATTTTCCATGTTGCAGTGAACCTTTCACTGGGTAACACACCACGTGTTGGTGCACGAGTGTGTGTGTATGCGTGTAGAACGTGTAAATCGGGGACATGAGCGTTTGTCCCCGATTGACACCTGAAGCATGAATGTATGTGTGTGTTGGGGGCAGGGTTCAACCCCCGCCTCGTAATTCTATGTTAAAACCAATATCACTTTTGATCAGACTTGACCAAGTCTAACCCTTGACCGACTGTGTTGATCTGCTGTGATTGTTCTTTAATAGGGATTGTGTTTCTTAGGCTATGAATACAGTAAAAATCCAATCATCAGCAGGTCGTAACTTAATGCTTCATAATGTAACAGAGATATACTAAGAAGAATGGAAATGTAGTCTTTGCGTTGTAACTTACTGCTACCGGTACATAATGTGACATGGATGTCAAAAGAACAAAGGCAACATAATCGTCAGGTCTAAAGTTAGGGCTACATAATTTTGACTAGCAGGGATATCATAAACAGAATGACAATAGTCATTCGCGTAGGAAGAGGAAGGGGTTGGGTGGGATAAAGCCACCAGTCCAACGTGTGGGCAGCTAAAGTATGCTTCCACCCCTTTCCAGTTTTTCAAGGACGAAAACCCCTCATTTCTCTACTGTGAATTTGTCAAACTTTCCGAATAATTGTAATGCAAATACTGCTCAATATGTAGCATTTGATTGCATCAGACGACCCTCAAATATTCAAAATTTTTCAAGGAAGGACAATTGTCGAAAAGGATCATCCCCTTCCCCAGTTGAGAACAGACAAGTTCCCACGCCTTTCTAGGCGTTACGTCATAACCTTATGCTACATATTGTGACAGAGATACAATCAGAAGAGTGGTAATCTGGTCATCACGAGGTAAGTAAAATACATCATGGTTTTAATATAAAGCCGGGAATTTAAAGGGCTGTGGACGCATAAATATGATATCTGCCAATTAAACTTAAAGACCATTAAAATGTTTACAATAGCCGCAATTCCCATCAAATTCCATCAAGTATTGAACATTTTACAAGACAATTACTGTTTTGCACTTATATTATGAATAAACATGAGCTACTTATGCAAACTTGTGGCGTAAAAAGAGGGACCCATTAGACAGGTGTTAAGTAATCCTTTTTTGTTTAGCCTTCATTTCAAGGACAGTTGTAATGTTGGATGCCCTGAGGTGATTATTTTGAAAGTAGCTATTTACTACTTGGAAAATTACCACATTAAACACCCAACTTGAAACTGGCTAGTAATTAATTAACAGATAATTTATAAAGGATTAACAAAAGACTTACAGACACTGTGCAACTTTTCCCCATCATAATTTTTGCATAGCTAATGAGCAATCTTAGGGATGGTCACAGTCCAACTTTGAAGAGGTATTTCTTGAGAACGGTAAAAGATATTTAAATAATTCTAACGGATTTTACATCAGGGGATCTAATTTAACGTTGTTCAGTAAAACAATTGCTCTGGTCACATGTCCACAGACCTTTAAGCCGATAAGTAGACATACAGTAAAACTGTAACACCAGCTTGTGGCTTTGAAAAGGAGATAATAACTGACTGCTCGTTTGGTCTACTCGTTTGTTTCTGATTTTTCTTGTTTTACTGAATTCGTCTACATAACATTACTATTGCTTTTTTCACACGATGGTAATTGATCCAGGTCAGTTGAAAAGGAAGGGGTGAAGTGGGGTACTCAAATGCAGTGGCTCATCCAGGCGGGAAGTAACAGGAGCGCGCCTCCCCAATTGACCGTCATGAGTGAAAAATAATGAGACAAAAAAAGAAAATGCTTCAAAATGTGTCAAATATAGCACCAATTTGCATCTCAGCCCTCTTCCAAAAGCAAAAATTTTGCAAAGGGGAGGAGTACACCCCCTCCCCTTATACCCCTATCCCATGAAAGTGATCAATCAAACCTTGCGCCTCCTCTATTGAAAATTCCTCGATACGCCCCTGAAATGAAAGTCCAGTACTAAGAGATTTGATTCTTAGTATTTTGTATTACCTGCCTAGAGGGAACTTACGCGTATGGGTTTTGGAACCACACCGTGTTGAAGCGGTTTATAAAAATCTGCCACAGATAAAAATTACAGAATTTGTACTGTCAAGACTGAGCGTCTTCTACAGATTTGTAGTGAGAAAAGTTTTAGAAGAGAAGGTACTAAAAATATGAGTCTTTCAAGTTGCTTTCAAACATGTCCAAATACATGCGACAAATAGGAATGGTTCGAGATTCCTTCAACCATTATTATCACGGTTTAAAGTTGTTTTAGGCCTATGTGTTAAAAGGAAAAAGCTTGCTCTGTAACTTCTTTCGGTTAGTTTTTGTAAGTCTATTTTCGCTAGCTTTGATGAATAAATATCCAATCCACCATGCATCTCAGAGAAATGAGTTGTGGTTTTTTAATAGATTATTTCTAGTAGGCCTATATGCGACAACCTACAGCTTATCTACTTCAGTACCTGCCGAAGGCTTATAAAGAAGAACTTTACATTTTCATATACTATTTTTAATATGACCTATATTTCTAACGTGAATTTTGTCAAGGAATTTACCCGGCGGAAAAGCGAAATTTTACCCTACACCCTGTATACTCTTACAATAATTGTTAACCTGAAAGTTTTACATTCAATGTTCCTATGAGTATTTTGATCGTCGATAATTTTTAACAAGATTGCAAGTATTTAAGCAAGATGAAGATCCCAGTGCATGTAGGAGAGATGGATACGTAGACCTTGATGTACCACACCCCAAGAAGTATTACAGCGTATACGATACGTCATTAGATCTTAATGTACCCCCCAAGAAGTGTTATAGAATATAAGATACGTAGACCTTGACGTACTACCCCAAGAAGTATTATACAGAGTATATACGATACGTAGACCTTAATGTGCCGCACCCCAAAATGTATTACAGAGTGAGTATACTGCCCTTATCAAAAAGTTTCTAAACCTCCTCCCACTTCTAGAGACATAAACTATAGACATATTCTTGATTTTTACATATTTGTAAATTTAATCTCGTTAATGATCGACTTTGTTTCATTTAAAAAGTAAGAATGTTAATAAAACTACAATAATCTGAGGAGCACTAAGGTACCGAAATAACAAAATCTTTGCATGTGCAGACTGCACCACAGATTATACAAACTAAATGAGACAATCCTTACGATTGGTAAGCTGTGATCATGATAGCAGTAGTTATGAGCGAGCACATGTTTAACTAATCGACGCAGGCCGTAGCCAAAGGGGTGGGGTAGGGGTGGCCCACCCCTAGAATAATTTTAGCCCCATAGAAAATTAAAAAATACTATTGCTTTCATTATTTCAGTATATATCACCTTCACCCCTCCCCATTACCTTGTCTGGCTCCACGGCCTGAACCAGTCACGTGGTCACGAACTATTTTGTCCGACTATCTTTTTAAGTTGTTCTGTTTGCATTAAATTTCAAGTTTTATGTCCTGGTTTTCTGAAATTTCATTTTGACTTAGATTCTTTGTCATAATTATAATGCTAACTCAATGTATTAACATATAGCTTTAAAATACAATGTTAAAATCGACGAGCGTCTTCACTAAAGATCACTTTGCCAGCCTAGTGACCAGGGGCGTAGCTAGGATGAAATTTTTAGGGGGCCTAGGTATCAAACTTGGGGGTCACCGTCATCAATCGCCGTTCTTAATTACTACACATTTATGAGGACACGCACAATTTTGGGGGGCCAGGCCCTCACCCCACCCCCCGTAGCTACGCGCCTGCTAGTAACATATACTGCAAAATTGAAGAAAATTTGCCAACAAACTGAGTGCAGTATAATACATTTTCAAAATGTTTAAATTCCAATTTTCTACCAGATATAACTTCTGTTCACCCAATTCTATTTGATGGTGTTACAAAATGTAGTGACTAATTAGCTGAAAATAATTTTCCTTGAAATGCTCTACATTACTTGCCTAAACTAGAGCTAAAAGAAAAAACAAATGTTTCTTTGTCAACTGCGTACCATAACAACGTTGTTGTGTCATTTCCGTCTAGAACTAAGTCAAATAACGACCAGATAAAATTTTGTCTAAACATGTCAAATTATTATTCGTAATAAGCGTTTCTACGGTACCCATGAAATACAGATATAGTGTTAAGGTTCTTTATAAAGTGAGTCATTCAAGTCCGCCCACCTGCTGCAGTATAAAGAAACTTTGTTGGAAAGCTCGTTTTACACTTGCCCAACGAAGATACGATACCAATAGCTTGGATTGTGACAGTACACCGAGTAGAAGGTATGCATAGGCTCAACGGTTGAGTGGTTCTTTTCAAATTTATTTGCCGGGAGAAGAAAGTGCCATTAACATAACAAAGGCGTGGACTGAAGCAGGGACGAACGAACTCGGTTCGAGGGTTTGTCGCAGTCAATCGATAATTGTCGTTGACTTGGACTAAGCTGAGTCTTGACTCAAGGATAACAACACGGAAATTGATAAAACGGTCCTCAAAATGGCCGCTGCCAAGATAAACTGACTACAATATAAATCACCAGGTTCCATACTAATAAAGGTAAGCTTGGTAAGTTGGATCATGACTAATAACTTTGTCTTTTATAGCACTAAGGGCATATTTATAGTTGAATGTTCTGGACGGAAGTCAATCCACATCATCACTCTCCATATTCTTAACAAATCGATGATCTCGGTTCCATTTGCCTATGGAGAATTGTTACTATAGGCTCCCCCTGTCGGCTTTAGGATAACTGAAAGCCTTTCTTACCTACACCTCTACACTCGGTTGTTCTAATATATGTCTCGATTTGTATTTGTAGCTTACATAACTTATGGAACTTAAGAAAAAATGTTAAGTATATTAGTAGCCTGTTGGGCTATTGCGTCACGCTACCACTGACTTCTATAACTGTTCAAGTGACAACTGTATGCAATATGTATCAAAGGTAGAGTCAGGTGGATGACTGTATAAGATACGCGGTAGTAAGGGATTAACTAATATTGTAATTAACTTCATATGGCCCGGGTGGATACCGTACTAGGCTCGACGATCGTTCATATGTATTGGGTATGGGAAGACAGTTTACAAGGAGGGGAGAACGTAACCAACGGGGGGGGGGGCATAGTTTGGGAGCCAGGCCTCCTGCTCCTTGGCTTAGCCTCCCTGCTCTGCAGGCATAGTCAGGCCCCTGTGCAATAACTTATACTTAGCGCCCCTGAACTTGGTTTGGCCCCATTGCTCTCCAAGTCTGACAGTACGGGCCTGGTGTTTGCCCTGAAATTTTCCATAATTGGCAAACCTTAATGACATCGATTTTGCCACGACATATTTTTTCTGAATGATCGCCCATTTCTTTTTGCTGGGGGAGAGGTTCCCGACCCCAGACCATCCGCCTCATACGCTTGTGTTTACATGAGTTCCGTTCTAGTTGCATAACACTATATACGGAGCAGCGTATTTTCCCTTATTCCTTGGGTCCCTTAAGTAAGTTAAAAGGATAAGTCATTTATAAGGGAGCTTTCATTCCGTTTAAAATGCTATAAACTTGACGTATTTTTGTTATTTTGAACATACTTTAGTATATACGAAGAAACAGACTCGGCAAAAATACCGACTAATCGAGGTACAAATATAGTCTGTTAAACACACACTCATTTAAAGGGAATATGTAATTAGATTACTGCTGAATATATTCCAGCATGTCTTACCACGAGATCCATTAGCGGTTAACTCTTGCCACATTGAGTTAACCACTGATAGTTGCACTTCAAACACATGTAAACTACGTGTTGGTGGATACCCCTCCCCCTGCGGCCACGAGTCGTCCCCCCTTCGTTCCACTGTCTTTAAGGCATCGCACCGCCTAGTGGCGTAGCTAGAGGGGGGCATGGGGGCCGTCGTCCCCCCCACAAAGCCTCCGAAGGCCTTTGTCGGAAATTTCTGGTCTCTGTCGGAAATAAGTTAAAACAATTCATTTGAAACACTTACAACACTTGTTATGTTTTTAAGCAGAATTAAACATCGAAATGTGAACGTGAAAATCAAAAGTCGGACTCAAATTGCCCGGAAAGCAAAAAAAAAAAAAAGTCCCCAGATAATAATAAATAATTTTTAGCTTTTGCCCCCCCCCAAAAAAAATATCTAGCTACGCCACTGGCACCGCGATTGCCAACAACAAAACCGTGGTCTGTCATTCTGCAATAAAGCGCTTCACCCAAAATGGCAATGGAATTTAGGCGTGTGGAAGGTTGTAAGAAGGATAACGAATGTGTAAATCACATAATCAAACTACGCTAAAAACACCTTAAACAAAGAATCTTCAATCTGGCAAACATGAAATTGTTTATATATAGTTTTTTAATGAAACGTCTTTTCGACGTTATGTTTAACATAGGCAAGATTCAGGAGGGTGATGTGAACATTTCCCCCTACACTTTTTCCAGAACTTCAAAAAGAACAAAAATATAAACGAAAGGAACGAAAGGAAGAGATAGGCCTACTGAAGGAATTATGAAAGAATTTTCAATATTATAGTAAAGTTTGCATTGTAAAATCAAGGAAAACAATAACAACTACCATAAAAAATACCGCAAATATTTCTCTCGGCGCGCTTCTCGCGCACCCGTAATGAAAACTAATAGTACAGTGGCGGCCGGGAGCTCAAAATTGGGAGACAACGGAAAAAAAAAAAAAAAAACAACAACAAACAAACGCTCACACACAAGGAGGGATTATGAAATCTCCCGAGTTTTCAGTAGCACCGTTGAATCATCTTAGTTGAAACATTTTTTCCAAAATGGAATCTTGTCTTTTTACAGGACTAGGAGAGCTCAGCGCACTTGTAATTGTATAACTCAGGTTCAGCTATATTTGAAATACCATACACCTTTCAAGTTGGGACCTCAGGTGGCAGAGTGGCTTGACTTGCCGTGTACCTACGAGTTTCACACAAAATTGAGTTTGATGATCCCCTCTCGAGGTACGTAGGTTGTTCTTCTGATACCGGCTTTCCTCTTACTTTGTACACTACTGAAAGGTTGCCATTAAAATTGGTTGCTATCCGACGAAGTTGGTTGCGCGCCGGACTGGAGCGTCTCTGAAAAGACACATTAACTAATCAGGCGCGGATCCAAAGGGGAGGGGGCCTTTCCCGGCCCCAGCCCCCCTTTTTCGCCACATCAACAATAACAAATACGCGAAAATTAGCATAATATTAATCTAGGAGAATATTCAAGGGGGCTTTCAGCCCCCCCCCCTTTTAGAAATTTCTGGATCCGCGCCTGCTAATGGGCTTCAATTTGCTTTACTGCATGAAGTTTGATCACGTGCCGATGTGTCAGATCATATAGTATTAAAGAAGAAGGGTGAAACACTTATGTTGACTCCATCTCCGCAAAATGCGTTGACAAACAAATTACGACAAAACTAAGGGGAGGAGGACTTTACAGTTATGGGAACATTCATTTAAATCCAGAAGTCGAGTTCTGTCACATTTTTATACATGTCAGAAGTCATTAGGCATTTCGGCATGGTGCGTAAGACACTTTTTTAGGTATTAAACATTCATAGGCTGCCATTCCATACTCATAAGCTAGTATTTATAAATTGGTACCGGGTAAAAAGCTTGTTTATTCCGTTTCCTGGTAGATCGATATCTCCTAGTTAATCACTGATGACATATGCAGTTCCTAGTTAACCTCATCTTAAAAATATCCTCTATTAGTCCGGCCAATTTATGTCCCATACGGCGAAGGGAAGTTCTTTCTCTATCGTTCTGCGAATAAAATGTATAGCTATTTTTATAAAAACACACATCTACAATGTCTATGATATAGCGTTGTAAGTACAGCCGGTGAATTAAGAGATTTGACGCACGAATAATTCTGTTAGACTGAATCCGTGTTCAGGGTTAACCATGAGATATTGCTATACCAATTACCATTCACGGTTAAAGTGTACATAAACAAGTTAATTATGTTTCTCGATAACACCTCTAGTCAGGCAAACATGACTCGTCTTGCAAATGTAAAGCAAGGATACATGTTAATACAGAATTCCTCATGCACGTTATCTGCTCGCCCCTCGGCGGCGGTACATAGTATTCACTTATTTGTACGCAACTTTAAAGGCATTTTCCAGTGGCTTTTCATCAGGATCCTATGTGAAAGACAAAAATATTTCAGTTCATGCCCTTCAAACCCCGTAGCAATACTCTTTTCCTAACTCGAGATATCTAACGTTAAAGACTGCTTATTTTTGTCCAAAAATACCTCCACTTCTCATCAAGGTCACAGAATGTTATGTAAGGTGGGCACATTGCCTCAGATTTCTTTTCTTTTTCTTTATAATTGAATGTCCTGTTGTCCTTGAAATTTGATACTGCAGGAATGTTTGAATATCTTTCCATGTAGATTTAGCATAAATCTACAACATATGTAGGGCACAGTAAACAAAGTTGATAAATATTCCCTACAGCGGTGTCAATATCATAAAGAAATTCAAGGCTTTGTCAAATTAATGTGCCGGGATGACATCACAGTTTCCATGATGCACTTCGTCTTGAGAAAAAAATTGCATTTCTTTGAAAATGTATATCTTCCAAACGCTACAAGCTATTGAGATGCGGTTTTCACATCCTAGACGAGAAAAATTTTCTGCATTTTTTGAAGGTATTGATTTTTGTCACTGGCAAATCCCTTTAATGCACCCGTCAAACAGAACCTTCGACACCCAACCCCCGCCTCAAGCAAAGTCTTCATTCGACACCGATTAAGACGTCGAATCTTTGTCGTACAAAATGCCCTGAAATGTGAATCTTCGACGAGGCTGTAGTGAACCTGTGACGAACAATTGCAGCTAAAGAGTGAATCAACGTCGAATCAACGTCGAAAAATAATCAGCAGACAGTCACAACATGTGCAGTACTGCTTAATGACATGTCCAAATTGGTGAATCTTTGACAAACAAAATTTCATGAAAAGTGAAAACTGAGTGAATCTTTGCCTTAACTTTACTTCAGTAATGTGAATCCGCAGTGAATCTTGCTTAAAATTTTATTTAAGTAAATACCTGTGAATGATTGAGGTGCACGGGGAGGTCGAAGGTTCTTTGACGGGTGCATAAGAGCTGTGTGTTTCTCTTATGACTTTTCATGGACCTTTGCGGTCGTGAGCTATTTCGCACTGTGTCCCAAAATCCAAAATTTACAACTTAAATAATAAACTCCTTAAAAGTGTTTGTATTTAGTTGAATTTGATTCATCATGGGTGATGGTATTACATGTTTTATTCTTTGTACTGTAAAGGACAGTTGCATTAAAATACACTACGTGGGATTCACAACCTCTTGTGTATAACAAAAAAAAAAAAACAAACAAAAAACCAAAAAAAGAAAAACAAATAACAAATGAGCAGAAGCCCAATATTGGTGAATGAGGGCAGTGTGTCTCAAAGAAATCAGTAATTGTTAACTGATGGAGATTAAGCCTGGTATAATACAATTACTTTTGAGGTTACTTACTATACATATTGTAGGAATCAACGTGTACACTACAATCTATAAACGTCCGGTTCAAATTGAACCGAAACGGGTCTAATGGGCACTGAACAGAAAAAAAGGATCAATTATTTGACTAGTTTCTGTTCAAAACTAACCATTTTCGGCTCAATATGAACCAAATCTAGTCAAATACTTGAACAGATATCTGTTCAGTGCCCAGTTGATTGGAATCGGTTCAAATTTGAACCGGACTTTTTAGAGTGTACTGTACACATAGTGATGAAAACTGGAAAGGTCTTCTAGGCTCTTCCAGTGTTCCAAACCCTACTACATATATATTTTCACACCCCCCGTGACACACATCCATCCCCAACCATCCTTACCACTTGAAGGGGAGGTAGATCGTCCTACACCTTGGGTAATTTAAAGATTACGCACTGAAATTATCGATATTTAGTTCAATCAGGGAGGTGATATCACCTCCCCGGTTAAATAAAGTGCACCTTTCAGAATAGAAGTTAGCCTAAGTCTATGCGGGGAGTTGTCATTAACTTGTGATCCCTTTATATTCACCTTGAATTTAATAACACGAGACTAAAAATGTTGTTGCCGAATAGGCCTACAGAATAATTTGTCACAGAACACAGCCGTTGACGGTGCACAGTATATTTAGCTAGCGCACACACAATGCTTAATAAGCATATTTCTTACAATCCTTTTCTACAGTATTTTCATGAGTCACTGCCAAAGGCCAATAGAACAATACCCACTGCTGCCATGCAGTTGAATACAATACTTATCCAAGGACCGCAAATATGTTGACGGTCGAAGGAATCATTGAACAATTCTATATATTTTTTGTTTAATGCATAGGAAGATTGTTTTAGCATGTACATACAGTAGAAAGGAAGGTAGTTTGGACTCCAGTCTAGTGGTTTCCATCAGCCACCTCTCATGCCCCCTCTCATCTCCCCTAGCCATTCCCAAAGTCAAGAGGGACCAGGGGATGGCGCCCCTTAAAAGTCTCCTCTCCTAGAAAAGTAAGTATTGCCTTAGTGCATTTGCTAAGTCCATTTGAACAAATAACGTCCTCTAAAATATTTTTGTCCCGTGGAACGGGCCTGTCCCCTAGTTGAAGTCCATTAACTTGTGGCATTTTGTAGGGGTCTTATATGACAGATAAAAATTTTTCATTACATGTCATCCAAACCCCATATCAAAACTCCATTCCTAACTCAAGATATCTCTTCCATAAGATTGGTTACTTTTAATAAGAAATACCCCAAGTTTCCTCAAGGTCACAAAACGTGATCCAAAGTGGGCAAATTGCCTCAGATTCCTTTTGTTATTCTTTATAATTGGCTACTTTGTTTGTCCTTGAAATTTGATACCGTTGGAATGTTTAGATGTTTTTCCGTGTAGATATAGTGAGAAACTGTTCCATACTTATGGTACAGCAAATAAAGTTATGGAATATTCAATATAGTGGTATCAACATTATAAAGAAATACAAAACCTACATCAAATCCATTTGCCCAGATGACATCACAGATTTCCCATCATGCACTAGGGAAACTGAAAATGTACTATTTCTTCAAAAATTTGTATCTTCCGAATGCAACATGCTATTGAGATGGGATTTTCACTGCCTAACACAGAAATTTTTTCTGCTTTTTTTGAAAGCATCAAATCTGGTCACCAGACCATGCTTTTAACTCGCCTAACAAATGTATCAATATATGCATCTTCCACTTCTTCTTATAACTGACACGGCCTAAGATGATAAAAAAAATCCTAGGAAAAAACATACTTTTCAGAATTCATAAATTTGTTTCGTAATTGTACATATTACAGCGTTGAGGAATTTGGATGTTTTGCCCTTTACAAAAAGCAGCCTGATTATTATTTCTTACGGTACGGTAAGTCATTTTGAAGCCAGTATATCCCGATTGCCGGTGATTACTTGTGATTCTGGTATTTTCGAACTTCTGTAGGTTACAAAGGGAAAATGCATCCAACCTTATTTGAATTATGATACCCTGGTATCTTAATTCAGGAATGAATCTACTACTGAACATGTGACAACATTTTATAACTGTATTCTTAAATTCATGCAGAGTAACCCCTTAGTTTAACCTGAGGTAGGTCATATTTATGCTAGGAGACATCATGACAATATTAGGAAGTGAAATAAGAGGAGATAAAAAAAAACATTTATTTGACGTGATAAAGTAAGTTTGGGGCGACTGCCTGTAACATTAAAGCTTATGAAGTAGGGTACCAATTATACACGTAGCTGTAACGCAATACGGATTCCATTTGCAAATTCCCAAAATGATTTTACCAATTAATGAGGGAAGAAACGCTCCTCCTCAACAGTGTTTTGTAGTTCCCAGATGATAATTCCCAACCGTCATAGAGGAAGTTGTCCGGGGAGTAATCGAGACAGATTATATTTTTAAGGCCCTCAGAATCTGGGAATGGCATGAAAAAGGTTCCTTTCTCCAAAAAAAAAAAAAAAAAATCCCGGGAAGTCCCCGGACCCTCGACGCAGACGGCCTCTTATGCGAGTAACTCACACTGAAGAATGAATCTCCATCCTCATGCATGTCACAAGATAACTGAAGTCCACATTGATCTTAAAGACAGGCAGTCAGTCATCACCCAAAATTTGGTTACTGCTGTTTGATTGACATCAAAGTTTGAAAATTCAAATGATGCAGAGAGTACCTCACATTCCACACAATGCAGAGAGAGTAATTGAATTACACATTATAGGCTTGTATGCTCACCAGGACATGTCCTGAATCAATAAAATAGGTTTGTGTCTGCACAAGGAGGAGCTTTATACAGTTATGGGAGGAGCTACAAGTTTCTTAGTTGGGAGAATTGGAACTGTCTAGAATGATGAGAATTGCCCTTTAAGTATTGTTTCTCACGGAGTGCAACAGCATGCTTATATAAAAAAGTTTATGGCTTTCAAGTTTAACTTTTCTTCTTGAATTACTAGTTTCTAAAGCATGAAGTCTAGAAAATATTTAGATGCAACTCTGCCGGTCTGGAAAGTCTCATATCCGCCTATTTAAAAGGCACTTTAAAGACAGACAGTCATCACCCCAAAGTATATTTTTAGTGTATGTATATCAAAATTCTCAGTTGGTGACTGCTCTTTGATTGACATCAAAGTTTGAAAATTTGAAAGATGCAGAGTAGCTCACATTCCACACAAGGCAGAGAGAGTAATTTTATAGCCTTGTATGCTCACCAGGACATGGCCTTAAGCAATAAAACAGGTTTATTCTTGCACAAGGAAGAGCCTCATATAGTAATGGGAGGAGCTAGAAGATGCATAGTTGGGAGAATTGGAACTGTCTGGGATCATGAAAATTCCCCTTTAAACAAAATGTAGACCTATACGCTACGCACCAACCGATGGTGGCCATCCAAGTAGCCCACTAAGAGGGGAATGGTCCTGTCAAGTCTTCTGCTGTAGCATATTGCACCGTGGCATGCCACAGACAACAAACCCTTAATAATGATTTCCAAAAATATAATCAACTCAAAGCTTTGTCAAAGATAGCACCATTTTGTGTCCAAGCAAGCTTACTAAGGGGAAAAATTTCTCAAAGAGGAGGGGCCTTGAACAGCACCCCCTCGCTTACACCCAGCCAAAAAGAAAGTAACAGGCACTAAAAGTAAGAAGTTATAAACATGTGACCAGTTCAAAGCTTTCCCAAAAGTAGCACAATTTTGCACCTTAGTCTTCCTACATTCACAAAAATTTCTCAAAGAGTAGGTGTCTCACCCCTACTCTAATACACCTCCATAGCAAAACGACACTGTATAATGAAATTTCTAAACATGTACGTAGTCGGTTCAAAGCTTTGTCAAACTCAAAAGACAACACAAATTTGCACCGAAGCGGCATAACGTAAATGTCACGTCCTCCATTTAGCCCTCACCTATTAGATCCTCCCTTATGGTGGCCCTAGGTGACAAAGAAAGGATCTGCCTGGGTGCCAACCATCCTAGGTAAGCCACTGGACGCTGTCATTAACTGACTCCTTAGGGACTTCGCCCAGGCTACGACCCTTGTGATGCTATCGTCTGAATTTATGTCAATCAAATTGCAGTCACCAATTGTTAATAGATATGGGGATGGCGGGATGTGCCTACATACTGTACATTTGGGTGAGGCAACACCCCTTTAATACTGCAGGGCAGTATAACGCCGAACATGCGCACAGAGAAATTCGGGAAAACGAGATTTAAAGTTAACTCCAACTTCTAGCCTACTTCTTATCTTACAAAGGATATGATGATTTGATAGGATATTGGGCCAAGCTTTACACTGTGTACTAGGCCTGTGTTTAGCTTAGAAAAAATCAGCCCGGAGGTACAGTAGAGTATTCTTCCATTCACAATGTCCACATCGGTCCCGTATGGAAAACAGTCGTCTATTCTACTCTCCTTGGTGGGTCCCACCTACTGTAAGAGAGCCTGCCCATTCTCAACGCACCATAAGCTTGTATGAGCCCAGTAGGCCTAATACTCAGCCCAACATTTACTTATAGGTAAATGATATTATAAGAGCATCTTCTCAAACAACAGCTGAATAATACCCACAAAGGCCCCATAATAACTGCACGATCTTAGCCCATACCCATGAATAACCATAATGCCCACAAATAATTCATGTGGGCCCCATGTTGGAATGTCGATTGGACTTTTAGCGATTAATATCGGTGATGATTCTCGTGAAGGCAGTTCCGATGCTGCAGTTGAATTAATGTAATAACTTGATGTGAGGTTTTTCTCCTAACACGAGTCCTAATTGTTCCCCTTCAACCTGGATTCAGTTCTCTTGTCAATTCATGTCTCTTGTGAAGAGATTGTTTGTGAAAAGTGTACACCGGCAAATATGTACTTTCAGCCTTCCACAGCATGCAACAAATTAGATTGAAAGATCCCATATTGGTACGAAGCCCCCACAGAGAGTAGAGATGTGCTTCGGTTTTCGGAAAAGTGTTGTAATCAGAATAGTTGCATGTGTTATAACCTTAATAATGGTCCTGAGATGGAGTGCAAACCGTGACGAATGAGCGCAAAACGCCCCGCAATGTTTCATTAAATAAGAGTACCATGACAAAACCTGGATTCATGCTCTGCATCGAGACGCTTTCCATTCCCCAACAAAGCAATATGCCAATCACAAAGCCAGCCTTGAACCTGAAAATTAGTAAACAACTTAAACTTTTGCTGCTGTGCTTCTCCGGAAGTTGCTACCTGAAGATATTGATAATAAGGACAATATTGAGGTATAAGGTTTGGAGCGCCCAGAGCGCGCAAAAGTTTGATAGTTTGCAAAGGATTTGCGTTAATTCTGATAGTTTGAGAACCATTTGTGATAGATACAGCAATGATTGCAATAGATCCATCACTCGGTCGAAAAGACACCTCACCCTACCCCTGCAGAAATATATCGCTTAAACGCCTTTTGGATAATTTTTAAATTTTCAAAAAAAATCTGAAATCGATTGGGGGCATGCGCCCCTATGACCTTTGTGCCGGCGGCTAGTTTATTTTTCGTAGGATGCCTACGGAAAATTCATGTTTTCAAAATTTTTTAATTTGTTTCAAAATCATGTTTAGGGTTAGAATTAGGGTTACGGTTATGTGGATTAAGAATATTTGACCTGTTCTTTCATAATCCGGTGTCAGAATTACAAAAAGGGGTCGAAAAGCGGTTATTTTGCAACTGAAGGTGTAGCCTATTTTGGCCTATTTCCAAGAAGCTGATTGGTCCATTGGCATGAATCTTCCATTGCCATCCTACGAAAAAATAAAATAAAACTCTCGTGCCGTCGCCACTGCTTACAGCCCTTTTACGTTGATGGGCTCCGTTCAAGAGGGTACGGAACTACTTTCAATTGGGGTATTGGGGGAGAGGGTGACCAATTTTGCCCGAAATTGTAATACATGTTTGCCCGTAGGAATCATACATTTTTCACCCAAAGCAGAACATATTCTTCTTGAGCGGGGACTGGGACTACCGCATCCCAAGATTCCATCCCGTGAGGGCATGGTTGGGTTTTTCGAAAAAATCTCCCACATTCCAGCACATGTATCTAGTGTAGAAGCCTCCACAGCATTCGTACAGTGTAGTTCCGAGGCTTCAACAGAATTTGTTGGGTGATTGCATCAATGGTTGCCAGCAGTCAGTATAAGTAATTGTTTCAGCACTAAGTTCCACAATAATAATCGAGCAGTATGTTCTACAGCATTTCCCAAAGTGTCTAACAACGTCGAGTCTAAGATCATGACAATGGCAGTCTTTCTTTCAAATCTAGATCAGAAGCTGTCAAGTGTTTTAGACCGCGGGTCACTTTGACTTAAGTTTGACAACCACATTAATGACAGTACCGTGTCGAGAACGAGCCACTCCTCAGTGGTGTATTTAGGGGATCCATTGGGCCATGCCCCCCCCCCCCTCACTAATGCCGATTTTGGTTTTTTTTTTTCAGTACCTGAAATACGTTAATTTTTGAACACAACTTTAACTCCAAATGGTAGCATATGTGGCACAAGATTGCATGTAAGGACACCTAATCCCTCCCCCAGGTCGGCGATCACAAAACATACTGCATGACCCCGTGAGAGAAATACTGGCTACGCCACTGGCCACTCTAAAACCCCCGCACAAAGTCTCAGATCTCCAAATTAAGAAGCGAGAGGTCAAAGCCCTTCCTAGGTTGTTATGGTTTATGAAATATTAGAGTTTTCCAAGTGACGTCAGTCAGTGCTCCATCGTTTTGCTGCCTGTTCATGCGCTGAACCTGTGCAAAACAAAGTAGTATGAACCACTGTGCCAAAAATTATGGACGGATAAAGGTACAATAAACAGAGGAACGCACGAAGCAATGACGTCAGTGAAAAAACAGACGTCAGAAGGTCTTTAAGTGTATCTAAAGTCTAAAATTTCAAAAATATTTGTTACAAAGTTTGAAAAATGCTTCCAAATGATCTAACTCCCATCTTTGTAAGACATTACTGGGCTGAGATATAAAATGTTCAAGCTTATTCACTTAATTTAAAATGGCAGATTGCGCAATAATTTAAAATGTCCTTCTTGTACTACTCAAATTACCGTCTTTGTATTTATTTATTTTTTCGAAAGCCACTGT
The DNA here is from genome assembly GCA_029531755.1 of Holothuria leucospilota. Taxonomy (NCBI): domain Eukaryota; kingdom Metazoa; phylum Echinodermata; class Holothuroidea; order Aspidochirotida; family Holothuriidae; genus Holothuria; species Holothuria leucospilota. Next base: position 37,042,027 of record CM055982.1, read on the forward strand.
ACCTTGTACCTAAAGGTGATCATTATCTTACTGTTGTAGGATGACTTGGCTGTTTAAACCCTCACCATACAACAAGCTTTGTAAGGAAAGTAAATCTTCCAAGGTCATATAAAAATCTTTATTTTTTAAAAGGAAACAAAAGCAGAAAATGTGAGTTGTACAAGAAGGGCATCATAAATTATTGTGCAATCGACTATTTCAAATTAAGTGAATAAACTTCAACATTTTATATCTCAGCAAAGAAGGGCGCTATGAATATGGGTACTGGATGAATGAAATTTATTTTCCAACCTCTTGAATATATATTCTTGAAGTTCTAGACTTAAGTACTTTAAAAGAGCTGCTTTTCTTTGTGCTGTAAATATCGTGGAACCGGATTCGATATTTACAGGTATACCGGTTTAAGTGATTGACCGTTTTATTCTTTATCCTGGATAGTTGTCACCAGTTACTGCGTAAGTTCTGAAACATACCTGACTATAAATTAACAGTGCTTTGGTAAGCCTATGTGGATTGGTGCGGTCGGCACATCAGGAGAGATTTTTGTGAAGTCAAAACAAAGTATTTTAATGTAAATGGTTACCAAAGAAAGGTTATCCCATCCTGTACAAGCTATATACAAATGAGCTTCAGGGGCACGTCTAATCCGTTTACGTACCTCATCATGAAAAGTTTACGGAAGTTCTCAAAATAACCAGCCATAAATCCATTTTCATAATTTTACATAGGCCATAATGCAATCTTATGTCTTCGTCTGCACGACACATGTCTTCTTAGAAGAAAATTTCTTCCCTCGCGACTGGCAATGTAATCTCGGTAAATAAATCCTCCCTTAGTACTATTCCCCCTCCCACCCCGTCCCCGCAAGGTATTACCTCAGTAGTACCATACGGTCTTTTGTCTCTTCGGGGTAAACGTATGAAAAAAGTTTCAGGTTTTTCGCTCATAGTGTGCTGCCTTAAAAACCAAGCTAGAACAGACGACAGGCCCTATTGTGTGAACTTCTAGTCCATTGGAAGTTTTGACAGAAACTTTAAAAACATGGCAAACTTCAAAAGAAGTACTGGTATACTTTTATCCATCCGAGTAACCTTGTTTCCATCCCCTTGTCTGTATAAATCCTATATTAACGATAAGGATTCGTCGAGAAACTATTTCCAATAAAATTATTGATAAAGGTTCCCTTAAACTGTGTTTTACTCACGTAAGTAGGCGATACTCAATTAGTGTTGCTGATGGATCTGTTCGAAGTCAGTACTACAACTATAAGCCCGCTTACAACGCCTCGGTTATTAGTTTGTCATGTATTAGCTAGTGCGTAGTTGTATGGTGTCTCTAAATTATTCAGCCGATCTTATTGCTTGTTTTATGATATTTTTCTTTATAATGAAATTGAGGAAACTAAACGATCGTTTAGTTAAGGCATACTATACAGCTATATGTAAGAACCACTACAGATTAATGTCTCATTGTCAAGTTAGATGTTTATAAAAGCAAAAACAAATATTTGCTTAAAAATGCAGTACCCTTTCTTCCTATTGTTAGTTGTTTTCACTGTCTTCAAAAGAGCATAAACATTGCTAATACTTCGAACAAGTTCTCAATATGTATTCTTTAACACTTGGGCAAGTTTTCTTGGAAAACCCATTTTTCATCGTGCGGGGTACAATGTATTTTACTTGTTCCTGTTACACAAGGTTATGACTCTTCTCAACCCTTTGTGACAACCATTTAATGAAGGATTGCTGACTATCAAACTTTAATCAATCATATAATTTCTGAATCAAATCTAAGGAAGTAACTTTTATAGTGTGCGGCCAACCTGTTTCCTTGGAAAACGTGACCTTTGCATTAAATCGCATGAAAAGCTTGGAAAATCTAAAACAAATCGTACGGCGTAGGGCTCCCTCTCTTTTGCTTGACCTTCATTCTACTGTTTTACTGTTGTAAGTCTGGCAAAGGTTTTATGAACACATCTACTGCTAAGAATTAACCTTTAAATATTGGACCATATTACATGAATGGTTTACATAACACATTCTAAAGGAGCGTGTCATCTGACTCTCTCTAATTGGACCCCTCACCAGGTTCGCGGTTCCCCACTTCCAAACATCAAACTGCACCCTGCCTCACAACACACATAACCAACAATCGCACATTTAGTTCGTTTCGGCTCATGACTCCGTGATGGAAATATCAGTCACTAGGACCAGCAAAGATGTACCCATATGGGGGGGGGGATGATCCTATGGGGCGCGATCCACTTGAAAACTTTTGTGATCATTAAGGTTGATGCCCTTTATCCATTCATACAGTATCTTCTAAAGATCTTTCCATGTCTTTCGTGGAATTAATTTGTGAAAAAGAAGGAAACAAATTGGGATCCTTGAAAATTATTTCCTCTAAACCAATTGAAACATGGCTGACTATATGTGCTAAAACTGCTTCAGTATTTGCGAAAAAAAAAATAGATGTAAATTCCTTCTGTGTTTGTTGTTGTAGTTGTTGTTGTTTTTTTTTCTTTATGTAACTTGGCCTGAGGTGGTAAATTGCTGATTTCACCTGATAGAGTGGATTTCTCTCTACATTCCCTCTCTTCCATATAGACATTTAGAAGCATCAGGCCCGTAGTCAAGGGGGCCAGGGGGCGAAGCCCCCTGAAATTTTTTTGCCCCCCTAGAGAATTTGAATCTTACCATTGACTTCATACATTTGTACACATTTGGCTCCTCTGAAAAATTTTCGCCCCCTGGAAAATTTTTTGCCCCCCTCCAGTACCTTGTCTGGCTACGGACCTGAGAAGCATATTCTCCTACTTCTTCCTTCGTATCATAATGGTTTACAGATCATAGGCAGTATAGTCGTATCAACCTTAATATATAACATAAGCTTCATATTTTAGGATATCAATTCAGTCACGAAAATTTCATGAATTAAACAATCATTATGCTTGAAACCGTTTAGAGAGAATATAATTAGATTTCTGCATTTGTATTTCACAAGATAAATCATCCAGGCCTACCGTGTATTATAAATTCTTCTTATAATGAAGGTGTTAAGGATAAGTAAAATCCTTTAAACTACAAACTGAATTAAAATATTGATATGTTAAAAGTTTTACAGGAGGGACTTGAAGGAAATCCGTAATGTCATACCAAAGCTAAAGTAGGTATAAGTTGCCAAATAGTGTATAACCTTGTCTTCAGCAGTGCCGTCAGGATTTCAAGAATGGGGGTCAAGCAGAAATTTGGTGGGGAGGGACAAAATTTGCATGTGAGCATGGCTTCTGTTTCTCTGTATATTTCTACAGGATGGGACGGGGGGAATGTGGGGGAAAAGGCCTTGACAGGGAAAGTGTTCACCTTGGTGGTGCGCTGGTTTTCTTTAATCAAAATTTTAAAAAGTACATGTGGTTACACATCACTTATCAAATTTATATAACAAAGTACAAGAACACGAAAAATAATCGACACAGACTGTCAAGAATTATAATGTATAGAATTATCTAAGGTGCGGCTGTTTGACATCATAAAAGACCTACTTCAGGTCAGTGTCATTGTAAATAAATGCGCCGTATAACTGCAATTAAATGATTACATTTCTAGAGCAGAGGAAAATATAATGATGCTTTTGCTGCAATATTTTAATAAGTGTTTTTTTTTTCTACTAACCAGTAACCATATGCATCTTCTTAGGTGTAGGGTTTGTTTCTCTGTTTAAAGTTTATTGCCAGCAGACACAAAGGTACCCACAGGTCAGGAAGAAGTACCTGGCTCAAGAAAACTAAGTTTTGTTACCTATTTTTGATTCCCTGCCGAAAGCAAAAGGAATCTATGAAATCACGGTGGCATATGTACGTGTGCGTATTTGCATGTGTATGTGTGTGTTTCAAACGATGAACTTGTAAACACGATATCTCAAGATACGAACAATTGGTTCTTTTTATACTTGATAAATTGATTTATCACATTCAGAGCAAGAAGCCTATTGTTTTTGGTGGGGGTCAGAGGCTATGTCAGGTTACCAGAGGTCAAAAATACAAACCCTTGTACACACGATATCTCAAGATGGTAAGCATGGATGCGTTCATACTTGGCATGTGAATGTGTTATAGCCAGAAAATTAACCCTATTGGTTTTGGTAAGGTCAAAGGTTATCTGAGGTCACTGGGGGTAAAATTTAACAGTTACCTTGGAAGTTGCTTACGTGTATTAATTTATCAAATTGGTAGGAAGAACTCGAATAATTTTGGTAGAGGTTGGAGGTCATTAGAGGTTAAAAAGCGAAAAATATTGCAAACATAATATCTCAAGGTAGGAAGCATGGGTGCTTTTTATACGTGGTATGTAGATTCATTATAGTCAGCAGAGGAACCCTATTGTTTATGGCAGAGGTCAAAAGTTATCTGAGGTCATCGGTGGTGAAACAACGAAATCTTGGAAATTGCTGGAAAACGCTGTAGTTCCAGATGCGAATGATGGATACCTTTCATACTTGATACAGGTTTGTCATGTTGAGAGGAAGAAATCTGTTGTGAAGGCAGAAAGTCAGAGGTAACACAGGGGTAAAAAAACTGAAAAAAAAAACTTGTAAATTTTATTTTTCAAGATGGAAACCATATATAGTTTTTTATTAGCACGTGGATGCATTATGGTCAGTAGCTGAACCCTGTAGTGTTTGATAGAGGAGGTTAGAGAGTTGGATACACGCCTGGTCTGAAGCACCCTTGTGTGGACCAGTCAAATACCTGACCTTGCTGTCACTGTTACAATGCTCCCGGATGGCTTCTCATTAAGTCTTGTCTCAATTCAGAGTTGTTTCTCTTTTGGGGAGAAGTTTCAGGTTTTCACTTTGCTTGCAGTGGAAGTCAGCTAGCAGGACTTTCCTTACGAAGCACTTGGTGCTCAAATCTTGTCAGTTTGAAACTGAAAGAAGTACATGAAAATATTTTAGAGGCAAGGAAGCACTAAGCCTTTGGTTTTCTGGGATTTTATTTCTATTCGATGTTGTTTTAAAGTAAATTTGCTTGTTTAATGAAGTGTGACAGTGTTCTCTTCTACCATTATTTTTGTAACAGCATAAGAGGTTGGTCATATTCTAAACGATGATTCTCTAAAAAGTGGTATAAATCTTCCTCAAACTTTATACCTCCGCGACTAATTCTGAAGGTTTCCCCCATTGCTACCCAAACTTCAAACGACACATGATCGAAGAGAAAAAGTGCATACAAATGAATGGATTGGGAGGAGAGAATTAAGGGTTTTGTTAAAATAAAGTTGAGGCTGTGACTCTAAAAAATGAGGCGAAACATAGTTTCTAGAAGAAATGATTTGCAATGCACTCCTTGACATGTAGTCATACCGTGAGCCTTCCATTGAGAGAAGAGATAGTTAATAAAGCAAGATCATTCCATTTGAAACTGCAATTTATTTACTTTAGATAATACAGTTGTTTGCATTTAGTACAATATAACGCAGACTAGCACACAAATGTCTTGCAAGGGAGGATTTAATATGAAATTGACGAATATACTCTCATGATATTGATCAAAAGAAGTTTAAAGGGAATAAGCAGTCACCCCAAATTTATTTTAACATATCAACAAAATCTGATAATTTTCCTCTTATTTCTCCAATAAGAATCTTTCATAATGTTTGAGAACATAAATATTGCATACTCAAGGTAAACCAAAGGGTTATCCTGCAAGAATTTAACATTTCAAGTACAAAAATGCTGTCACATGATTTAAAAGAGCCATTCATGAAGAAACATACAGAGGTATACTTATTCAAATGGCGTGACTGCATGTTCCCTTTAATTTTCTTGCTGAAATCTAATTATAAGAGACAAGACTCTAACCTATAGTGTTTGCTGACCCTTCTTAGTTATTTGAAAACTTACACAAACGCGTGAAGATTATTTTACTATTGAACAGACGATGGAAGCGGCTGAATATGAAATGATCTGTAGCTTTTTAACGCTTGGATGATTTTAATGCACAATGCTTCTTTAATTAAGCGCATTAGCTTGACCAAAGAGGTGCTGTTCTGAGGAAGATAAAAGGCCAAAATAACCAACAATAAGCGTGGAATTAGGCTTACAGAGACTTATTTCCTTATTCGATTGTCAAGGTCGCCGGAACCGGGGATATCCCTTAATTTTAGTTTGATTTTTTTCTCCCAAAGGTTTTGAAAGTGTGTCTTAGAACGCTCCAAAATGTCCGTTCTATAGAAGATGCCAAAATCTTGAAATTTATTTTCCTCCACCCTATAAATTTGATTTTGATCCCATTTATATCATTCACCTGTGTAGTACAAGTGGCTTGTATTTTGGTTGTATCAACACCATTAGGACAGGTTTCATACAAAACTTGAAACGACTGTTTATTTGAAATGAATAAATAGATAGTCTGACAAAGAGACAAACCCTTACAAAAATATGTGGGGCATGCCACATGTGAAAATGCATAATCACATGTGACAGGGCATAGGGAAATACATAACTGGAAAAGTGAGGTAATGAGTGGTGACACATGTGGGATTGGAACTAATTTTACACACAATATTCTACTTTACCCCACTTTGCCACATGTTTGCCTTTGTAAAAATATATTTTGGTTCTCCACTCTTTGTCACATGCGGCAAACTGCGGTAATGCAGGTAAAAGCATGGCACCTTAAAAAGTGGGTCAAATTTTTATTAAAATCACACATTGCTCTATGAAAAATCACATAAAATTCCTATTTTTCACACCCAACCGTAGTTTTACACAGTATGACACGGTTTGTCCAGTGTGGTATTGGAACTTTTGCCACACAAATTTTTTGTAAGGGAAGGTTTAACTTTTATCACTGTAAAAGCGAAATTTTACTTTAATGACCAGACAAATTCATTTTCATGTTTTAACATCCAAGCAATTGATGTACTATATTATGCATCTGGATAGATCCAAAGATGCAATATTATTTTAACTTTTGGAATGACGACTGGCAATGTTATGGCAGCGCATAAAATCCACCTGTACTCTTCTGGTAGATGACAAATCCCTTTTGCATTAACATTCCAATCCAGTGTACGTCTTGTATAGAAAATTAAAGAATTGCACAATATTTAGATAAATATTGTCTAATCTTGGTGGTGTAAACCTAGTTTTAAAGGAAGTGCTGATGTTGTCTACGATTCTATCAAATTACACATCCATGGCTTGAGTAGGAGATTAGCAGACACTGACCACTTTATACGTAAACGATGAAAAACATACACATGTGAGCATCTGTAGCCTATGTTTTGAAATTACTATCGTAGTTTTATTTTTGTTGTAATATTTGTATTTGCTTTTGTGAGTTGGTTATCGTATTTTTATCTGAATCTGTGAGAAAATTGTCGTGTCTTTATAACTTTTGAGATGTCTATTGTATTTTAATCTGTTTGAGTAAGAAACTATGTAGGCCAGTACTTTCATTGGAGTAGGCCTGTGTTAGTTGACAACTGTATTTTAAGCTGTTTTGGTGAGATATTCCCGTAGAATTTGTATCGGCATTTGCTTTTGTAACATGACTCTTGTAGTCTTTTATCTATGAGCGTGTGTGTGTGTGTGTGTGTGTGTGTGTGTGTGTGTGTGTGTGAAATGATAGCAACAGGTTCATCTTTTTTGTTAAGTGACTGTGAAATATTCTCATCTGTTTTCTGGGTAATATTTTATCTGTTGAGAGATGACGGTGGTATTTTTTATCTATGACTAGTAGGTCACATTTTTATGTTTTCAGGAGATAACGGTACTGCAAATTATTCTGTTTGGGGGGATTTATCTGTAATCAGATGACTACTTGACCATACATTCAAAGTATTTTCACTGAAAGATGAAAAATTCAATTGAGGTTCTTATCATTCTGGGGATTTTTTGTTAAAATGTAAAAACTGTTATGGTTTACATTTTTCAAGAGGCTCGTGCAGAAGATTAGCGGCGTACTTAACACGGGGCCGGTTCAAAAACCGTACAGTATATATGACGTAATTCTACTGTCGATACCATCCAATAGGAATGGTATATTAGTTTATTTGTATTATCTAGGTTCAAGAGACTGTGCAACACATCTAAGCAAACAGTAGGCTACAAACGACCGTGAAACTATTAGGCTACTATTTAGCCTACAGTTTAGTCGTGATATCACTGTCCTAACAACGCTGACCTTAATGGCGGTTACCTTCCCACCAAGGTATTGTTTACCAGTGGCTGTGAAAGTAATGCACGTCACAACTTTTCATTTTCCAATTATGACTAACAAAATTTCGCAAAATTCCATTTGACGGTTTAATTGTGACCTTGTCATGACATTATGTAAACTACAGTAGTAGGAGTTTTAAGTATTTTTGACGATAGTATAGCCGTCAGTCATGTCTCTTCCTCCTGCGAACCTTCTTTCCCTGATTTATTTAAAAATCATTAACTGATACTTAGACCTATATGCAAGACATTGTTTTTCGCTCTAATTCGTCTCTGTTTGCCTGGGAATCCATTACCCTGTTACCCAAACGAATCAATAGCCTGGATTACTCAACTGTTTACTTGGTCACGCACACTGAATAACAATACTGGCTCTCCTCCATACACAATACTGGCAAACTCCCATACAGTATGCATACTCTATTCAGTCTGATTCATCGAGGTGTGTTCGAATATTTTGTCTGTTTGAAAGAATACCCGAAACTAGTTGCGTTGCGTAGGCTCGCACATAGGCTTAAAACCGTGTTGAATGATAATACAGTAACGTTAGGTTCACCTGATAAACGTGTCAACGCAACTCGGACATACCAAGTGCGGTGTAATGCATGTAGTCCTAAGCAGTGTTCCTGTCAGTCTAGAATAATATAAAGCTGAAGGACGAACGATGTTGTGATATTTCACACTTATCTCTCTGGGAAAGACGATTTTTACACGCCTTCCAATTTCCAAGCCTTAACCACTCCGTGCGTTCTAAAGTCCAGCCTGTATAATATCTCAGCAGAATTTTTATGCAGTTTTTAGCTTTCAGCATCAAGTTGCGAAGAATGGAATGTATACAATTCTTTAGATAATCGGGTTTCTTTAATCTTTTTTCTGGATATCTCGATTCAAATGAGACGGCGTGAGGGTAACCATCACAGTTGTTCCGAGTATTGCGAGGAATCTTCTAAGATATAGGAAAAATTTGATCCATTTTAGAAGTGGATTAAGCTTAGACTCCATCACGTTTTAGGAATGGCCCGAAGGAAATTATTTTGATAACTTTGACGCAAATCAGCTGTGATTCTTATTGGATTTAACGATTTCACCCGTTCACGTCGGAAAAGATTATTCTTACGGCAGGTAAACTATAAATTCAGTCCAATTGAATGGATAGAATTAGATGATTACATGAAAATCTGTTAGAAATATGTGGTTTTGTTTAAAAGGGACTTTTAAAGAAAACTAGTGTTTCGTAACTATTGAAGAAACTTTAGTAACCTTGTTTGCGCATGTACTGTCTGTAGAGCCAACTTACAATATTGATATCATTGTAGTATTTGACAGTTTTTGCACAATTTGTTCCACAGACCCATTAGATGTAAATGGTACTTGTAGGCAAGTTACCAGGCAGAGACTGCTCTTAAAAGTGGCAGCTAAAGTGTTCTCCTCCATCGTGGATTTTTTCTTCCAGTTTTGTTTGGCAGCCATAGCGCGAATATGAATGATTGTAATACCCAACGGCTTCAGTCGCCTCGACGGTTTACAGCCATTCGTCTTTTTCCTCTTAAGGGAGAGATCCTTCACTAACTAAACCCCAAATTTTCGGCCCGCTTCGCATGCTGTAGAAATAAGTTTTCATTCGCACCTTGGTTACATTTAGTTATATACCATACCCCATCCCCTATCCGAGTAATCTAGACATACTAAGCCACACATTTTTCTGTAATGGTCTGAAATTTCATCCTCAGCGACATAGTTATTTTGTTGTGCTGTACAGTAAACTACCATGAAGCTTGCCATCGCCATACCGTTGGGAAAGAGGGTGCAATAATGTTATCCTCGATACGGGTTACCTGCTTTAAGAATAGACGAGTTGGGAAAACTGCTTTTCACGCAATGCATCAGGGGATGGGTCAAAGGTCAAGTGAACCACTTACCTTGACGAACTGTTGTCATGATACAGTTGACCTCGTGACCCCACCGGAAGTACCGAATTACCCAACTCGTCTATTGATCAATTTTTGTTATCAATGAGTGCAGGTTCTTCTGTTCGTCCCTAAACTATTAATTATTCACTCGTCAAGCACTAATTTCTAAATTCGACACTAAACTCGCTACATCATGTAATATTGTACGAAGTAGGCCTATGCCATTACATGGAACATTTGTGTAAAAGTTTTCTCTCCACACCACACCCCCCCCCCCTTTGTCCTCCTCAACCTATCCCCGTCGCCATCATCTAAAGGAAGAAACCCTTTCAGTTCAGATACCGTATGAACCGACCAGGGTCTCAGGTACTTCTTACCAGAATCTGGTAATATATTTGACTAGATGTGGCTCGGAATTAATCTATATGGTTCAATGGATTAAGGTGTCCTTGGGATTGACCCTACAGTCAGTTACGATTTGAGCTGGATGGTGAGGTTCTTTTTGCACACCCAGCGTCTCTTTGGGTGTCTTTCGCGTCATTGAGCTTGTCCACCCTTCCTCCCGTCTGGTAAATCCAAACAGTGCCCCTGGGTAGCAAGAATATGTACTACAAAGGCCGCTAAATAAATTTCATTGGTTCAACAACTCCCATCTTCCTAAGCTATTCAGTGGCTGAGATGAAATATTGGAATGTATTCAATTAATCAATTGGGCAATAATTTTGATGTTCTTCTTTTAAAACTTACATTACCTGTTTGTATTTTCCTTTATAATAAGAATGTTTACATCAACTCTGACTTTCTCCAATAGAATAGTGCAATGATATTGGTTTTATGGTGCAAGTCACTTCATCACAATATACTTTTTCAAAAGTCCCTTTGACTCTCTGGCGAAGAGCCAAGGGGCGAAACCAAACATTAATCCTGAAGGAGTTCTGCTCCCCAAAGGAGTTACGTCCCCAAGGGACAACAAACTTAACTGACCAACCTCTCGACCCTTAGACCTCTACATCATGGGTCTGTCATGCATGGTCCCGTTCTTGACTGGCTGAAAAGAACCGATACTACACACTTCATCACAATAAGACTGACCACATTTCGAACAAGGTGTAGTGACAAAGAAACAATAAGACTGCATTCTTAGTATAGAAGTATGCAAGAGTGACGTCACAAACTATTGTGAAATCTACTATTCTTATTTGTATGAAAAGATCCAACATTTCATATCTCAGGACAAGATTGTCCAGTGGAAATTGACATTGTAGTGTTTGACTTTACATACACTTCTTAAAAGACATATATACTCTAAAAGGTGCTTTACTTTAATTGCACACTTTTCTAAACACTTCCCTAATTCCACTTTGAAACAGACTTTAAGCACGCGTGTCAAGTTCCTGAACGGTCTATGTTAAATCGCATTTAATTTGCTAAACAGTGTCCGATTGCTAAACACTTGATTACACTGTATAGATATTGAGCTTTGGGAAATTTCAATTCCAAATAACATGTTCCGCAATATCTCAATGATTTCACTTGAAGCGCGGATGAATACAGAAGGTTACAACATTCTTACAGACAACCTTCTTTGGACCATTGTTGTATTAACTCTTTGGAAATTCCAAGGATATGGCATTTCAAAGGCTTATGAGCAACGTATTGTACACAATATTATTAAGATTTTTAATGACATGTAGTGCTTTTTAAGTGGATTGTAGGCCTGTACAGTGAAGGAAGTTTGTTTGAAGTAGTTATGTCTAAAGACCCACAATTTTTAGAATGTGGGAAGTTTGTTGCGCACTGATTCACCTAGTAGCCATGTACATCAACCTGAATAAACTTGCTACAATAGCAGCATTACATACTTACAGTCTGCAAATAACTCTGTTGACATTTGGTGTCAAGCAAAACCCCAAACCACAAATATGAGGACTAGGCCTGTATGTAATTAAAACTGTCAAACCCGGTAGAAATATCATTTGCGGAAGAGAACACATACATCATAACGCATGTTGAGGCTAACGTAGAAACTTGTTGTTCAACCTTCATTACGTTGGGGTCCTTTACTGTAAGATAAACTAAGTGTTTTACATTGGCGTTAAAAGTAGTTTTTGGTCCACAATCAAGGACACACTTAACTTTGCAACTTGTTCATTGCTTCATAGGACATGAAATGTTGCCAGTTACTGTACTTTTGTATGAAAAACCTTATTGCATAATAATTTGTGACGTCATTCTGAGTTAACGAACACTTGACATCGTTAATATTATTCCGGCATTTTCCTCCGATTTCTTAATGATGGTAGGTTTTACCGTGTATAAATTGCAACATTTGAGACTAGACCAATACTGCAGTTGCCCATCGACCCGCTCCCGCTCCCACCCCCCTTTGTTGTAAAGCACTGGAGAATGGAAATAATTAGGAATATTGTAAGCATTAATCTAGTTTTTAAAGGGGACTGACAGAAATCTGTCTGTGTGATAATGATTCAAATTATCTTTGTTAATAGTAAAATATTGTTTACACGTAGGACATCAAAATGTGTTTTTTTATTTGTATATTATACTTCTTAAGATGTCTTCGCGAATAAAAGATGGTGAATTTTCGGTACGCTTCTAACAAAAATGTAACGATCGGTTACCTTTAAAATCTAGAGTAATGTTCATAGTTATTACAGTGATTTTTACAGTACAGTACTGTAGTTGAGAGTGTGTTCGCATGTAATAAATTCGAAAAAAAAACTTACAACAAACATCCCAGATCATGTGTTTTTCTGCCTAAATTAAGAGATAATTAGAAAAAAAAGATGTTAGGAGTTTTGAATGTTTTAAGATGTGTAATGAAGTCTTTGAATTACATAAGAGTATGATAATCTAGCAGAGATATAACACATGTAGGAATTTTGTTAACAGAGTAGTAAACAACTATCGTCCAGCGTTGTAACGAGTCATGACTCGAGTCGCTAATTTTCAGAAGGGAAATGACTCGAGTAGTTGTATCAGAATTTTCCTCATAGAAACAATACAGTGATTCGAGTCACATTGAAAGTAGTAAGTGACTTGACTCGACTGCAAAATTGAGTGACTGGTTACAACACTGCTATCGTCTGCTCACTAACCACGGGGATCGAACTTTGTTTTCTGAGCAAGGAAATACGTCATACGGCCTGCTACGTAGACAACCTTTCACTGTGTTTGCTTTTAAAGTTCTGCAGGTCGCGGTAAATGATTCCTTGGACTAAGCAGTCTGTCTGTCAGTCTTACTTTGAACACCATCAGCTAAACTGACTTCCCTTGGAAGTATCTGTCATACTGTTGGTAGCAGTGGTATAACAGATCACATATTGCTTACGTGTGTAGGGTCGTAGTCGAGGGGGCGGGCTGTAGGGGACTGAGATCTCCATAGATTTTTAAGCAATGCTAAACTGTTATCAGTTTGCTCAGGGATGTCTCCTGCCCCCGCTTTCTAATTTCGTGATAGTCCCCTTGACTGAGAATTCTGGCTGTGGGCCTGCATGTTGGTAGTGACGTATATCATGGGGTTATTCTTTAGGAATTCAGTAACAAAGTGTTGTCGCGTGATCAAAACGAGCCATACATAATTCAAACTGGGGTGAATGCACTTACCATTGTAGCTGGAAGTAACTGTGAGAGATTTGTATAGTTATATTTACAATGTTTAAATGGGAGGCTGACCATACTTCCTCAAAAGTTTATTGAAATTTACTTAATGCATGGGTGTAAATTTTGAAAAGACGCAAACTCTAGTTACGTCAAAAAAAGAATTCGCACAACGCATCAATAGTTTGTGTGAAACTACCAACAAGCTGTGTATATCATTTCTCGGTAAATAAATTGCACTACAGTGTCAGGGATAGTGTCAATGATAGTTAAAGAGGGTTAGAAACTATTCCTAACGGCACAAAACAGACGCCACAAAGTATTTCTTTGAAACGGTTGAACCAATCAAATTCTTCCTCTTATTATACATTATCATTTGAGTATTTGCTATGAAGCTTAACCATACTTTTGCAAATGGAGACAATCAAAAGTTACACCTAAAAACTTCGTGAACTGAATAAATAAATTGCCACGTGATTAAAAAGGACTGCACAAAGTTTTTCTTACCCGGAAGTGTATGTATATTTTCATAGTAACCCTCCTCCCCCTCCCTGATGCTATTCAGGGTTTCACTGACGTCACGTGATCGAGCGTCTCTTTGGTATTGAGAGGCAAGATCGCGCGTCTATTTGGTTTTGACGGGCACGCGTCCATTGCAGGGTGCTCCACTGGTCTGTTTTATGTCCGGGGGCTCTTGTGATCGCGTCCTGGGGGAGGGTTCTAAGGGGAGGGGTTTCCTCCTCCCCTTTGGAAAAAATTTTGACAATTTAGGAGGGCTTAGATCGCAAATGGTGCAATCTACGCTCTTGTTCTTAGCCTTCCCTATGTGTTCAAATCTGGGCATTTTGTGGTCCTTTTATTTTGCAAATTGCATTTTCTTAATAGCTTTGACTTTACTTGCAAATCTGAAGCTCCAGTTTCCACGTAGACGTATTCAATAATGAAGTAGTTCACTTTAATGGAAATTTCGGGTAAAAATCGGGAAACCTAGGGGCAGGCGCGGTTCTAGATCGAGAATTTTTGGGGGGGGGGGGGCTTGAAACGGAAGAATCATAAAATTTTCTCTCAAATATGTAAATCAGCCACGCGCACGCTGAAACCAGTGATAATAAAAACAGTACCATAACCAGGGACGGCGCAAGGTTATTTTGATAGGGGACATGGGTTGCGTGATCGCCATCGTGGGGGAGGGGTCTAAGGGGAGGGTGTCCCCTTCCTCTGAGAAATTTTTGCTAATGTAAGGTTGCTAAGATGCAAAATGGTGCGTTCTTTGGGTAATTTTTTGACTATATGACTGGAAAATGTTTATAACTTTGTGAATTCTAATTTTTGGTTGGGGGAAAGAGGGCCTTCTTAGGGGAGAGGTCTAAGGGGAAGGGTGTTTCCCTCCCTTTGAGAAATTTTTGCTAATTTAAGGTTGCTAAGATGCAAAATGGTGGGGTCTTTGGGTTATTTTTTGAATGATATATATGGCTGGAAAATGTTCATAATTTTGTGAATTCTAATGTTTGGTTGGGGGAAAGAGGGCGGTCCTAGGGGAGAGGTCTAAAGGGAAGGGTGTTCCCCTCTCCTGTGAGAAATTTTGGTTACTTTAAGGTTGCTAAGATGCAAAATGGTGCTGTCTTCGGGACAGTTTTGACTGATATATGGCTGGAAAATGTTCATAACTTCGTGAATTCTAATTTTTGGTTGGGTAAAAGAGGGCTGTTCTAGGTCTAAGGGGAGGGGTCCCCCTCCCCTTTTGAGAAATTTTGGTTACTTGAAGGTTGCTTAGATGCAGAAATGGTGTTGTCTTTTGGGATATTTTTGGACCCGATCATATGGGCTCAAAACATTCTTAATATTTTTGGTTAGGTGAAAGAGGAGCCTTTTTTGTCTAAGGGTATGTATCAACAAACCTCCTGAAGTCCCCTTCTGGACACATTACTGCCTTCTAGTCGGGGAAAGTTTTACGCAAAAATACGTGCGTGGAGTCCACAGAAATATTCTCGAACTATTAAGAAAATTTGCCTTGCTTCATTTGTGCATTATAAAATCGTATCTAAAGTCTGGTAGAAACCGGAATATGGCCTCTTGGAAGCTCTGGATTAACTATATGGATCAGATATAGGCCTACCCCGCCCTCCTCTTTTCTTCTCCTTTACGTCTTCTTTTCCTACTCTTTTTGATTCCTTGCCGAAGGCAGGCAAGGAATCTATGCGATGGTGATGTCGTGTGTGTGTGTATGTATGTATGTGTGTGTATGTGACGCCTAGCTTGTAAACACGATATCTCAAGATAGCAATGACCGACACTTTTCATATTTGGTATATAGATTCGTCATGTTGAGAGAAAGAACCCTATTGTTTTTGGTGAAGGTCAAAGGTCATTTGAGGTCACCAGAGGTCAAAAACCAAAAACTTTGTAAACACTATCTCAAGTTAGCAATGACCGACACTTTTCATATTTAGTATATAGATTTGTCATGTCAAGAGGAAGAACCCTATTGTTTTTGGTAGAGGTCAAAGGTCATCCGAGGTCACCAGAGGTAAAACTGCGAAAACCTCCTAAACGGCCTGTAAACACGATATCTCAAGATAGCAATAACCGACACTTTTCATATTTGGTATATAGATTTGTCATGTTGAGAGAAAGAACCCTATTGTTTTGCCAGAGGTCAAAGGTCATCTGAGGTCACCACAGGTTAAACTGCGAAAAAGCTCGTAAACACGATATCTCAAGATAGCAAAGGCTGACACTTTTCATATTTGGTATACAGATTTGTCATGTCAAGAGAAAGAAGCCTATTGATTTTGGTAGAGGTCAAAGGTCATCTGAAGTCACCAGAGGTTAATCTGCGAAAACCTTGTAAACGGCTTGTAAACACGATATCTCAAGATAGCAATGACCGACACTTTTCATATTTGGTATATAGATTTGTCATGTTGAGAGGAAGAACCCTATTGTTTTGCTAGAGGTCAAAGGTCATCTGAGGTCACCAGAGGTTAAATGGTGAAAACCTTGTAAACACGATATCTCAAGATAGCAAAGGCTGACACTTTTCATATTTGGTATACAGATTTGTCATGTCAAAAGGAAGAACCCTATTGTTTTTGGTAGAGGTCAAAGGTCATCTGAGGTCACCAGAGGTTAAACTGCAAAAACCTCGTAAAGGGCTTGTAAACACGATATCTCAAGATAGCAATGACTAACACTTTTTCATATTTTGTATACAGATTTGTCATGTCGATCAGAAGACCCCTATTATTTTTGGTGGAGGTCAAAGGTCATTTGAGGCCACCGCAGGTTAAAAACCGAAAAGGTTCGTAATCACGCTATCTCAAGATAGGAATGACCGACACTTTTCATATTTAGTATATGGATTCATCACGTTGAGAGGAAGAACCCTATTATTTTTGGTGAAGGTCAGAGGTCATTTGAGGTCACCATAGGTAAAAGGCCGAAAAGCTCGTAATCACTATATCTCAAGATAGGAGTGACCAACACTTTTCATATTTGGTATATAGATATGTCATATTGAGAGGAAGAACGCTATTGTTTTTGGTAGAGGTCAAAGGTCATTTGAGGTCACCAGAGGTTGAACTACAGAAACCTTGTAAATGGCTTGCAATCACGATATCTCAAGATAGCAATGAAAGCCACTTTTTATATTTGGTATGTAAATTTGCCATGTTGAGAGGAAAAACCCTATCATTTTTTGTGGAGGTCATGGTCATCTGGGGTTACCAGAGGTCAAAAAACAAAATTTCCCAAGAATTCCCAAGATTGTCATCTGGGGTCACTGGGATCAAAAGCAACATTTCCCAAGAATTCTCAAGATTGTCATCCGGGGTCAATATAGGTTAAAAAGCAAAGTTTCCCAAGAATTCCAGAGATCATCATATGGGTCATCAGAGGTCAAAAAGCAAAATTTCCCAAGAATTCCCAAGATCATTATCTGGGGTTATCAAAGGTCAAAAAGCAAAATTTCCCAAGAATTCCCAAGATCGTAATCTGAGGTCACCAATGGTCAAAAAGCAAAATTTCGCAAGAATTTCCAAGATTGTTATATGGGGTCACCAGAGGTCAAAAAGCAAAATTTCCCAAGAATTCCCAAGATAGTCATCAGGGGTCACCAGAGGTCGAAAAAAAAAATTTCCCAAGAATTTTCAAGATCCAAGATCCATTGGAGTTGAATTCCTTTCAAGACACTTTCGTTTTTCGTTTTTGTTATATTTGCTGGGGTTCAAAGTTCATGTGAGGTCAGCAGAGGTGAAATTGTTAAAATATCGTAAAATGATGTAGTCAAGGAAGATAAATTTGAGGAATAAACCTCAGTACAACAAAGCATCCCCATTCGGCAAGGAATCACTAAGCCCTTAGGCTTTCTGGTTCTCTTTTCCTGCAAATTACAGGGGGATAGGCCTCCCTTCCCCCTGAGTGGCACCGCCCCTGACCATGACATAAATGTAACGTATATACAGGCATATATTTTTTATTTGGAAGAATGTAGCAAACGTTACTGAGAGATACGAGCAACTGGGCCTGTTCATATTAATGGGAATAACGATTCGGCCTGTAGATTTGACTCAAATGGACTGCTAGTATAGCTTGACGAGATCAGCGACGAAATGACTCATTTTGAACTTCCAACAGATGATTAATCCGTTAACTTGATTTACGTGTACGTACATACTATCATAGATGTTACTTATGTTACTTATCTGACCCAACTTCCATTGTATGAAATCGTGAACCTAATATAAGATTTCGAAACACAGACGACAGTTTCCCTAGACAAACTAAATCTACTGGACCAAGATGTGCACAAGTGTATTGGGCAGTTTTCTTTTTCTCAGTTCACGCAAACATAGCATAACACAACCTCTGAATTTTTTCTTCTTGGAGGGGGGGGGGGGTTTGAGCGAACTTTTGGGAGGCTTGCGCCCCCAAAGCCCCCCCCCACCCTTAAAACCGCGCCCCCCCCCCCCCCCGTAAAACCGCGCCTGCCTATAGGCGACAGTTCAATTGAATGGTTTCGTTTGGAGTATGAGTTTGATGGTAACTTATTTCTACTGTGGAAACATATGAAACAAGAAATGCAGTAAGTGCATATTGAATGATATAAGAGCTCAGGTGCAAGTGAGCTGGGTTTGCATCTCCGATGTTTTATAATACATTTCTTGTCATGTGTATTTGAAATCAAATATAAAAGACAGTCAAATGACTAAGATGTGGTGTTTGTGATTGAGTGTACAGACAACTTCTTGACCGGGCGGGTCAATTTTCTGTGCGGGCGGCAAAGTTTTGTCCGGGCGCTAAAGTAGTGTGGGAGATTTTGTACGGGCGGAGCCCCCGGACAAAACAGCTAGTGGAGAACACTGCCATTGTGTTACGGTAGTCTATGGTTATGCCGTGCGTGTGTGCTGTAAATACACTTAATGCGTGTGTGCTGTGAATACGCTTAATGCGTGTGTTTTGCCATTCAGTGCCTGGGAATCCAGGCACTGAATGTGACGTCACATGAAATCCCTCCATCAATCCACCCTAATAGACGTTAGCCAGCTAAAAGAACATTGTATGCATGGTGTTGGGAAAAGTATGTAAGCCTTTTGTGGTGCATTAAAGAATAGTAGCCTAGTTATAGTACGGTCCAGACCCAAATTTATTCTTTGCATGTTAGTGAGAAACTTACTCTGAGCATTCTTGCGAAATTTTCGTTCAATACCTATGTTCGTTTCTCGATATATTAGCGACTAAAGTTATCACATTTTCTACCAGATGTGAACTTGAAGTAAACATGGCTTTTCTTATAAATTCCAGTAACATGGTAAGGAATCATAAAGTTATACAACATTTTCAGTAATAGCTAGCTGCCTCGTATACAGAAACTTCACTGACGCTTGACGGTAAAGACAAATTTGAGAGTCTAATCACGAAATGTCCAAGTTCTTTCAAAATCACATTATTTGCTAGGACATCCATTTATGTAACATGTAGGTCATCCCTTTAAATACATTATCTCTACTTAACTACCTCAAGAAAAATTAACAAAAATGGTCGAATTATGTATATTCAGTTTTCAAAAAGAAGAAAACAGTCACCCGAAATTTTTGGGAATAAGCTAAAGCACCTCCAATAGTTCGCTCCAGCTAAATCTCTCCAATATCTTATTTCAAGCAAACGATCTATTATGCTGTTGCAGAACATACCTATTAAATATTTAAGTTTAACAAAGTACAGTAGTTATTCTGCATAAATCTCACATTTATTCAGCTAAAACATTGTGTCATAATTAGATGTACATCAATGAATTAGATAACCTGAGAATACTGATTAAATCTAATGGTAACTTAATATATTCCCATTAGTTGCTGAGGTTTTTGTAGTCTAGTATATAGACATGAACAGTCTTTATTACTTCAAATTCATCTCATTCGTTGCGGGTGTATGGCCCGTACTAGAATAGGCCTTATATACAGCGTGATTATTCTTGTTAGTGTATGTGCTCCTCGTGGTCACTTACAGTGTCTTAGAGATACCGTCCAGCCCATCATATGCATACCATACAATGTCGTTAACAATCGTGAACTAGCATACTACTTTTTGCAGACAACAATGCGAAACGAGCACCATCTTTAACAAATTTAACTTACTATTGGACCCAGTTTTCTACACATTGAATAGACAGTCAAATACAGTATGTGCAGTGTAAACTACAAACACAGTTAGCATCTGAAGAGACACGTGATATATAATTGTCGTAGTCGGAACAAAAGGGGAAAAATCGATACTTTGAGCGAACATAAATATGACCTTCATAAGTTTGGCAAAAAATATTGCAACCGTCGGTTGCGTGCGTCTAGCAGGGGTTGTAACCTCGCAGGTGTTATAACGAAATTCACGCTTACCGGACGTCATAACCATGTCAAGTGTGATATCAGTAGACAAGCGCAACCTGCTGAGAGTTCGCCAAGGACATACACACGTGCATGATCAGATCATTATTACCGTACGCAACGACGATACCATTGACTATAGAATGCAGAGCCTAAGATAAAAGTTTGCTCTTTGTGGTTGAGCACAACTAACATGCAAATGTCGTCCCGCAAGCTAATTTTTTTCCACGAGGTTATGGGCAAATTTGATTTTTCAAATTTTTCAAATTTGTTTCTAAATCATGGTTAGGGATGTATTTGGGGTTGGAGTTACGTGGACAATGGTTATTTGGCCTGTTCTTTCATAATCCGGTGTCAGAATTACAATAAAAGGGTCGGAAAGCTGTCATTTTGGAACTTGGGGTGTGGCCTATTTCCAAGAAGCTGATTGGTCCATTGGCATGATTTGCCCATAATCTCGTGAGAAAAAAATTGCGCGTCCCGCAACGATTAAAATTCGTTTATTTTTAGCCCTCCTCCAATTTTGTACCTGCGTTTGAACCTCCCACGGAGTAGTTTCATCGCCCATGTGATACCAATTCTCTTGCTCAAGACATACACTAGTTTGCTTATACGCATATTCCAAACAAACTTCCTCTTACGTAATTTGTAATTTGACGATCTAAATACATAGTTGTGCAGCTACTCTTCTGTGCATATACATACAATATTAGTGATGTATATACGAGTCGTTAACCAATCAGGCAGACTCCATTGGAGGCACAGGTTGAATTTGCCATCTTTTTATGCCAACGAAGTTATGTGACTAATCACAACTTTAAAGGAGGTTACTGCCCTTGACTTTGTGAAAATTAAATTTTCCTCCCTCCTCATCTGCAAAACCGGTGTTTTTCGTGAAACACCGCGTTGAACTTCGTAGGACGAGATGCTTCGTAATGCTTTATCGAAAAAAAAGAAGATGATTTTAGACTGTTCAGTATTGTGCTATAAGGAGGTGTTACATGATAAAACTTTATGGAACTATATAGAAATCATCTCAAATCTAATCTTAAGAATCTCATTCTAAAGGTTAACTACTTTTACCTTTTATTCTCTAATAGCTAGAATTTGGTCTTGAATGGGGGGGGGGGGGGTGTCAGGAATTATGAGACAATTGTTTGCTGTCGGTGTGCGCGAAACAATGACATTTAAAATGACAGCTAGGTAACGTTGTACTTCATTTTACAGTGTAAATTTTACCTATATTAGGAAGCGATCATGACGGAAATTTTCCCAAGGAGAGGTGATCTAGGGCATTGTTTTTCGCTTTTGGGTCATGGGGGTTGAACCCCTCCCCCTACAAGCTGCGCGTCTATTTTATTAAATTTTGTAGAACATTTGACAATGAGTTAGGCATAACAACTATTGTTTTGAAATTAAGAACTTAATGCATTTGCAATGGTATTGTAATAATTAAGTAGTAACGTGATTTTGCAAGAAGTGTACTTGTAACAGAATTTCCTTTCTATTTTCTTCACCTCACCTTGACTAATTAAGGAATATGTACACTTCCATGTCAAAAATAGTTTTTCAATTCCCATAATGCAATAGACCGTGAACCAAGTGACCTTCTTGTATATTGAAGTTTAGGATCAAGTCCAGGCTATTGCTAACAAGTAAACTCTTTTCACGCTTACCGAAATACACTTGTACTGACTGGGGGTGGTCCCCGTATACAGCAGCCTTATCATAATATTGATTATCACCATCAAGTAGTCCCTGAATACAATATAAAAACGTTAATGACGCCATCACTTATCAGTTATTATATTTTGTCCTTTTGTTTTCTATTGAATACACAATAGGCCTACAATAAAAAATGCCTGCTTTGAATGCACATACGTCATTACCAACGTGAGACAATTTTGTGAGGTGCTAAAAAGATACTATTCAATCCAGGCACGTTGACTTGAATATTTTGAAAGATTAAATCGATAGTTGCAGTGCAGGTCCAGGACCATGCGTCAGTTGCGCCCTAGGAGAAACATAATTGGACCTGAGTTTTTCCAGGATCCCCTTAAAACGGGAATACTGTACTGTATTTGATTTTAGGCCGAAGATTTAAGTAGGC
Source organism: Holothuria leucospilota (assembly GCA_029531755.1). NCBI lineage: Eukaryota > Metazoa > Echinodermata > Holothuroidea > Aspidochirotida > Holothuriidae > Holothuria > Holothuria leucospilota. Next base: position 37,064,766 of record CM055982.1, read on the forward strand.
CTAAGCATAAAAATAATTTAATGTGTTTTGAAAAACAGTGAGAAAAAAGATAAACTTACGAAGAAACAATGGGTTACTCCGGTCATTCTGTTTACCAGTTTCAAAATATTTAGCCATAAAAACATAATTACTATGCTCAACTGTAGGAAAAGAAGCAAAGAACCATTTATTTTGCTATGTTTGTCATTCTCTTAAAAACATTTGCTCAGCACGAGCGTCAATATATATCTTCTCGAAAGTGTGTGTGTGGGGGGGGGGCATAAACTTGACGAAAATAATTCAAACGCAAATCGGGGCTCCAGGACCCTCTTAAGGAACCCGGAAAAAATGATTTCTGAAGATCTGAGGTTTAATCTGAGGGATTTTTCCACCATTTTAATCAATTAAGTAGCTGCTTCCACATTTTTTGGGGATTGATTATGAATAAGCTATTTCGTAAGCTATGGAATCTATAACATATACCTGCTATTTTGGTTCTGGTTCTGGAAAAAGTGGAGGGGGGGGGGACAAAAGATATGGTATCCCTCCACTTTCAAAAGTGGGGAAGAGGCATGCCCCCTGTCCCCCACCTGTTGACGCCCATGCTGCTACTCAGTGATGATAATTCGTTCCAGTTCTTCGTCTGAGGACCTACTCCACATGCTTAGGGTGCCTTTTGCGACCGTTAGTCATTGCATGTATAAGCCTTAAATGCTATCACCGGAGTGTCCACAACTTTAGCGTCGAGTAAAGTACCACCTTGATGTTTTTGTATCATAAACAAACATTGCAATATTGAGGTCAATTATTTCATGTGGATGATGGGTTGGTGGACTACTCAAAAACCCAAGATTGACATACAGGAAGAAAATGGTACATAACAGCAGCTAAATAACTCTGTATTTCATAGTCAACACCACCTGACTCCAAACTTAATAGCATCCTCCTAGCAACATAGGAGAGGTCTAGGGTTCGATTCCTGGCCGGGTCATACCGAAGACGTTGAAAATGGAACTTGCTACCATTGTGCTTGGTGCTCAGCATAATCAATGGAGTACGGAAAACAAGCCAGTGAGCCACAACTGGCAAAAGGGCCGTGGCCGGCCCGACTTAAAACCAATTGGTTAGAAACTGAGCCGTAAAACCTCATCTAACTCTTACTCAGCAACATAGTCCCATACCCCTACCCCACGGAGCGGATTTATTTATTTTTTTGCTCAGCCCCTCTTTAAGGTCAGGGATATGTTTGAACAGGGAATATGCAGTACAGCTTGCTACGTGGACACCCCCGAAAAATTTCTGCATGTAGAGTGTAATCGGGCTATTCTACAAAGGGTTTAATTTGAATTAGTGATGTACTCCCTTTAAATCTCGACAAAAATATTCCCACCGCTTGACAAATAGTCTTCAAAATTAGACTTTTCGGTTGAGGAGGGGCGGGGGGGGGGGCAATTAACGATACTTCTGTCCACAGAAAAGATATAAAAGACAATAATTCATAGTGAATGAAATATGTGAAATTAACAGCTTGTCTCGAGGAGTATTAAAGATTTATCTTCACATGTAAAAAGGAAAGAAAAACTTATGGATGGACTGTAGCATTTAAATATACTCTCTTAATGAGCTTACAGTGGGTTCATGAACCATTTAACTGTTTACACTGAAAGAAATTCGCTTTTAATCCCCTGGTTACACGTGTTTTTTTTCTTATTTTCCCCCACAGAATTTTATACGGAATATTGCATGGTGAAAGTTCATATATGAAGCCATTGAGCGAGAGATACTGTATACAACCTCTTGCAAACTAATTAATAAATACAGATCAATTTGAAGCTGGATTTCTCACAAATAGCAAGATGTCTTCATCTTCAGGAAAATCCAAGGTACAGGATATTTCTTGGTCTACTCAATCATATTTATTGAGAGATGTGGTTGGCCAATGGACCTTTCCAAAGATTATCAAGATAACTAAAGGATACCTATCCCCAAATGAAAACGAATGTTTAAAGGAAGGCCAGGTAAGTTCTCCTCTTGTTGTTACATTGCAGATATTTGGTAATGTCTCTTTTTCGTCAGTGTAGGCAAGGGACCAGGTGGGGTTTTCTTTTTCATGCATGGGCTCTGGCCAGGTGGCTGTTTTTCATGCTAAATGTTCTAGCCAGGTGTAAGGTTCTCCCTATAGCTTTATGTCGATAGGCAACAAACAACCGTGTTGTAGTATTGACGAGTTGGGAAATGTTTCCACGCAATGCAATATGGGAAAGGGTCAAAGGTGAAGTGTACCACGCTTACGTGTCCCAGCGTGGGTGTTGCATGCTGAGCACGCAGAGCTAAACACGTTGCCCGTTGTCATGGTACACTTGACCCTGTGACCTGACTGGAAGTACCGCATTTCCCAACCCGTCTATTGCCGTTCTTACTTCATGAGGCACATACTTTATATAGCGGCCATAATCCCTTGTTTTGAAATTCTTTCCTTCAGAGTTTGCCTTATTTACCCTAGTTACGCACAGGCTATATAGGTGTACAACTCGAATCTACCACCTTATAGAAAGGGAAAGATTGGGCTGGCTAGGGGGATTCCCCTTGCTATTACTGATTTCGTTCGTTCTAAGACAGAGGCGTTTATGTAAAATACCCAGCTCAATTTCATCAACTTTCCTCTAAGGCTCATCTTGTGCTTCGCATTTACTCATTTGCACATAGATTACACTCAAGTAATTAAAGCGACTAAGTTGTACTAATCAACAACTTCGTGGAAGGATTCATCCAGTGATTCAGTAGTTGATATTATTCTTTCGCATTTTGTGTTTAAATTTTGTTGTGTTTACCTAACTTTGGACTATTCACTGCCAAATGAAAAACGCTTCAAATGTCAACAAGATTTTCACTGCCACCAAATTTACTCGAATTTGCCGGTGGAATGCAAATTAGAAACTTGCGACAAGACTAAAAGAACACCACACACATACAAAAAGATAATTTTGACCTGTACTGTATTTTTCTTACAAAACATCCAAAACGATACAGAGCTATGACGATACCCCCCCCCCTTCCTTTCTAAGGGAGTAGCTCTTTCGGGAGGTGAATTGATAGGTTGGAAACGAACCCACTATTCAAACTCTTAAAATTTCACAATCCTTGTGGATGTGTAAGAAAGCTTGGCTTGTCAGTTCGAGACATAAAATTTACTCCATTGCAGAAATCCACCCCGCCCTTTCTTAATATGCTGCTTTGTTTCTCTATCCCTGTTAACGCCGATGAATACTTGAAAAGTTAAAGATACACTCTTGTAAGTGTTGCGTTGTTTTCTACAGATACTTCGCCTTCATGAAATCCAAGCACAGAGAAGGGTGGTGGCTTTCGACAAGAAAAAGAAGAAATATTACAGTATTCCTCTTCGGTTCGGGGATGCCAAATTTCAGCTTACGGGAAGTGGAGCCTGTAAGTATCACCTGTATATTATATATATATATATATATTATATATATATATATATATATATATATATATATATATATATATATATATTCGCTCTCTGCCACGCGTGGCCTTTCAACCCCCCATGTTCTTTACAGGTACTCGGTAACTCTCATGAAACCATGTCGCAAGTAGGTCCTATTCGAATTTGTATAGCAGGAACGTTTGAATTACAAGCTATTAAGAGGTTTTCTAATGGGGTGATGGCTTACCTTATTTACCCTTCACTCAAAATGTGACTTGGCACAGAAGAAGGTTAAATGTAAAAGTATCGTCAACTTTGATCAATTTCCGATAATGAGTACTGTAGTTCATTTGGTACAACATCCACTTTACAAGTTTGCACAGCTCTTCAACAACATGATGTACACTGGGCTCCCCCTCCATACCCCAAATAGAAACAACAGGTGTTGCAGAGCACTTTTGGCGGAGGAATTTTCTAAAAACCAATGGTGTGATACCTTCATACCTCTCATCCAGTAGATCAGAATCCCATATTGAAGCACGGGCCTGTTATTTCATCTGTGGTACTCAGACATGCGTGTAAATAAGTGATAGTCTCTATGAAGTAGGGAAGACAACTTGGTGCTTGCAAGTAACTACTGTTGCGCTTTCAAATAGCTGCCTAGTACTCTTTCCAAAGTTCTCCCTCTCTGGCGAAGAGCCATAAGGCGAAACCAACGCTACCCCAGAAGGAGTACTGCTCTTCCGAAGCTACGTTCCTGAGAGGACTACATGACTTAGCATGACCAACCTCTTGACCTTCACACCTGTACATCATGGGTCTGCCATGCGTATACGTGTCACAACTTTTCTCCTTGGAAAAGTAAAAACGTGTATTTGTTTTAGTATATTTTTCTATACTTGCTGGTGACCTGTTAATGTTATACTGTGTTTTGAGGGAGCCCGAGTCTATAATCCATCGTTTACAGCGTATCTTGACTCTTCTTGAGATGAAATAGTAATTTTATGTGACTTCTGCGAGAAGCATCTTTCGTATTACAAGCCCTCAAAAGACGCTCACATATATGCTATAATATAAGTCTGAACTCTGCATGTGTTCCTAATAGTTCAAATTTTCTGACACTTTTAACTCCGAAGTTTACGAATCCATGATATACTGATAGGTGCCATCACGTGATCCCGCGTGTAATTCACCTAGAAATACCTGTTTCAGGACAGTCCCCCTCCCTGACAATGCCCTATAAAGGGCAATTGCCCAGGGAATTGTGTGGAATTGTCGGGTGGAAATGGCCCGACTGAGAATTGTCCGGGAGGGGTTGTCCGGTCACGAGAAATACCTACACTGTTAAAAAAATTTGTGTAGATTTACAACATAACTGTTGTCAATAGGTTTCAATCAAATCTGTTGTACAAATACAACACCTAATGTGTTTATATACAAACTTTGTCTGTAGATTTACATCAACTAGGTTGCTATCAGCATATCAGGATTGTTGTAGACCAACATAAAATTAAACTAACGTACTATAACTACAATATATATATATATATATATATATATATATATAAATATATATATATATATATATATATATATATATTATATATATATATATATATATATATAACAGAAAAATTAAGTTCCACGTATACTCCAAGATTAAAATACAAAATGAGAACGAATGCAATAAAGAGCATAACTGGTTGATTATTGGAGTACAAAACTTAAATTTACTTCGAAATTTTCGGTTCCCCTGGAACCTTCCTCAGCGAAATCTTACAACAAAGTGAGTAACTTAATTCAAGAAAAATACAAGGAACATACAATGTGCTGGAAGTTAGATAAACCAGCATAATAGGATTAAAGTGTTTGGTGAAAGGTATACTGATTAAGAAGACCGAGGTCTTTGTTAAGTCCAGTGAGGTGTGATTGAAGCCTCATTATCCAAATTAGTTCCGTACGTTTACGGTTTTCAGTGCAAACAAAGTCGCTAGCTATTAGAGTTACTTTTAGATTATCAAGGGCATGACCGGGGAGATTGAAGTGTTCAGCTACTGGGAATCCAATAGCGTTGTCTCTAATAGACTTTTTGTGGTTATTAAACCTAAGGCGGAAGGAAGTCCCGGTTTCTCCAATATAGAGTCCGTGTTTGCACAGATTACAATGAAATATGTAAACAACATTACAAGAATCGCAATTAAGGTTGGGGGGTTTTAACGGAAATTTTATGTTAGGGATGGTGACCCGATCTCCAGTGTTGATATGTCTGCAGATTTGGCAGCGTTGTTTGTTGCAACAAGTATTACCCCTAGTGGTCTCATCAGAGGTCGGTAATTTGGATGGAGCGATAAGTCTCCTAAGATTAGGGGGCTGGCGTAGCGCAAGGAGAGGGGGATCAGCAAATAGGTCAGAGAGGGTAGGGTCGTCTTTGAGGGATGCAAAGGATTGTTTTAAGGTACGTGCAAGACTGGGGATAAGGGGGTGGAATTCAAACACAAGGGGTATACGTTTGTTGGGAGTCTTGATTTTATAAGTCAGAAGGTCATGGCGATTGATTAGAGCGGCTTTGCGTATACCCTGTTTAATGATACGGATAGGGTAGCCGCACGAAAGAAAGTATCCGGTAAGGGAGGAGATGGAACGGTCATAGTCAACCGGGTCTGAGCAAATACGTTTGGTACGAAGGCATTGGCTGTAAACAATCGACTATATATATATATATATATATATATATATATATATATATATATATATATATATATATATATATATATATATATATATATATATATATATATATCTATATACATGTTGTAATACATATTTATTACAAGTCTACAACAAGCAAAGTAATCACTTGAAAATTGCCTAGGGAGACTGGGTTATCTGTCTCCCTTTAAAACATAATAACAAGGAAATGTATGAATAAGCATTCGGGAGTATAAGCATTCGGGTATAACTAAAAGAATTATCACATCGAAACTAAGTTATCCACTTCTAACATTCAGCACTAGTCTCAATAGCGAAAAGTGATGCAATTTCCAATCAAAATGCAGTACATCAGTGTTTGAAGGAATTACTTGAACCATTTAACTTTTAATAAATGTCATTCTGGCCTGATCGATGGAATGAATATTCATGACATTCCACAGAATAGTAAATTTTGATGATATACTTAAAATTTAACTTTGGGCTGACTCAGTGGCGGATCCAGGATTTGGCAAAAGGGGGGCCCAGGTCATAGTGGACTGTATAAAAGTCCGATCTGGGGGAGGGTCTAAGGAGAGGGGTCCCCGGGGACGTGCCAGGGTATTTTGATAGGGGACAACCGTATGATGAGTAATCATCGTCCTGGGGGAGGGGTCTAAGGGGAAGGGAGGGGTTCCCCCTCCCCTTTGAGAAAATTTTGTTAATTTAAGGTTGCTTATATGCAAAATTATGATGTCTGTTGTGTATTTTTGAACTGATCATATATGGCTGGAAAGCGTTCATAATTCAGTGAATTTTAATTTTTGTTTGTGAAAAAGATACTTTTCTAGGGAGGGGTCTAAGGGGAGGGGTGTCCCCTCCCCTTTGAGGAATTTTTGTTAATTTAAGATTGCTTAGATGCAAAATGGTGATGCCTTTAGTATATTTTTGAACTGATCATATATCGTTGGAAAATGTTCATTATTTAGTGAATTTTAATTTTTACCCTAAATTCACAGTACATTCCATTAAAATAAATTACAAGGCTTAAATAAGACACTAAAGGGTAATGTTACTAATATTGCAGCAAATTATAGTTTAAAGCCTGATATTGTCGAATATATACCTCTAAATATTAAAGAATTCTGAAATTCCCTTGAAAGTAGGAGCAGTGTTCCCAATGCTGTGGGCTGTCCGGTAATAGACTGAAGTTAGCAATCCATTAATACAGCGCTGATGAGTAACTTCTTGCAATGCCCAGAGAAAGTTACTGAGGCCAATATTTAAGCCAAAATCTTATCATCTGAAAGTCAGCAGCAGAGGTATTAACATAACACTTATTTTCTGAGGTAGAAGATAATGAACAAATTTGAGTTTCACTCTGACACATCTCATAGGCCTATTTCATTGGAATAGGGCCTTGTCCTTTGTTTTATGAAGTTCAAAAAAACTTCAAAATTTTTTGGAAGGGGGGGGGGGCGGGCCCCCTGGGCCCCCCTAAATCCGCCCCTGTGACTAACATCTTTTTTAAATAATATCCATATTTTCCTACGTTTGCATTTTCGACGCTTGTTGAGTTTGTGACAATGAACGAGGTAAATGTCCGTATGGCTACAACAAGAAAGTGTTGTTCTACTACAAAATACTTGTATGAACACAAAATAATATAAAACAACATTACTCCGTAGTAAAACAACATAAATCTGTATGTTTACGGAAAAGTCTTGTAAATTCATGACAATTTTTAACAGTGTACGTAAGGAAGCGTCTCCATAGATTACGAGAAGAAAGTAATGTGATTTCTGTTTTTCATTCAGCGTCCGGTCCGGGCTATCTGAGGCAAATTCTTGACAAGGGAAAATTACCTATGGATGTAAGACTGGAAGAAGACAACGAAAGAACCTTTGAGCTTCGACTTCAGTCCGCGTCGAAAAGCAAGGAAGGGTTCAGCTTTAGCGCCCTCACACTCAAGAACACGTACGACATGAGATACGTACAAGGCAATCACATCATAGAAAGTAAGTAATTAAGAAAAAGTTTACCTTTAGCGACAGTGAAGGAAAATTTGTCTAGAAGAGAGGAGAGGGTAGGTAGCTTAAACTGTGAAAGATGACAGGAGCGTTGCTACGGGGGGGGGGGGAGGAGGTTCGCTAGGCTCCCCCCAAACTTGCTTATGTTCTGATAAAATGTGTTAGAATTAAGGACGGCGATCAATGACGTGACCCCCATTTGATACCTAGGACCCCTAAAAATTTCATCCTAGCTACCCCCTGAAAGATGAAGAAACATACTACCAAGGATAGTGTAAGTGTTGTACAGTTTATATTAGTTATAATGCCATAAATATATAAGGCTGGGCAACATGGGTTTAGTTTTGTTCACAACTTAAGTTACGACTCTTTCCTAGTTCTTTGATTTTCGAAAAGTTCCCTGGTGTGCTGTAGTATTTTAACAGATGTGCATCTTTTCTTCGCCATGCTTTGTGACGAGTATAAAAGGTGGGATGGAGTTGGGTCAAATCCACCGTAGAAGACGTCCTGCGAAAAACAAAAATACTGGCTAAAAGGAATTACCACCGTAGGTAGTGTAATGGAAAGTAACTCTACACTGAGCCCAAACATATCGGGGCGCATGTATCCATGAAACTGACCTATAAATAGGTTTATGACTCTAATCAGTCTTTGTGCATTTCTTTTTACATATTTCTGTGAATATGCAGTAACAAAAAAAAAACTTATAGGCTTAAAATGAAATATATGAAGGAGTGTTACCTCAGACTTAAGCTCTAATGATATTCCGAATTAATAATTAGCTTTAATTGTCGGCACTATAAGACAATTCTCTTCTTCGTTGTCAAAACGACTGAAAGATAGTCAGCTCTTGCGTCCAATATGTTCGCTGAATAACAAGTCAAGTTTCCATTTTCGAGTTTTTGTAGTCAACTCTCTCAATCTTTGAGACTTAAAAGATACACTTCTTAGAGAAAACCAACAGCAAATTTCCCCGCACTTTGCAAACATCTTTGGAATCGTTTGAACCAATTCCTTATTATTGCTCTCCTTCAGATCATCTTGATACCATGGTGGTCAACATCCCTTTTTATGCTCCCGTGGAGGTGAAGTTGGCGGAAGGATTTCAGACAGGTACCCCAGAAAAATGGCAGCGATACCAGATACTACTCAGCAAATTAGTCTCGAAAAATGTTTCTTTCAGATTATCGCCTGGATACACACGTAAGCTGATTTCTGTTACATGTTTTGAAAGATGAAACTTCTCTAAAGTGTCTTCGAATATAGACGTGGACTAACGTATGGTTATGCCTTAGAAGGGCGGACAGGATTAATGATGAGGAGCGGATGGGGCCGTATAGGCTACGTATACGTAAATATATATCTGTATATATGCATACGTTTATGTGTATGTATTATATACTACATGTATACACATAACTGTTTGAATATGGATGTGTATATGTGCACACGTTTATTTATCAGTTATATGTATTCATGTACCATAGGCTCATAAAGATACCTCAATCTTTACGTAGCAGTCTGTAGGAAGTCTTAATGGAGAAGTTGGGTGTGTATGAAACGAGCAAGATCGAAATAATTGGGCTGTAATAGGATACAAAGCACCGAACACTTTCAGACACTGAAAATGCATTTTGAAAGACTTTTTTTTGCAAATCATTATCTATTAGTTAGAACGCAACCGTCTCCATGTATAAAATACCTTTATAAAAATTGTGATGGTGCACTTCTTTTTATTAACACTGAGAACTTTGTTGAGTTTAGGAACATAGGTGAGCGGTTTACAAAATTTGGGTTTTTCCTGGCGATGTCAGTGTAGACTTTCAGTCGAGTAGCTGTGCCGAAACTGAACCAGATAGAGTTGCGGTTTTATAATATTTTGAGTATTAAGTTACTCCAAAGTTTTACCTAAAAGTTGGCTTTCTCAGAGCAGAAAATGTAACAAAATGAGGCATACGGGCAACCTGAGGGTGGGGCCCATAGAGGCTTAAGATGCATCAGTTTGCCCACCCCTCCACTTCCATCAGAATAGAAGGGCCCTACTCCAAAGTTCCCTTTCAAATTTTGATCAGCAAGGCTTAGGTAAAATAACCAGAGTGCGTGGTCCCAGGGCTTTTAAAATTAGTTGTCGGAATGATGAAAGGATTTAATAATGAAACGTAGAGCCACAGGAATTCAAAAAGCTACAAAACCCATTTTTAGGACGTTTTGAGCAATTACAGCCCTTTTGGTTACACCACCATAGCTTCAAGCACATTGTCAACCTTGCGTCTGCTTTTGATTCCTTGCCGAAGGCAAAACAAAGCAATGCAGTGACGATGGCGTGTTCAGGTGTGTGTGTGTGTGTGTGTGTGTGTGTTTGTGACACTTGGCTTGTAAACACGATATCTAAAGATAGAAATGATGGATACTTTTCATACTTGGTATATGGATATATTATATTGAGTTTAGTTAGTTAGTTAGCCCGGGTCTCCCGTGTGAATGGCGGATGCTCTACTACTAGACCGAACACGCGGTCTATATCATATTGAGAGAAAAACCCTATTGTTTTTGTTGACTGTCAGAGGTCACGTCAGGTCACCAGAGGTCACAAACCAAAAATCTTGTAAACACGCTGTCTCAAGGTATGGATAGCATGGACAGTTTTCATACTTGGTAAATGAATTTATCATATTTAGAGAAAGAACCCTATTTTTTCGGTGGCGGTCAGAGGTCGAGCCAAGTAAACAAAAGTCAGAAACCAAAAAAATTGTATACACGATATTTCAGGGTGGGAAGGACGGATGCTTTTCTTCTTAGGAAGTGGATGTTTTATAGTCAGAAGATTAACCCTATTGTTTTGGTAGAGGTCATCTAAGATCACGGAAGGTTAAACTTCAGAAACCTTGGAAATTGCTTGTATAAACACTATATTTGAAGGTAGGAATGATGGACACTTTTCATATTTGTTACATGTCAGTTTATCATATTGAGAGGAGAACCCTACTGTTTTTGGTTGGAGGTGAGAGGTCACGTGAGGTCACCAGCAGTCACAAGCCAAAAAACCTTGTAAACATACTACCTCAAGTAAGAAAGCATGAATATTTTTCATATGTGGCAGTTGGATGCATTATAGTCAGAAAATAGACCCTATTGTTTTGTAAAGGTCAAGGGTTATCTGAATTCACTGGAATTAAACTATGAAAACGTTGGGAATTGTATGTAAACTTCATGTCTCAAGGTAGGATTGATATACAGTTTTATTATTTCGTATACGGATTGATCATATTGAGAGGAAGAATCCTATTGTTCTTGGTAGAGGTCAAAGGTCATGTGTGGTCACCACAGTAAAAAACTAAAACCCCTGTAAACACACTATCTCAAGATAGGAATGGTAGATAGTTTTCATACTTAGTTTATTAAGTATTTGTCATATTAAGAGGAAAATACAATAGTTTTTGATCGCGGTCAAAGGTTATATGAGGTCACCAGAGACGAAGCAGCGAAAATGGTAGAAATTCCCTAGTAAACGCAATATCGTGAGATACAATAGATCGATACCTTTCATTTTCTTTTGGCAAGGAATCACTTAGCCTTTGGACTTTCTGGTTAAAGCACAAAAATGTTTTAGAAAGTGGGGAGGGATGATAATTTTCCTCTCTGAAGACGCCATTGTTTGCATTTAGAAATTTGTGAATAAAAACAAAGCGTAGACGTAGCATGCATGGTGTCGTACTATTTTTCCAACTGTTGTTAGTGTCTTTCAAATGCGCAAAAATGAAAGCTCCTGAAGGGATTACTCACAACAGAGGGGTAAACTTCATTTAATGTGGATATTGGACTGATATATCAATTAAGGGTAGTTTTATAAATTGATACCACTTTTGTCTCATTCGAAACCTTCTCGAAAGGCTCAGCAAATGAAGGTTACTTCCAGCATTCACCAAGACCACTAAAAGTATGACAATGTTATGTAACTTATTCTCTACTCCCCACACTTACCCTGTTTTACGACGTATTTCGATATGGAAGGGAACGAAAATCTGCTAAAATGAATCGAAAAGTCACAAAATTCCTTGGTATAAAGACAATTTGTTTTTATTACAGATATAACATATTTCAACGATAAAAGATTGGATAAAGCCAAATCACAGGAACAGTTCGATCAAATCCAGCCGGTTGGATCACTCATTGTGGCTTCTTCAAGACTGAAGGGACCCTCTCAGACTAACGGTGATATCCACAACAACAACCCTTCGCCCCAGGGTATTCTGAAGAAAGCGACTTCGGAGACAAATCTTCACGGCCCCAGACCACAACTACAGCGTAAATCTGCAAATGATGCGCCGGTAACAGCCCCCCGAGCCCCATCTCCAGATCGCTGGTCCCAGGGCATTCCCGATCAACGTCAACGCCAACGCCCTTCATTAAGAATTGGAACACTTTCTAATCCACACACCAACGGTACTAAACCAGTGTACAATCCGTCTGTAACCATGAATAGGTCTTCTTCCTACGATGACGCCCATGATTATCACATACTTCGTGACCGACAGCAGATAGGAGACTATCCCTTCCCAGATTATGGAGGTAGTATGGGTTCATCATTTGACAGTGGTGGGTATGGTGATGAAACCGGATCTGAAAATAGTTTTGGAAGTTCCAGGGGAAGACCAAACAATCCTCCGCCACCTCCTCCAGTGAATACTATACCAAACCTACCTGGTGAAAACGACAGACGATCTTCATTTGGATCTAATTCGATACCTCCTGCTCCACCAGCTCCGCCAGCTCCACCGGCTCCACCAGCTCCCCCTATGTCCTCACCAGCCAGATCACAAGGTGGTCCACCTCCTCCTCCGCCGCCACCAAATTTGGGTAATGGACCACCCTCTCCCCCTGCTCTTCAATTTTCAAAGAGTGGTGCTCTAAAACCTAAGAGTGGTGCCGGACCACCACCACCTCCTCCTCCTCCTTCAGGTGGTGCACCACCTCCCCCACCCCCACCACCACCTGGGGCCGGCCCACCTCCTCCACCGCCCCCTCCAAATGGGAAATCAAGTGGTGGTCCTCCACCACCACCACCTCCAGCCCCTGCTCCAGTTTCGTTTGCAAGTGGTGGTTCTAGTTTAGCTGATTCATTAGCTGCAAAGGCGTCAACCCTCAAACCAGCAGAGGAACGCAGACTATCTCAGGCACCCCCGCCATCTCAAAATTCTGCCCCTGATTTTACCAGTGAGTTGATGGGTCGTCTAAGGGACCGAACTCAGGGCACTGACATTGAAGCAAAGATAAGAATGGAAAAGGAACGGAGACAGTCTAGAGATAATAGCTCGCCAATAGCTTTGCGACAGACCTCTCAGAACGGCCCCCCTCCACCAGTAGCTACCAAACCGCCCTCTAATGGGCACATTCCTTCAGTAAGGAGAGGTTCCTTTGCTAGTTTGCAACAAGTTCCCCAGGATCTACATGGACTAAGTATTGCTCAAGTTGGTGAATGTCTTCATCTGTTAAATATGGATGTATACATCCAAAAATTCAAGGAAGATAACATTGACGGTGAAATGTTAGCGGAACTCTCCACAGATATGTTAGAAAGAGACCTGGGGATGACAGGATTGACTGCTATAAAGCTGATAAAATTTGTACAAGGCTGGCGACCAACCTAACAAAATGTTCAACGAGAGAATGAATATCGCCAGGTGTGTGTTACTGTTTAACGTATCGGAGGTGAGCAATACCCGATATCGACGGTATATATGTCCGTCTTTCCCTAGTGTTTCCATGCTACCAGCCTGTGGGATATTTAAATAACGGAAAATCAACACAGCTTTGTTCTCCGATTAAGAATGACAATGTCTTTGAGGAAAAAGGATTAAAAGTTGAATCTAAGCATGTGCAGAAAGATGTTCTGATGAAAACTTATACATATATAAATATTCATATCTCTGTGTAGAAAGCGCATATTTTATAAACAAAACTGGAGGACATTAATAATAATGCTAAGTTTGGAAGTTTGTACAGAGTATTAGATTTTCGTTGTTATGCCGAGGAATCTATATGTGTCCTGGAGAAACTCAAGGAACACTATATAACTTAAAAAAAGTTCTCATCAACCGAAAATTCTAAAACTGTAAGCAAATCATGAAAATATTGAAATGTATTGTAAATATTCAAGTAATTAGCATGTTTGTTAATATGATAAAGTAATTAACGCACGGCGATCATAGATCGAATGATATTTCGTATATCTCGCTATTTCCAAAGTGCCGAAGAAGTACGTCGTAGTCTTATTTTACCTAGTACACGTTTCTACTGGCAACGTAAAGCAGCCAAAAGACTTTGGAGAATAACCGAAACGCAGAGGTTCACGCGTCTAAAAGTTTGAGGTCAGGCAGTGGTCAAAATAATGCGCGTAAAAACTACAGTGAGCGGTCTCCACGGTGCGAAGTTGTAGCGTGTAAACATTTGCTGGTCTTCACGTGTAAACCCCAACATGGCATGCAGCCACAGCAAAATATGACATAGACCTTATGCCAAGTAGCAGATCGTGAAGCACCATGGGAAGGATAATTCCAAACCGACAAGCTTGAGCATAGTGACGATCAACCTTCTCCATACTGACGATCTACTTCGGTCGTCTGTTCATGGAATAAACCTTCCCAGAATGCAATTTTGAAGCGCCCTCTTTCTATTTGGCATAAGGTCGATGACCTCGTGAAATTGGTTTAAAGATCTGAAGATCGCTTATATATATTCTCGATTTCTTGCAAAAGGAAAGATATGGAGTCTTTCTTGAATGATCTTTGCAAATCGTTGGTTCTTTTTTAAATGTGCGTCGTCGGTGAATTAGCAGTATGCACATCTTCACTGTGCAGGAACGTTACCATACATGGCATAAAGCCGAGGCCTACATGAGATAACTCATTGAAAGTTTCACTTAGTTTATGTAGATCAGCAAGCAGTAATGATGTTCACAACTTCACCACTTTTCAAAAGAAAACAGTATCCGCCACCCATACAACGCTGATAACACCTTCACTTTAGTGTGTCTTCATAATGGAAAGTAAGTTTCTGTAATATACAACTCCAGAGTTTGATCACATCTTCCAAACTTATAAGCAACCATGTATGACTTAAAGGGAACGTACATCCAACTCAGCAGGCTGAAACAATGCCGTACATAGGCTACATTTGGGCAACCTCTTAAACCGCAGTTACAGTACCCTCAATGTCCTAGCCTATATGAAGACCATTTTCTTCGTAGCTGTGTCATTGTATTGGATTTCTTCATATAATCTATCCAGGGAGGTGTAAGGAAGGAGATACAACATTCTATAGACTCTTTTAAAGGGATGTTCGTATCCGATAATAATTTTGCTTTTCTCTCCAAAATTCTTATCTCAATACCAAGATCACGACTAGGATCAGTAATGCATTGCCAAAATGACAATAAGAAGCATTTCTTACGTTGAACTCATTAGCTTTTCGTTTCCAGCCGTCACGTCAAAATATGAATTTTTAACACGTCGTCGTTATCCGTAAATCTCATTTCAGTTAACTTCTCTGAAGAATTTTTCGGAACTTACTTTTCAAGTATGTCTCCTATTGATGGCGAAATTTGCCAAAATTGAGAGAAATTTTTAGGCTTGAACTCTTATGTTTTCAAGCAGACGACTCATTAAAATCGTGGGGCCATAGGAAGTACATTATTTAAACGTTTGCTGACCGTCGGTTTACTGAAAATCTTGAATAAAGCTTGGCCATTGGTGGAAACAAACCTCACTCAAAGAATGTCTTAACAATGGCCTCTGTCTCGGGATTACAGGGATAAAAATGAACAGATCATCATTAAGAGGGATTAGTCAACAGAGGTGTCAATCAAATTTTGATACCTGAAAAGAATTAAAACAATTTCAAGTACGGATTGTCTGACAGATTTGATCCTTGTATCTCCTTCTTAACACGTCCCTGGTCCATCTACCCTCAGTTATTCCCATTGACATTTCCTACAACAATATTCCATTAAATTGTCAACAGATTTTCCAATATTCGTCAATGCATAAACATTTGCGTTACGAGTTCTCTTATGTTATTCTTCTTTACTTTGTGAATGTACAGCTTCATTGTTAACCGTTCACTTAATTATAGCCTAACGGTTGAAACAGTAATTTAGGACGATTCAATTACATCTTATCTTTATCTCTAAGTGTAAGATAAATCAATTACGTCATATCTTGATCCCTTTGTAAAATGATAAAATCACGTCATATCTTGATCTCTTAATGTCAGACGATACAATTACGTCATATGTTGATATCTTAATGTAAGATGATACAATTACGTCATATCTTGATCTCTTAATGTCAGATGATACAGTTACGTCATATCTTGATCTCTTAATGTCAGATGATACAGTTACGTCATATCTTGATCTCTTTACGTAAGATGATACCATTACTTCATGTTTTGATCTCTTTTTGTCAGATGAAACAATTGTGTAATGTCTTGATGCCTTGGAGTAAGATGATACAATTTTGTAATATTTTTATCTCTTGACGTAAGATAATACAATGATGTCATATCTTGATCTCTAGATTAACTTCTAACTATACATTTTTGTAACATTTTGTACCTTGATGTCATAATGTACAATGATGTGATGTGATGCAAGATTACACAGTGATCCCTTAACGTCAAATGATACATGAGTGTAATATCAGCTTCTGATGATCTTGATGTCAGGTGCTACAGTGATGTCATTTTTTTATCCCTTAAGTAAAATGAAGTAGTAAAATGATACAATGATGTTAACATCGTAATATCTTGAAGTAAAATGATACATTGATGTTATTTAGTGATTCCTGTTTGTCAGATGATGGAATATCGTATCATAACCTCTTCATGTGAGATGATTAAATGGTGTATTATCTTGATCTCCGTATTAAATATGTTGTTACATCTTGATCCTTTTATGGCAGATGATGCATTGATATCATAATTATATCTCAAGATGTAAGATAATACAAGACCAAGATTTTTTCATGCTAGATTAGTGTCGAGAATTTTCGGCTTACTAAAAGTCAAATTCTGTTTTATTCTGCTTTTTAAAATATTTCATTTCCTCGGGTTATCTTTTTTCCGGCGGGAACTTTTGAAATGAAATTAAAATATAACATTCATGTAAAAGTCAATAAATGTTCAGATGACTGAAAAATCTAATGCCATACCTTACTTAAGGCGTCCCTTAATATCAAATTTTAACTTGCGATATTACTTAGTGAATAATCGGCAGTTTTGTATTTATTGGACACTTTTCAAGGAATTATCGCGATTTTTCAAAGAATATATTTATTTTCCAGCAGAATGCCGTTTTCCGCGTTTATACACAAAACCCCCGAATTTCGCGATTTTCGAGGAATTCCGCGATGCGGAAATTCGTGACACTATGCTAGATGATACGCAGTGACGTTTACCGTTACATTTAACGTCAGATGATAAATTGATGTCATATATTGTAGGAAATTACTCTTATCATTATGACAAAGGTGCCGCCACCTTCGTTTGTAAATCTGATGTAGAGATTTACACTTTTAGTCTTTTGGTCTCAAACTACTGGTCGCAAGCTCCGCGACTATGATATGGTACGTCTGACATTTTAATTAATCGCCTTTTTACAACTAAAATGCAAGTAATACAATTAGAGCAATTTCTCATTTTGTTAATAAATTACTAGTCAAGCATCTTTCAGAATTTTGGTCGCCGTGGAAATGGCCTCCAACAGGTGTTTTTGAGGACCAAATCTGTTGGTGATATAGAGTACAACTTATATATAGGTGTATACAGTTCTTTGCAAATTTTGTAACTCTGTAACCCGCTAAGAAGGTTATAGGATGGCAACAAACTTTCAAAATGACTTACAAAGATAAATTATATCGACATATCTGCCATTGTTACGTCACCAGTTGCCAGTAGACTTTAAGACGGCTTTGACGTCATGAAACAAGTAAACATTTCCATCAGCACGACTGTATATAGAAATATTTAATGTGGGGGATGCGTTCTATAGGTGATTTTTGTACACGTTAGGGCATGGCAAATGGGAGACCTAACTGGTCAACTATACTCATTATCAAGTCTGCCAAGTATCAGAAATCCAACGGCAAAACAACGGAACAGGGGCGGCTAAACAGTTTCATGCTACTTACAATTGTAACAGGTCCCTCGTAATCTGTAGAAATAATCAATACGAAAATGATCGTTTGTTCGTGTTAATAAGCTTCTCCCATGCAAAAGAGAATGGGTACGTGCTCCAATAAGAATCCGTGATACTAAAGTGTGACAATCGGCTGTATTTCTAAAGTAATAGAATAGGAAGTCTTAAAGAATTATTATAGCATAGTTGCTCCGTATATTGTGATCAAATAGTAAGAGTTACTAACGGGTATAAAATTTTGTTCAGTAAAAATAAAAATAATATAATGGGTATACTAGCTTAAAATGCAGTTAATTGCAAATCTGTGACTATATTAAAATTAAACTGTATAGTAAATAATTGCTTCAATAAAACATTTTATACGTCATACATGGCCGTGAAAATATATCATCTAGTATCTTTTTGATGTGTCTTCCTTCACTTATATAAGTTATATTCCTTCAGTTATATTATAGACGATATGTGTGTAACGTCACACCACCGTGCAGAATTCGAAGTTTGTTTCGGCTGAGGTCAAGCCGGTAACTAACTATAGTATACATTGCATTCGTTGTTTGTCCTCTAACATGACGTCAGTCCGTTGTCATGTAGATGGTGATGTCAACGCATAAGTTCTATACACACTGTAGTGACATATCCAGGGGTTTTCAGTGGGGAGGGGAGGGACAACTGAATGGTCGGTTAGGCAGGTAGAGGAACATCTTTGCAAGATGGGCCCAAAATGTGCAGGCATAACGTGCATGGCTGGCGAGAAGGGCTAAACCCATAACGGGTAGGATCCAGGGTCCCCTCATATGACCCCCGGTGGAGTCCAAGGGTGCAAAGCCCTCGTAGGGTTTGGGTGAAGCCTCGGGAAGCTCCAGGAATTTTAGTGTTTCAGATGCTTCAGGAAGATTGTTTCAAAGGATACACCTAACGATGGGATTCTCTTATCTTCTGGAATTTTTAACACTGTAGTTAAAGAAAAGCGATAGAATATATGTACATGCAAATAGCCATAGCCACATAGACAGGGGAAGTTGGTAATTATGCAAATGTGCGCCAAGCCCACCATAGTTTTCCCCTTCCTAGTAGCAATTTTCTTTCTCTTGCATGCCATATCACATGAGGGGATGTATTTCACAGGTGAGCGGAACAACTGGCTATAATAATGCCTCTTCCATCTCCGCAAGTGCAGTTGAGCATGGGGTGCTCTGCGGACAGTAAGGGGTCCATGAACCACAATACAATGAGCCGTCATAAGGCCCTGGTGTGGTCCAGGCCCTAGACCAGCCGTCATAAGGCCCTGGTGTGGTCCAGGAGAGACATTGTGATTGGATCCAAGAAGAAAATTCTCCGGAAGCTGAGTCATTAACAAAATGGAGATACTTGCAAGGAGCTTTCCAGCTGTCCTCCGAACGACAATTAGAGCAGGCCAAGCCATTCACCTTCTCACAGTCATCGAATGTTTACAAACTTTAAACGAAACTCTTAGCAAACAGCTTGAAAAAGAATGAGAGAGAATGCAGTAGGTATAACCAAAGGGGGATAGGATTGATAAGCACTGACTTAAAAATGGTTATTTTTTGCAAATGTGTTAAATAAGTGCACAGTCACCATGGACAGAAAATACGTTTGAATAAGTTTGCATAGCCTAACTAATAAAGCTTCAAATCAAGGTCATAGCCCCACGATTTTTACTTAAAGTATGAAATTGCGACAAGAAATTCCCTTAATGCCCATCCTCTTAAGTGGGGTATTGGGGACCGGAGTAGTTCATGTATATTAATGTGCCAATAGCTTAGTGAACGGAACGAGCCGAAATTTTGCAATACAATTCATTGCAGGTCCGCACTGACTTATTTTCAGTTGACTAACAAAATATGTCTATTACCATGGTAAGTTGTAATATAACTGACAATCTTCTTCATGGCAGAGAAGAGCGAATGAATATCCTTCGCATTTATGCAATCTGTGTACCTCCATAACCACATCCGCACTGAGAAACAATAGTGTGAGACATTAATCCTTGATTAAAGCATAATATTTGAAGCGGTGTTGAAGAAATATGGAAGAGAAGGTGAAAGAGGGCGCATTTTTCGCAGTCAGCAAAAGATTTGTGACGGAAATATTAAAAATATGTCTATCGTTCGTCTCACTACAGAGTAAAGACCTTTTGTATCTTTGGGATGATTTAAAATTCTGTTGGACAATAGCTTGGGACATGCGTTCCTACCCAGTGGAGGCGCTACTGTTGATACGGTAGGAAAATTTGATTGTGGGATCGATTTTCAAAAGATTAGCACGGGTTCGAGAGATTTACCGCTCTGCATGATATGTACCTAATGCAGGGTACACTATATATTATACCAGGAAGTTGTCCGTAACAACTCCTGATTATGCGTACAAGTGCTTAGTTTATCTCTGAAAGACACGCCAGGCGCAGGCTATACCTGCAGCCTTTACCTGCAGTACTAGCGACATTATACGTACTGCACGTATGTTATCCATTGACTTTCATGCCCCACGACCGGCTCTCGGAAGGGTTATGCCAAATGTTGTCTCTTCACCATTTCCCCAATAATGTTCATGCACTAAGAATATCGTTGTTTTCTATATGTTTACTTTCTTTTTGTTTTTAGGTGTGAATGGGGGTGTGGCGCCCCTTGCGCCTTCCCCTGTATCCTGCCACTGCCACTGTGCAAAACGACCGCAAGAGGTTTAGGGTAACAGAGGGATTCATGGAGAGGTGGAGACGGCAATCTATATTAGACTAGCGGTGAAGTCTGAAAATTTTCGACCCCCCGGTACAACTTTGTAAAAGTTGACACCTACCCTTAAAATGTTTCTTAGGATGTCAGCTTTCATTTTCTGTTGGTTGTCACCCTTTAAATTTACCCGAACATGGTAATTAGGAGGGTCAAAGGTCACGAGTCTATTTTCACCCAAACTTCAACAGTCTTGGTACTATACATGTGTACTTCACCTTCAGGGGATGCTTTTCCTTGAGTCTAGTGTGGTAAATATTTTGAATAAATTTACAATAAACATCCCTGAACTCCAATCAGTGCATAAAACCCTTAATTATTAATCTTCACTATGGTTTCATTGAATATTTTCATCTTTTTTTTTAGTTTTCCCCATTATTAATTTACACGATATGATATTTTAATGCATCTTATGCATGTTTTACCACGTGGAGATAAAGAGTCTCTCAATAAAGACAAGGTAAGATCGTTACATAGGCGTAGGAAGCGGACGACTGGGGCCCCAGTCAAAAATGTGAGGGGGCTGAAGTATGCTTCCGCCCCCCCCCCCCAGATCCAAGGGCAAAAACCCTTTATTTGTCCCTTCTGTAAGAAATGTCAAAAATTTGCAGTAATTTTCCTTAAAGTTTGTCCAAAATGTTGCACCAGATTGCATCTGAGGCCCCTTAAATACCCAAACCCCTCCCCTCAGACCCCTCCCCCAGGACGGCGATCAGAAACAAGATTCACCCCCCCCCCCCAGTCGCCAAAAGCTTCCTACGCCTATGTATCGTTATAAGGTCTACATTGCAACATAATGCTCTTCTTGGATAAAATTAATCTGTCGAATGTTTGCCTGCATAGCGGCTCTCTTTAACTTCTGCCACACTGGGTAACCCTTTGCGAAAGGCTAAACAAAAACCCCGTCAGCTATGTGCAGACTAGTCAAATTTATAAACCATATCTGGAAAGGTTAAAGAAAAAATGTGGCAATGGTGTTTCGCTTCAGTGTTTTCAAGTTATTATTTATGGTAAAGAATTAAGATTTACTCATATAGACGAAGTTTGTGACCATACTTTTATTAAAAGCATTAAAGCCCTTAGACTATATGGCGTTGAAAAATATACATCTGGCAGTTTTCATGTTGTGCTTCTGAATTCGAAAAATCAGAATGGTCATTACAAACGTCGGAATGCACTTTGTGAGTAGGAAAAGTAGTGATGAACAGCTGAATTTTTTCATTATAAAAATTGCGAATCCCATATCAGATGTGAGAGTAATAAAATACAATGCTCCACCTTCAAAATGTGTCACTAAAATCTTGTCCTAAATGGGTCAAAGCGGTAAACAATTAACAAATTCTTTGCTTTTCACAAAAAAAAGAAGCATTTTGAAAAATCAAATCACCAAACCCTCTTACAGCCAGTTTCATCCAGGCCCTTAGCCAAACAACGTGCTGAAGAGGGCGAGAAAGTTCCCAGACTGTAAGACGGAAAATCATTTTCAAGGCACGAAATGTGTTAACATAAAAGGCAAAGGTAATTTTTTCCTACAATTTCTCCCAGGCGTTAACGTTTGCAGGTCCCTCCACTGCTCTTAAGTTATGGACCCGTATTTTTGAACAGAGTGGTCAACACATGGTCGCATTCAGGCTATATCTGAGTCTGGTTGACCAACCAATTTATGTGCTTGTTGCCAGGCTAAAAGAATAATTGGTGGCAAAACCCCTCGAGTTTGCTGAATGCTTCTTACCTCCAATCATTTGTCGACAAAAACTTATATTGTGCTAGACAAAAAGCATAATATCAGTCCTTAGAAAGGAACCTGTTTTCTAAATATCCGCCTCACGATGTTAGATGTGGCTGGAATTAAACACGTAATCCCTATTTGTGATTACTTAACACTGTCTTTATAACTTTACCAAAATGAAAGCTAGATCACATATGAATTTGTACCGTATTAACAGCCCCTCTACAAGCTTCATTGAATTCATCTCAACATAATCATTTTTTGAGAACTGCGAATTATTTTATTTAAAGGATTTTCTTTTTGCAAGTAAAATCAAGTCTTGTTATGCAGGGGCGGATCCAGGATTTTTGAAAAGGGGGGGGGGGCGAAGTTGTTCGACCTGTGATTGATGATGACTATACCATCTAAGCGGAGCGCCACCATCGGTTGGCGTGGAGCGTACAAGAAAATTTTTGACAAAATAGACCTCCCAGATCGCCGGAAATAGCACTTTCCATGTCTTATTTTTGCATTTTCTGCTTCATATAATTTCATGTCTCAACTCTCAACACATTAATTTTTCCACAAGTTATTAACAGAAGACAGTTATCATAGGCACAGTGCCTTACTACAATGCATCCTGTTCAAGGTGTCTAATCAGATCTTTAGTAGTCATGTTCTAACTTGGTGAATATTGAGGGACTTCCTTGAGAAATTTGTGACCCATATCTTAGTTCGACTTGATGCCAGGACTCCGGTACCTTGCATTGACATCAGTGTGGGCGTAAACGTACGTTTTATCACGTGCATGTTCCCCTCTGCCTAATTTCTTGTTTTGTGTGGATTCAGTGAGAAAGTGAAAATCACCCAGAATGCACGAGACTTGGCATCCCTGTCATTGTTTTGGGGGGTACGTCCAGGCAGTGTAATGATGGTATTATTGTAGGCCTTACATAGTATCAAAACCGAATGACCGAATTATAATGTTTCCGACCACTATATTTCTAAATAAAATTTTGTTGGTGACGTGCACTGTAGGCCAATCTTAACGTCTTTCAGAGAAAAATCGAGGGATTTATTAACTGACAGAACAGCATTTGGCCATTTAGTTTTGTCATTGATTATGGTTATACTTGTTGATTTCTGATTTTTACTTAATTTATAATTCCTCATTTTTCTCCTTAGGAATTTATTTATGGAGGGAGCTCCCCTCACTGAAAATTTTAGGGAGGGAAGTGTCCTCCTCCCCCGTTCCCCCGCTACCGCTGCCAATGCGTAGCATACCAGGAAATTTGGGTAAAAACACATCCCAGATAGCCACTTCTAAGGCCTTGTGATTCCCATGATTTTCCATTTTAATTCTCATGCAGTGGCGTAGCTAGGATTTTTTGTTTGGGGGCGGGGCTCCCGTTTACTATCTAAGCGGAGCGCCACCATGAGTTGGCGCGGAGCGTACCAAGAAAATTTGAGATTTTAATACATCCCAGATCGCCGGAAATGGCACTTGCCAGGCTTGATAGCAGCCATAAAGAAGTGCAATTTTTGTGAACAAAATGTAAAGTTGGGCTTTATTTTACTACACATTTCTGTGACGACGGATCAGCTCAGCTGGCTGGGACTTTTGGTCCAGGGTTGCAAGTTTGAATCCCGTTTACTCAGTGGCGTACCCAGGATTTCTCTCCCGAGGAGGGGATGCAGTATGTTTTGTGATCGCCGGCCTGGGGGAGAGGTTTAAGGGGAGGGGGTGTCCCCCTCCCCTTTGAAAATTTTTGAAAAATTAGGTGTCCTAACATGCAGTCTGGTGCCACATATACTACCTTTTGAAGTAAAATTTGTGTTAAAAAATGGCCTCCCCCTTGTGTACGCCATTGCGTTTACTATCTAAGCGGAGCGCCACCACAGTTGGTGCGGAGCGTTCCAAGAAAATTTGAGGTTTTAATACATCCCAGATGGCCGGAAATGGCACTTGCCAGGCTTGATAGCACCCCATCCCAACTGATGCACACTGTCTCGTAAGGTATTTTTCGATTGGCTGATGGTATTGTATCGGTATTGTATCGTATTGATTGTATCCAATCATGTGTAGTAAGATCAGCATGTGTGTAAACGTCCCAATCGACGTTCAAACTGATCTGCTGTGCGCTATGACTCCCATACTTCGAGGTTGCTAATTGCAGCTTTATTCTCTATCACTCCACTCTCTGTACTTCTCTCTATCTCTTCTCCTTTCCGTTTTTTTTTTTCTCTTTTTTTTACTCTTTTTTCCCTTTCATTTTTTTTTTTTGCATTTTCAAAAAGGGGGGGGGGGGCGGGGCCGGGTCGCCCCCCCTAGATCCGCCCATGTGTTATGGATATGTGCCATTTCCATGTCCAGACTTGAAAACAACATAGATCCATTCACTGGCTTTCCAATACAGGGAAACAACTTTTAATTATATTGCTCTGTAACCACAAATTATTAAAGGTTTATTTACCAGTAAACAAAAAGAATTAAATTCATGTAACAATTACGATGGGTGTAAGGGACATTTCTAGGGGGAGGAGGAGGTTAAGCCGTTTGCCCGACAAACTGTAATAATCCGACCAATGGCCGGATTTTCACAAAATGTGCCAGAGAAATAGGATTTTTTTCCAAACTCCGGCTGACGAAGTTCCATTGCGACTATGTTCCAACTCCCTCTCATAAAAAGATAGCAGAACAATGTGTGTTGAAAAGAAGCAAAAGCGTACTTTGTCAGTTTGTAGCGGTAAAATGTATTAGTTGTACGCCATCCCGAGCAAAGACGCTTTCTGCCTTACTAAAATTTACCATCACATCCAAAAACATTTAAACAAATATCTACTTTTTGCATAGGATATTGCTACAACATGCCCCTTTTCGATGATCTGGTTCATGTTGGCAAATAGTTATTGTAATGACAGAAACACTGTAATGTATTTAATAAATAATTAAGTCAATTAATTTAGTTAGGCAAGGTTATTTCGCACATTTAATCTAATCAATGCAATGGTTCCACACATCCTAACAACCGAAACAAAAACTCAAATTTCTCTGATACAGCTATGAAAATAGCCTACATTCATGGTAGGCCTATAAATGTTTTCATTATATCCCACTTAACTTTAAGGACTGCAAGTTCTCGACATTGGTAGGGGCGGAAGCCATAGTCCAAAACCAGGACAAAAGCGACGGATTACTGCATGGAAGGATGGTGAATAAACATTTCGGCCATATTGGGGCGGCACAAATGTGGGGCTTTTAGTGGAGAAATTTCAATAATTTGGTGTTTTTATTGAAGTAAATTAATTTAAAAATTTGGTTTTATATTGAAGTAAATGCAAAAGGTTAGGTTTGCGATTTATTTTGAAAAATAACCCTCTTTGAGAGTACCGTTACTCAACTAAACTGTTGGGACGACCTGTCGCTGTCGGAGATTGAAAACTTCATCGCACACACTCATTCTCCCTAAAAAAAAAATTAGAAAATTTTCTCGACGAGGGCCTCAACCTTTCTCGAAGGGGCCATGGCCTTCTCGTCGGAAGCTCTGGGGTATTTACGAAATTGTCGTCGTAGGAATGAGGCACTGTAAGTCAAATTTTTACTATCTTTCAATTACCTCACCTTAAACAATGCGCACTAAAGATTACAGAAGAGATTACAGAAATCACTCTAAGAGCGTTTTGTATTTCAACAGTTGCTAACGGAAGTTCTTTGTGATGCTGCAAGCCAGTGCTTTTCCTGTGGGTGGGAGAAAGAAGGATGGTAGGGGTCGTATGGAACTTTGAAAAGATTTATGCCACTCAAGATGTCCTAAGGGCAAAAATAATGAGAAGCCAAAATTGACGAAACGAAAAATTGCATTTTTGAAAACGTTTTAACATTTTACGTCATGGTCCAGGCCCGTAGCCAGGCTGGGGTACAGAGGGGCCGTGCCCCCCGTGCGGACCACTGTGTCCCATACGGAAATTGATCGAAACTAAAATTATAGTACATGTAAACGGTGGCCCTGCTATGAGTATGATACCAGGCGATATTTGACCAAAAATGATCCCAAAAGGAGTGTAATAATGAACATATTTTGTTTTTGTATTCTGTAACCTTTTTGGTCTAAAATTACAAAAATTTCCGCGCGTTACGCGCGCTTTCATCTCCAGCTGCATAGTATAGCTTTAACACCCATTTCGGATATGTTGGCTTAATTTATAAAGGTGCAGGTTCCGCAATTAGGCTATTGTTCTTTCGTGCAGGCGTGGTTCCCGGAAAAGCACAAAACTGAATCCATGAGAAGTTCCATCCTCTTTCTCATACGATTTGGAAGATTCTTAATTCAGACTCAACATCATGATAAACATATTTTGTAAGAAACGTAAAGTGTCTCAGTGTCTAGGGGTGGTGGAAGTGGCATCCCCCCGCGACAAGTCGCCCGGCGTCTTGGTTTTGCTCTTAAAGACAGACACTCATTACCCCAAATACATTTTGGTTGGGAGAAAACAAAATTTTCAGTTGGTCATTGGTAAATGCTCTTTGATTGACTGATCAAAGTCAAAAGATATAGAGTAGCTCACATTACACAGCATGCGCAGAGAAAGTTCTGGTTACATGTTATGGCCTTGCATGCCCGCCAGGATATAATAAATTAGGTTTGTGTCTGCACAAGGAGGGGTTTGGAAGGAGTAACCTACTCGGGAGAATTGGAACTGTCTAGGACGAGGAGGAGCAGATTCTTCCATAGAAACCCAAATTTTCTAACTTTCCTTAATAAGAACCAAATATTTTCAATTTTACTTCAACAGAACTCCAAATTTTTCGCCGCGCGCTAAACATTTCGCATTTGCATCCATGTAACCCATTGCTTCTGGCGGGGCTTCCGGTTGCTGGACCCCTTAAGGGAGCTTGGTCCCTTCGTCGGGCTTCTTTTTCCTCCACCACCACTTGCTGAGTCTGTATGCAGGTTTTTCCGTGGTAAATAATTATCCTGCAAAATTTCTGCCCTTTTCGGGCGCATTTCTCACAAGCGAAGTTATACCTCCCATGAACGTGAACTATTTTAGCCAAAGCTAGGTGAAGGCTCAAAGTTGGATGCCGGACACCAAGGGGCTTTTATTTAATAATTTAGTACCTTGAGCAACATTCTTAACGCGACGACTATCAGGTTTGAAGCTAAATATACTCGTACCACAAATTTAATTATTCTAAAATTCACTTTTTCCGTCCTTGCAAAATTTCGTTCAAAGTAAAAAATCCGATAATGACCATCTGAATTTGTGAACTGTGAAGAGATTGGTGTGCTCTCACCGTCATTCAAAGTCCTAAGTCCTGCTCAAAGCTCCATGCTAGTGTTCCCACTTTGTTATTTTGCGTAATTTGCAGCAGTTTGTCCAGGTATAAGATGTCACAAGTGTAGATTATGCATCAGCAAGTCTTATGGGTGGGATGCCGAAGTCTACTATACATGAGCCTCACCAAAGACACTAGTCTAGTCAGTGAAAAGAATCATCCTTTTTTGCCCACGACACTCAGCCAACGGAGGAAGATCAAGATCCTTAAGGATAGATGTCATAGACCCTGGCTCTCGTGTGAGTTAGAACGGGCAAAACGCGCTGATCTTCTTTGAATACTTTCTAGCTTATTGTGTAAGACTGGTACCACTGCAACACTGGACCTTATGAAGACCTTTGTAGGCATCTGAATTTACATCGCTAGAGCAAAGCGACAAATTTCTTTGATGTACCCCTAAGATTCTGATGCCTTTGTTACAATCATACTGAATGCATGTGCGTTACCTAATCAGAGAGTTGTTACGGACCATTTCCCTGTCCCAACTAAGGTCACCAGTGATAAAAGTCCCTAAGTACTTAATAGAGTCAACCTTGAGTAACTTCACGCCGTTTAAAGTTATGGTGACATGCCACCAAAAAGAGCTGTTTTTACTTGGCAGTTAAAGGATAACGTACGTTCCCTAATAAAAGATCCGTTTGAATTATTTCAATATCTTTTACCGTTCTCAAGATATATTTCTTCAAGTTTGATGATTTCTGAAGTAAATCATTGCCTATGCAAAAATAATGATGTGGAGTGTTGCACAGTGTTAAGATTTCTTTTGTTAACCCTATATAAATTGTCTCTAAATTATTGATCAGAGAGTTTACAGTTTGGTGAGTGATATCAATATTTTTCAAGGAAACAATTTAAAACTTCCATAATAAATTCCTCGAGGGAAAAAATGACACAAGTGTCCTTAAAATGGAAGCTGAAAAACAAAGGCTAACATTGGTATGTCCCTCTTTCGATGTCACAGATTTGCATATTTAGCTCATGTTTATTCATGATACAAGTGTGAAATAGAAATTTCCCTGTAAAATGGTCAATATTTGATGGATTTTGATGGGAATTACGGCTGTTTTCGGGCTTTTTAATGCTTTTCACAATTTATATCCATCTATGAGTTTTCATGTCACCAGAACTTTAATGCATAATTGAAATAGCTAGCGTTCTTTTTCCTGAGTGGCAAAAGTAATAACATTACACTTGGAAGGCTGGAACCTCGTGCCCCAAGTATTGGCCCAGAGACCTACGGTAAATTATAAATGTCATCCTTGAACTTACAACAATCACTCGTTTTATCAATAACTCGGTAACAGACACAATCATTAGCAAAAAATGCTGACATCAGAAGTGGCAACATTAACGATAATATTAATGTGCTCTAAAAGAGAATGGGTCCGAAGATAGATCCAACCCTAAGGGACACCAAACACAACATCATTGAAAGAAGACAGATTACCATTTACTATAACAGTCTGTTCACGATCAGAGAGCAAATCATCAACTCACTGAAGAATCCGCTGTTTAGAGACATTCAGACTAAAAAGCTGTTTTTGAGTAGTTCCCGAGGCACAGTGTCAAAAGCCTTTTCAAAGTCTAGTATGAAAACATCAATTTGCTTGTTCGTATTGAGGGATAAAGCACTGTCTTCAATGACTGAGACCAGTTGAGTATCACAGTTATGCGACTTTCTAAAGGCATGCTGCTTTGTAGAAAGGATATTATTTGCTTCAGAGAAGTCCATTAAAGGTAGAAAGCAGTGGCCCGAGTTTATTTTCAAAAATTTGCTTCATCGTACAAATCTCTTATTTCGCTCACAAGTATCTTTCATTATGTTCCAGTATAAAAACATTGTATGTTGAAGGTAAACCAAGGATTTATTCTTCATGTATTTAACAAATAAGTAACAAAAATATTGTCATATGATTGAAAAGAGCCATCCGTGAGTTAGGATGACGGGGTACACTAATTCACATTAGACGATCTCCATTTCCCCTTTAAGTTGTTACCATAATAGCTAGCATGGTGTCGAATATGCACTCCTCTTTTGACGTATGCTCTGGTATTAATTACGATTGCAGCCAATATACTGGTGCAGGAGTAATAAATGTCAGACAAGCGGGCAAGTTAAGATGGAGCTTATAACGTTCTTAACAATAGATGAGAATTAAGGTAAATTGGATTTTGCTGTACCATGTAGTACCAGAGTGTAGCAGAGCTAATCCTCCGCGCAAGTACAATCTCCGCCCGGATATTCTACACTGAGGAGAATTGAACCTGTCACACTTGTCCTAAGTAGAACCAGGGAGTTGTACTCCCTGGTAGAACGTCCGCGCAAATTACTTTCCACGATATTTCGATCTCTAAGGTAAGGCTCTCCGAGGCTAATTAAGCTGCGCTTATCAATATAGCACTCTCACCAGGGAGTTGTTATTTAACAACTCCCTGACCCTGCTCTAACTACGTTGCTATTAGCTGCAGTGGCTAACTGGGATCAAATGCAATAGCGACCGAACGTCAAAAGACCGCGTAGTTTGAGCGTGAACTGCACAGGGCCATTAATCAAAACTTCGTGAAAAAATTCGGTCATAATGTTGCATGTTTGCATCGCTACTAAAACAGCTTGTGACAATGTGTTTCATAGTACTCCGGCGGCGCGATCGTAAAAAGCACACAAACCCAGTGGGAGAATCTCACTAACGAAACTGAGAAATTTTACACACAAAATTCAATTTAATTCAATTCAATTTATTTCTCATATGTACATTCTCATCAAGAAAATTACATTCAAATGAATCAGTTTACATACATATGATAGGCACTAGAAAATCTTTACTGTTCATCAAAGCTAGTGACCATGAAACAAGAGAAAAAAGAAGGAAAAGAAAAAAAAACGGTCAGAAAAAAATAAATTTTCCGAATGGACATTTAAAAATGTCCATTGACGATGTCGCGAGTTGTGATTAGCTGGTTAACATCGAACCAATCACAATTGCTTTTATATAGATTCATCGCCGATTAACACTCCATTCGTTACACTTCTATCTCTAAACGTCGCAGCGGGAGTTTGTATACTCTTTTCGTAACGTTTGTTTTATTTTCTTGGATAGTACGCGCCTGCCGTTAAGGCAATAAATTGATAGGAAATATTATCCGGTCGGTTACTTCACTCGCAAGTAGTTTCCCCGGCCGGCTATTTTACTACCGAGTGGTTTATCCGGGCGGAGATTCTACTTGGCGGCGAATTCACTCTGCCACACCGGCACAGATCAAGTCCACGGATGTTTCCGTACGGATACGACGATTTCGAGCAACCCAGCTGTTTTCTATCGATGTCTCGAGAACCATAATTTTAAACTCGGAAATTTTGCGTGATTACACAAAATTGTGTCCTGCACATTAAGTCTTTGTTATGGTACACTTTCCTTCCCAGCATGAATTGCGTATCGAAGTCCTAAGTCGCTTATTCAGGTTAGTTATCGGTGGACAGCTAGTTTGAACGGATTTGCCTGGAGAGAGTGGATACTATCTTTGTCTTTTTTTTGGCCATTTATGTACCTCCAAAAAGGCTCAGCATCTTTTTTGTATGTCTCCAGTCATATACCATTGATGTACAGTTGTATGTATGGGAGATATCATCATCATCATCATCATCATCATCATCATCATCATCATCATCATCATCATCATCATCATCATCATCATCATCATCATCATCATCATCATCATCATCATCATCATCATCATCATCATCATCATCATCATCATCATCATCATCATCATCATCATCATCATCATCATCATCATCATCATCATCATCATCATCATCATCATCATCATCATCATCATCATCATCATCATCATCATCATCATCATCATCATCATCATCATCATCATCATCATCATCATCATCATCATCATCATCATCATCATCATCATCATCATCATCATCATCATCATCATCATCATCATCATCATCATCATCATGGAAAAGACGTTGTTGGCCAGAGGCCATTTCGCCCATAAAAATTAGTTAGCAATCATGTCCGCTTTATAGTCAAAATAAAACTCGCTTTGTTTCCAAACTTTGTCAAAGTTTGACTTGAATCCGTTTAAAGACGGTGCCGTAACGACGTGCGCTGGCAGCGAGTTCCAAACATCTATGCTACGCTGAGTAAAGGATCTCTGTCTAACATTTTTAATACAACGTGGCTTAAGAATCTTTAATGGATGCCCTCGATTACTGGAGTCAACCGCCCTTTGAAAAAGTGTAGCGTTTCCAGCCATATCGCCAGTCAAATATTTATACATATAGATCATATCACCGCGCAGTCTCCTGTACCTAAGACATGGCAAATCCAATCTGCGTAACCTCTCAGAATAAGAAAATTCCCTAAGGCCAGGAACCATTTTGGTCGCTCGCCTTTGAACAGACTCAATTTCATCAATATCCTTCCAAAGGAAGGGCGACCAAGCTGGAATACCATACTCAATTACAGGACGCACCATAGATTTATACAGCAAGAGTAAAGAGGAGCAATCCAAAAAACGAAAGGTTCTTCTAATTACACCTAAGACTCCATTAGCTTTAGTAACAATACCAGAAATATGGTCTCGAAAAGCTAGCTCATTATCTACAAAAACACCAAGATCCTTTTGACATGAACTAATTTCAAGGTCATGTCTATCACCACCAGCATAATCACCCATAGAATACGTGAAGGATGGAGCAGATCTACCTAACCTTAAAATTTGGCACTTATCGGGATGAAAGCGAAGCTGCCAGATAACTGACCAGTCAAAAACCTCATCAATAGCTAATTGCAGTAACTCACAATCCTTTTGCGATCCAATTTCTTTATAAAGCTTAGTATCGTCCGCAAAAATCTTTACCCGACACCCAGATATAACATCCGGCAAATCATTTATATAAGCCAAAAGCAAGGTCGGGCCCAAAACACTCCCTTGAGGTATACCACTCTTAATATCAGCCCAATCCGAAAAACATCCTTCAACATGCACACGCTGCTTACGATTAGACAGAAAAGATCTAATCCACTCAAGGCATTCCCCACCAATACCATAGCTTTGTAACTTAAGCAATAACCGCTGATGAGGCACCTTGTCAAATGCTTTCATAAAGTCTGTATAAACCACATCAACATTAAGACCCTCATCTAATGATTTTGTCCAGTCGTCAAAAGTTTCAATTAGCTGAGAAACACATGACCTACCTGCTACAAAACCATATTGATCTGAAGTAAGTAGATCATTCTGAACCATATGTTGCATAATCATATCTCTTACAAAAGACTCACAGATCTTACAAACAACAGAGGTCAGGCTTACTGGCCGATAATTTGAAGGGTTTGAACGCTTCCCCTTCTTGAAAAGAGGAGTTACATGACCCACTTTCCAATCCTTAGGAAGACAGGAAGTCCTACAGGATTTCTTAAAGATTACATCTAAAGCATCACAAATTACAAGGCAAGTCTCAAAAAGCACCCTAGGGTGAACTCCTCTTTAAATTCTCTTCTGTTACAAACATACAAACGGCTTAAAATACATTTAAAGAATAAATTTAATAGATATTAACTTCTTTCGATACACAAACAGTTAAAAGAAGAAACTAAATCGGGTACAAAAACGCATGCCGAAACCCGGGAATGTTCAGAGCTCATGCGAGCTCTCCGGACTTTGAACCAGGGACCTTTAGATCTTCAGTCTAACGCTCTCCCAACTGAGCTATTTCGGCACTGATGATCCTTTTGTCAAAAAAATATATGAAGCATTAACGTATTCAGCAAAGATATCGTTTTCATTTAGCTCATTTTGATGGATCTACGTGTTGAATTTTCTGATAAGATAATGTGTTTTGTTCTATCAGAAGTTTGAACATTACTTAAGTTGTTTTTCTGTGAGTTTTTCGCAACTGTCTTCTTTTGTTTTCTTTGAGACGAATGGGGCAAATCCTTTTGATCGTAACCACTGTGTAAAAAAAAATACAAGACAACGTTAGCTACGCAGGCATAGTGCGATAGTGTGTGCACTTTAGTTAGGGTAACCTTGCGGTGACA
Organism: Holothuria leucospilota; assembly: GCA_029531755.1. Lineage (NCBI taxonomy): Eukaryota > Metazoa > Echinodermata > Holothuroidea > Aspidochirotida > Holothuriidae > Holothuria > Holothuria leucospilota. The sequence goes on from CM055982.1 coordinate 37,098,961, forward strand.
TATCCTGTTTGCATTTGGTCTCCTTCACTTATAACTCGGGGGATATGTGGTAAGACCAAATGAAAACACATTCTCTCGCGTTAGGGTTACCCTAACTAGCTGCACACGTGAGATACGGGCAATCAATCCTGTATCAAGTAGTAACCCAGATGTGCATGTCTGATGATACTATTACTAGGTACATATTGGTGCCAGCTGGATATGTTGGGGCAGTAAATCCGTTGATTCGATTTTCGAAGTCATAAACTTGGAAACGGATCCTGGAAACCTTTCGATATGAAGCTACAGGGCTATTCTTGTCTTCTTATTGCCCTGATTGCAGCAATCGTCGCTGCCAAGAAAAAGGGAAAGCTACGGAAAACAACCGAGGTAGGCCTAGGCCTACTATCTTACTTCCACGTCAACTTACTCTTTGCAGGAAGAATAAAGGCCTAAGTTAGGCCTAGCCTAAGTTGACTATGTTGCCTAACGTTAGGCTAAGATACTCGTAAACTAAGGCATTATTACTAAAAGACAAAAAATATGGCAATTTCTAGGGTTAGCAACAAAAGAAACGGAGTTACTATAGAATGCAGGTCCACATATTGCAATTTTCGCTGATTGGATTCACAGATTCGTGGGTGCAATGGACTGCAGTCTTGCTTCCACACCCAGGCCTGAGCTAGGCCTAACGTTAGGCTAATTCACCACTTCAGAATGGCACACAACACATTCAGGATTGGATTTAAAGACAAAATATTTAAGTCTAGCCTTTAGGGAATTAATCTTATAGTGGATTCGAGGATGCAATCTTGCTTTCACACCCTGAGCTATTTGAGAATGACACAATACCCAATCCAGCAACCGCATCATACACTAGGTCATATATGCACACGGTTTAGCTCAGTCTGGAAATCATGTAGCCTAGGTTATGCCGAAGATCTTAGGCATGGCATACGTGAAGTCACGCCAAATTACTGGCATATTTTATCAGACAAAAACCAGTTTTATACTTTGGCATAGTCACAAACGTCCGGTGCAAATCTTTGGTGTATATTTTTTTCATAATACAGTAACTCTGACCTAAATCTTTGGCGGGCAAGAAACGAATTTTCCAGTATGGAGTGACACTGCAATTGGCTCAAATTTTTGCACAAGTGTTTTGTGTGGGGAACACACAGGTTATAGCCTAGGCCTAGCCTAATCAAATTTTGATTATTAAGGTTCCAATTATATTGGTCATCTTTTTTTGAAATACCCCGAAAGCCTCGTAGGCCTAGGCACGGGCGAAGCTTAAGCATAATTTAGGCTGTTGCAACTCTTGCTGGACTATGTGTTAAATGCATTTGCACACCATGGGCTGATAGGTCTAACCCAAAGCAAAACATTTGTAAATAATCTTTCTCTCGCAAGCACAGAAATTTGATCATGGATTACAATCAAAATTTCAAGAATACTTTGATGCAGATATTTTCTCAATGCAAATGTGTTTCCCTCTTTTCTTACAGACGTTTAAAGGCAATAGGCAGTCACCCCAAAATTTTCTTTGAAAAATCAGCAAACTCTTGCAAATCTCCTCTTATTGCATTACAAGAACCTCTGAAGACGTTTTGAACATAACTATTACAAACAATACATAAAACAAGGCGAAATTCTCCTTGAATTCCACAATTCACTAACAAAAGTACTGTCACATGATCAAAATAGACCATTCATGAACTAGAGTGACAGGATACACTCACTCTGTTTGGGGTGACTGCCTACTGCCTTTAAACTGATTGAAATTTTGGGCAACAAATTTTCAGCTGATAAGATGGTTGATGACAAGAGTCAAAGAGTTGGTTTCTAAGAGCCATAATCAGTGTATTATCTTGATTGTAGAAAGTCAATGGGCCTGTTGTCCAACCATTATATTGCAACCTTATGGAACAGTATTAGTCTAGTTCAAAACTTGATGCAATCAAAAAATTTTGACTACAAGAATATGTGCATGAAGAACCAGATCACAAAAAATTAGTCTTACAAAAATTTCAAAAATTTCCAGCTATGATACAGTAAATTCCTACTTTTCTGAAATTAGATGTTCATTACTTTAATTTGTCTTTACTTCTAAAACATGACATGGAAAGCCAAAGGGGGGGGGGGGGGCTCAGAATGATGTTTTGACTGTCTTATGGTGCCCCTTCGGGATGACACCTTGGGCATGTTCCCAGTCTGGAAAACATGTATATTATGCTAAAGATCTTTGGCGTGGCACTCAAGCAGTCACGACAAATTTCTGGCGTATTTTGTCAGCCTGATTTCTATTTTGCTCCCCTAGCCTAGAGCAGGTAGTGGCATAATTTTTATCTTGCCTTTCCTTTGGTGTAAATCTTTGGCGGGGAAAAAAACAAACTTTCCAATATGGACATGTGCCCTACCTGCCCAGCCTTGCTGTGTCCCTGCTACTTCTTGAGGCATTAGAAACCATGTTTACTACATTCCAAATCTTACAGAACTTACAGTTTAAAGGCGAATTCTCATTATGCCAGACAGTTCCAATTCTCCCAACTATGCAACTTCTAGCACCTCCCATAACTGTATGAAGCTACTCCTTGTGCAGGAATAAACCTGTTTTATTGCTGAAGGCCATGTCCTGGTGAGCATACAAGGCTATAAAATGGAATAAAAACACTCTATCTGCCTTGTGTGCATTGTGAGCTACTGTGAATCTTTCAAATTTTCAAACATTAATGTCAATCAAAGAGCAGTTCACCAACTGAGAATTTTCATACCCCTACACTAAAAATATACTTTGGGGTGATGACTGTCTGTCTTTAAGGCCTCCGTTCATGTGCATGGTTTTTTCAGATCTTATTTGGGGCAAGTCTAACATAATGTAGCTAGGCAAACTAATGCTATTTGTGGCAAAGCTTTAGAAATGGTATACATGTTTTAAGCAGGGTTTGCAGGAGAAAAGCAGTTCTGGAGGTATGAACGTCCTTTCTGGCCTGTGGAAAAAAATTGTATGTGGTCCTGTCAGCATGGGCGTAGGAGCCCAAGTTGATTTGGGGGAGCTGTAACGACTTGCCCGGAAAATATAACCCAAAATTTTCACACGCTCCATGCGCATTCAACATGTTAATGTACATATCATTTAGGCATGCATCAGTTATGACACCGCATGCCAATTCCTGTACATACAATCATTTGCTGTACCTTTAATACTACCCTTCCATATTAGTTTAAATTTTTGGAGAAGTCGTTACAACAATAATGAAAATAATCAGTGGGTATTTTCCTCATGGGTGGGGGGCATGTATTATGTTGTGTGATCTCTGGCCTGGGGGAGGGGGTTTCCGCTTCAAAAATTTTTGAAAAAGTAGGTTTCCTTATATGCAATCTGGTGCCGCATATGCTACCTTTGATGTAAAATTTGTGTTAAAATTTACCTATTTGAGGTACTACAAAAATGAAAAAAACGGCATCAGAGAGGGGCATGGCCCAGTGGCCCCCTAAATACACCACCGATAATCAGAATATAAGTTTAACCATTAAAAAACACTAGTGAATTAATACTGAATTTATAGGTGCTTGTGCATTCAAATCAGAACTTTATCTTAATTACCAAGGAAATTTTTTAAATTATTGATTACCTTTAGCTACATAAATGCATTATTTTTCTTTCAGTAGGTGCCCGAAAAATTCTCAGCATATTGCCCGAATTTTCACAAAAACTTTTTGATGGGGTTGCTGCAGCCCCCCAGCCTCCTACTCCTATGCCTGTCAGTGGTCAACATTCTGCAAAAAGTATTCCTTTTTGGTCACGTTTTATTCATATTCCACCTGTATTTGAATTCTGCTCAAATTTCATCTCAGAAGTTTTTACTTTCTCATCAGTTTATGCCAGAAGAGTGCTCCAGAAAAGCCGAAAATGGTGATCTTGTTGAAGTTCATTACACTGTAAGTATTTAGTTCCTTTAGTTGGTTTAATACAACCTTTTTGCCTTCATCTTTAAGAGGAACTGTATGGAGTCACCGATGACCTTTGCATCAATGTTCATTAGTAGTCCATACATGAAGGTTAGCTTTCTCCTAAGCTTCTTTTAGATACCCCCTTCATATTCCTGCAATTTTACTTTTTTCAGCCCATTTACATCATTTATGTCTATGCATGTATGTTTAAAGTTTTAAAATAATAATTTTAAAGGGAAAATGGAGTCACCCCAATTTGAATAACCGTACAGTGTACCCCGGTATCCTGGTTGAGGCTGGTACATGAATTTCAACACAAAATTTTATGCAGTATTGTGATCGCTTGGTGTACACTCAGCAAGGCAAAAGTTTGTTGGCTCATTTTGTACCGTTCCATCTTCACAAAGGGTCTCTGGCATAGAAAGTGATTACACAGACAGCTAAGCAGGCTACAGTAGGAAACCTTGCCATACTGTACGGTATGTATGCACACTACAGTAGGCTGAATTTCAGGGATGCCTTTACACCACTAAACATTACATAAATAGTCTCATTGCAAGAAGCAAAAGTGATAAAGTAACAGTAAGTAAGTTGTCATGTATTTAATAGAATCATAAATCTGTTTTTTGGACCTGTGATAGCACAGGTTTGACCTATGGGATTAGCACCTTCAGGTGGGCTTAGGCGCAAGGGATCATGGTAACATCATTGGACCAATTCTTTAGGCTCTTCCAGCCATCTTGTTTAATGGATATTTCTGAGTATTTATGGATTCATCAAAAAGCTTACATTGTTAACTCATTGGTCAACTCAACCCTGCAGTCTTTCCAGCTTTTTCCTGCAAAGGAAGTGTTATATAATGTATGAATGTAGTCTGTGTTATTCACATTGGGGTTGAGACCTTATTAGGGCTGCCAAAATATTTCTGTGTCACAAAAAAAAAAAAAATTGGAAAGAAGAGAACGTTTACGTGCTACTCACAAAACCTGTAAATTGCATTTCAAGCAGTTTGGGTGGCAGTTTTGGCAAAATTTTTAGTTTAAATACCCTATCTGATGGTGGCTCTCTGCTTGTCACTTGGTGAAAGCCCCCACTGGAGGGTAACCAACATCGTGATGATACAGTAAAGGTAAAAATTGAGGTCACCAAGATATATGAACATTATGGAAAGTGTGAAAACAACTGAATGCTGGTTAAAGGAAATCTAAATCCTTAATAATAGATGTATTAATGGAACTTATGTAATGAAGCAATTCCAAATATGTGATGGGGGTAGTTTTCTGAGGAGTACTGGTCGTAGTTGGACATTGTCAGGGGAATATTGTCCAAAAGAAATTTCATCAGGAGAGTTGGGGGGGGGAGGAGGGGTGTCAGGGGGCATTGTCTTGGTGGAAATTGTTTAGAGGAAGAGTTGCTCTGTTACAGTCTGAATAACATGAAGAAAAGAGAGATAAAATGTATGGCAAAGCTACAGTAGTAATGAAAATGCCATTTGGTGAAGCAGATTTACAGTGTATTATTTGAATTCTTGTCAGTTGTCCACCATTATGAACAAAATGGTTGCATTGTACTGTAACTGCCCAGACCTACTGCAGAATCAGGATACTGTGAAAACAACTGTTAAGATATTTCTGTTCTTCCTAAGTCCTCACTTATTTTGTCCTGTAGCTCCTTTGGTAAACTCCAAATTTCAATGTTTAATTGCTAAGGTGTGAATACACCACATAAAACACAATAGGGGGATTTTTTCTTTTTTTGTGTGTGTGTACTTTATGGTTCCTTGAGTTGTGGTTGAAATGTGACCGGGCCATAAATGCAGGGCCCATTTGTTTTTTTTTTTTCATAGCCCACATAGGTATTTTTCTTGACTGCAGATTACATTCCTTGTTCTGTCAGAAAAAAAGGACAAAAAAAAAAAATCACCAAGGGCCCATTGTTGCTGCCAAAGATTCACCATCTTGTCCACTCTATAGCATACAATTTTTTTTTTGCCACAGTGTGAAGTCTATTTACTTGCTCCTTTATTGTCATTTCTGCAGGGAACATTGGAAGATGGAACTGTCTTTGACTCTTCAAGGACTGAGGGTCGAGATCCAATTCAGTTTGAACTTGGAAGTGGCAAAGTAATTCCTGGATGGGAACAAGGCATTCAAGGGATGTGTGTAGGGTAATTATATAGAGTATCTCCCTATAATCCCCCTTTAGTTTTTGAAGCAAGGCATTTAAAGAGTTTGTGTAATGCGGTGTAAGGATATATCTCCCAACAACCCAAGAGATGATACTCGGGTAATGGCAAAGTTTGATAGGAACAATGGCATTAAAAGAATGCAGGTAAGGTAAGAACATCTTTACAAGAATATCTTGCTGAGTACATCTCCGAAAGTATCATCCCTTACGTAATGGAAACAAATCAAAACAAGGTATCTCCTAAGAACTAAAGAGATGGTACTAAGGGATTAAAAAAAGTTGATAAGAACAAGGCAGATGATAAAAAATGTCTTTATGATGAGGATATCTACTGTACTGTCAAAGCAAGCACTATCTCATGTATGATAGGGAAGATTGATGTGAACAAGTTACTTGGAAGTTGCACCTCTGCTAGAGGTCTCAGAAAGTTCAGAGTAGAAGGGGAAACTTTAAAAGATGAAGTAAATTGAGAGAGTTTATTACAAATAATTGCTAATAATTGTTTGAAGTGATTCGCAGGTTAGCAATTGCTAAATGGACTTACTGTACAAAAAAGTTAAAACATACTGTATACCTGACCTGTATGTAAAGCATATGGTGATATATTGATGTGCAGTTTTCGTGAAGCCTAACTAAAATTGATTTGTGATGGGTTTGTTGGGTCGCAAAGTGTGATGTGAATTCAACTATTTCATCCCCTGTCATATTTAACTATTTACAGTTACACCTCAGCCTAGAGCAAAACTAAGTGCAATTCTTTTGAAACACAATCTGGATTTCAGAATATTTGTTTGCATATCCTGCAGATTAGACTTGTTGCTCAGCATTGCTTTGGCTTCCCAAACCAAAGATAGCCAAGCCACTGATCAAAGAGTATACATACAACCTGCTAAGCAGGCAATTGTTTGCCATGTCATGATAAATGTGTTGCCCTGTGAACCAGATTACATTGTTCTTAGTGTATTGGAAGCTTACCCACTGTAAGAATATGAACCATTCTGGGATCTGTTGCACTGTCAACTTGCTCCTGGACATAAATATAATTTCAAATGCAATTATTTTGTTTTGATTTCCCCAGAGAAAAAAGGAGGTTGGTTATTCCACCCCATCTAGGATATGGAGATAAAGGTGCAGGTCCTATACCAGGTAGAGTCAACTACTTAATTGTCTTCATTTCTGCTTTACTTTTACATTTGCTGCTTTTCATCTACGTTGAATATTTTACATTTGATCACCAACGGGGCTCATAAATACAAAACTATCATTTTTTGGTTAGAAAATTAAGGCACTTAATGTCTACTGTACTCCATTTAAAACCATTTAGGATGTTTTAATATTTGTATTCTGCATGTCTGCAACCGAGGGTATTTCTAAAATACATAAGATTTTTGCTTAATCTTTCACAAGGAAAATTTGGTAACCTGATGTACTGTATATCAAGGGACAAAATAGTCGGGTTGGCATCGCAAATTGCGACCCAAGAAATTCCAGTTGCAAAGCAATTCCAATTCAGCTTCACAAATATTGTGAACCTATAGTTTTCATGCTCTACTGCATAACTGTTCTGATAAGCGCAGCATGTAATAACTACCGTATTGTTTGAAGCTGAAGCATTTGTATTACAAATGAGCAAAATAATACAGCTCATTTGAAATATAGTTGCTAATTGAGATTGGGCAATTGCTAATCAATTCAAACATTGATAAGTAATTACTGCTAACCAATTCTCTCAGACTATTTCGTCCCCTGTATGTGTCTAGACATTCCAGGAATTCTCAAGTGTTTTGGGCCGAGGACCACTTTTACATGAGTTTTGACTTTAATCATTGTCCAGTAGTCAGGGCAACATTAAGCAGCTTGTTTGTTTCATAAAATTTGGGGCTCCTGGGAATGGTTTGTGGGCTACTGCTTGAGAACATAGGATCTAGTCCAAGGGAAATATTTTATATGAAGGATTTATGATGAAAAACACTTAGCCAGACGTTCCAATTTGTAAAGGCAACATTAAAGTTTGGTTTGGAGAGACACCTGCATGTGTATTTTATCAGTACCTGTGATTGAAATAGCAGCTATATCTTTGTGGAGGATGGGGGGTGGGTGGGGTGGGGAGGGAGAAGAGGGGGGCATTACAGTTTTGTTGGGGGTCAACATTGCTTTAGATTGCCCCTTTGTGTCTACAGGCTGGTCAGTGACTGTTCTTGTGTAGAAGCCTGTGGTCATACCAAAGTACCTTCAAAATGAGGCTGGAGTGTGTCTTCAGTCATGACAAGGTACCTGTTCACAATTTATTTGGGAAAGAAATGAAAGCAGTTCTTGAGATTGTCCTTTAGTGTTGAATGATATGAAGGAGTATATCTAGGCATCAACATATTTTATTCAGTGTTTGATGATTATGTTGTCATCTTGGCATCATATTTGTGGTGTCATGGTAACCATCATCACATTGTCATCATTCATTTCTGCTTACAGGTGGTGCAACGCTTATATTCCAGACAGAATTAGTATCGATACAGAAGGGGAGTCCTATACCATCTGTTGATATCCAAAAATGGATTCCATTGTTTGGTGTTCCTATTATAGTTGGTTACGTCATCTATCAATTGTGGATGAAAGCAGCCAATGCTCCTTCTAACAAAGAGTTGAAGGCATCCAGAAAAAAAGGGAAAAAGAGATGATGCAGAGTGTCTTTTATTTTAATTAGAGTTTCCAGGGTGTTATATGTACATGTTACAATAAGGCACCATGTCATGAGAAAATAGCCAAGCTGCAACAAACTGCAGCCGTAGTTTGTTACTATACACATTACAATAGCAGGATAAACGTCCTGCTATTGTAATGTGTGCAGCAACAGAACATGGCTATGGCTGGTGCAGCTTGGCTGAGGCCACTGCACCTTAGCTGAGGCAACTGCAGCTTGGCTGAGGCAGCTGCAGCATGGCTGAGGCAGCTGCAGCTTGGCTGAGGCAGCTGCAGCTTGGCTGAAGCAGCTGCATTTTGACTGACACAGCTGCAACTTAGCTGAGGCAGCTTTAAGTAGCTGAGGTTGCTGCAGCTTGGCTGAGGTTGCTGCAGCTTGGCTGAAACAGCTGCATCTTGACTGACACAGCTGCAACTTAGCTGAGGTTGCTGCAGCTTGGCTGAAACAGCTGCAGCCTGTGATTTTTACATGGTGCCTTTCAAAAGTACTGTGTAACATGTACATAGGTTATAGTTTATGTAAGCTATATATCGGTAACAAAGTTTGGAAAGTGAAAGCCACAGGGAGATAATAATGCTGAAAAGAAAAATGTAAGGTTGCAAAAGGCAAACTTGAAAATAAAAAGGAGTAGCACAGATTTTGCTTATTGATGACTTAAATTCACACTGCAAATCTGTAAGGGGCAATAGCTGTCAGTAGCTACTCTACTGTGTTTATCCAGACTATTTTACACAATGTACGGCTTTAATAAAGAAATTTTTGTGTTACTTGTTATAAAGTACATTGAATCATACAACTCTATTTTGAATAGTTTCATTTTTGGTTTTAAGCATTTGTCACTTCTTTGCGATGCATTGTGGCCTTTGTAATGTGAGTGAGTATTTGTTTTAAAAGTTATTTTGTGTGGATGTTAAACTTGTACGAGTATGATAGTAAGCTTAAAGCTGTCCAGATGTTTTATGTGCCAATTGTTGCAAATGCAATGAAATAAGATTTAAGCAAGCAGTTATAGTTATTGCATTGGTTTAAATTGGGGAGCTATAATATCATGATAAGTGTAGAAGGGAAGTTCTGATTATGTGTTGAATGTTTAGTATGTATTTACACTTGTTTATATTTTCCAAAAGAGTCACTGCAAGTGACCTAAAAGTATGTGGAAGGAAGGCTCTGGTTGGATATCGAGAGTGGGTAGCAGCTGAGGGGTTTGGTTGTGTGTGGAGGAGGGAGGATTACCTGCTTTCATTATGTGGGTAACTTTTAAAATGACCATTTCAGAATTAAGCAGTTGAAGCATTTTCAGTATGAAATAAGGAATATTCTTGCCTGAGAAGTTCAGAAGCAGTGAAACACTTTTTACTTTGCCCTGAAAATTGAAGGGGATGATCACCTTCGTGTCCCTCCACCCCCACCCTCATGGCCCTTTATTTCTTGTGGAATTTGCCACTGCATTTGAATTACAACATTTGTTGCAAAACTTGCAGTATTGTAACATGATGTGTGGTCAGTGGGTTTATCAATTAGGATCATGTCATTAAAATCATACTGTGAAAGATTTATATGTTTGGACTACAGGTTAGCAAATGTAGATAGATACAAGTACCCCATTGATTTTTAGGTTCCCCAACTTCATTCCCTACAATAATCTGAAAATTACCTGCTGAGAATTCTTAAGAAACCATTTGTGAAGTCTTGTTAGACCTGCAGTATTTTTCATTCCTTCATTCATGTAATGTCCATTTATCAATGTTTTACCATTCATTTTTATGCCTTATTGCAGCTTTAAAATGTTTTTCCAATCTTTTACACGTTCTTTCATAATTTTTTATTCACAAAGCATCCGCCGAACACTGCTTTATGGAAGGAGTTAAACTCTGACCAAAGAGTTAATATTTTTCTTACCAGTATAAGGAAACAACAAAGATATGTCATAATGCTAAAGACAATGAATTTAGCAGAGACTTTATATTTATGGTAATTCAAAGGACATGTGACATTTTTTACTTTCATATATCTTTTCGAAAAAAATGTTGTGATGGACTCAACCTAATGTCCACTTTAAAGTGCCTTGGCTGTGTACATTTTTTACAAAATGCGTTTATTAAAAGAAGCAGAAAGTAATTATTTCTGTTGTGATTTTGCTCATTTATTGGTTGTGATGAAAAAAGAAACTTATGCATAGATGATGGCATGTGTATGTATGGGTGTGTGGGTGTGTGTATGTTTGTGATACTTAGCTTGGTAACACAGTATCTCAAGAAGGGAAATTCCAATATCTTTAATACTTAGTATGTGGATGCCATGTATATTGTTTTTGTGGAGGTCAAAGGTCATCTGAGGTCACCAGAGATCAAACTCTAAAAACCTTTTTAACACAATATCTCAAGCATAGATGCTCTTCATACTTACAATGTAGATGCATTATATTAAGAAGAAGAACCTGGTAAAATTCAGTCATTTAGGGTCATCTGACCTCTAAACTCTGAAAACCTTGTTAACACCATATGTCAAGTTAGGAAGCATTAATATTCTTCATATTTGGCATGTAGATGCATTATGTCAAAGGAAAGATCCATATTGTTTTTGGTGAAGGTCAAACCTTGTAAGCACGATTTCTCAAAGTGGGAAGCATGGATAATCTTCATAGTTGAGATGTAGATCTGAAAACCTTGTGAACATGATACCTCAAGGTAAGAATCATGGATACCCTTCATACTCAGCATGTAAATGCATTATGTCAAGAGGAAGAACCCAATCGTTTTTGGTGGAGGTACAAGGTCATCTGGGGTCATTGGAGGTCAAATTTTGACAAGCTTGTTATAACACCTTATCTCAAGATAGAAAGGACATATACAATTAATACGTAGCATATAGATGCATTATATGAAGAGGAAGAATGCAGTTTTTTTTTTGGTGGAGGTCAAAGGTTACCTGGGGCCACCAGAGGTCAAAACTTTGACAACCTTGTTAACATATTTTCAGATAGGAAGCATGGATGCTCTCCATACTTAATTAGCTTGTAGATGCATTACATACAGAGGTCACCTGATATTTTATGCTTGGAAGCTTGAAAACTTGATAATGGCTTAATTTACCCTATTACATACAAAAATGCGTTTGTTGTCAGGCGTGGAGCCAGACATTTCGAAAGGGGGGGGGGGGCTGAAAGCTCTCCTTGAGTATTTTCCTAGATTAACATTTTGCTAATTTTCGCGTATTTGTTATTGTTGATGGGCGAAAAAGGGGTGGGGCTGAGGCCGGGAAAGCCCGTCCCCCCCCCCCCCCCCTCTTGGATCTGTGCCTGGTTGTTGATGATTTTGTGTTTGGTGAAAAGTCATTCCAGCTCACCATTTGTCAAATTCTGAAACCTTGTTAATATTATATCTCAAGGTAAGAATTATGGCAGTTTGTCATACATGGTGTGAATGCATCACACTGATCCAGAACAGTAACGTTTTAGAGACTTTCTAGTTTTAGATAAAGCTAAGGTCTACTGAAATGAATTCATCGAAACCTCAAAGCATTTTTGCATTCTCGTTCCCATTTAGTACTAATGATGTAAATATCCGATTTTAATCTTTATGTCGATTGTTGGTCCTTGATTCCAAATTTTTCAATGAAGAATGAGGTATTTACACTCAAGGTTATGTCCTATGATTTGCGCATGCTACATTACCTGTGGTCAACTTTCGATCAGTGGCACATCGGGGTAGCTGTATTCCGGATGGAGCACGTTTACCCAATGTTTTATACTTAGAGTATCCCTCAGGCTACCGGCCCTTGTATAGAAACATGATGATGACTTGTACCTTTGTCATAGCTGGGAGATTGGAACAGCTGCCAGTGTTGTGCGGGTAGTCAATAACACTGACCTCGAAGCTGAAGCCTTACCTATATACCGTGGCCGAGGCCACTTCCTTGAAGGCCGATGCCAGCTTATCGTAAACTGAAATGGTTTACAATGCAATGGATCTCAAGCTAACTATGTTAGATAGGGAAAGCTCGCTTTTCATGAGGTTCTTCTTTCATAGAGGGGTCGAAGGCGTACACGCAATAAGAAAGACAAGTGTGATGATGACAGTCGTTTTAAGACCTTTTACCCGTTTTCGATCGGATAAATATTCTTCTATTAAAGAAGATAGTCGAATGAGTACAGTCTTTCTCAGACAAATTTATCAGGCCTTTTCGCCCATCAGATAATTTTTACACAAATCATTATTATTACACAAATAGACTACCACGAGATGGGGCCAGATGGCTGATATCCATCTTTTCTGATGATATAGTAAGTATAGGAGTCTAATATGTGGGAGGGGTAAATAATCTATAAAAAGTTTAGCCAGCGAAACCGTTGGAGCTAGGATTATATAATAAAGCAAGCGATGGTTTGTAGGTGGGGATGGTTGCACAAGTATAGCAAAGAGTGATACAGTTATGACTTGAATTCGTTATGAAATCAGATTGCCAGGCCCGTAGCCATACAAAGTACTGAGAGGATGGGGGGGGGGGTAGAAGGTGCGAGATACACTAAAAAGCATTGACGCAGTAGTTATTTTAATCTGGGCGGATTACTTTTACGGATACCTCCCCTTAGTGCCCCACCATGGCTACGGGCTTGACTAGCGCCTTGAAATCGATAGGCCTATTTTCGATTTTAGGGGGTGGGGGTAGGGATCTTTTTGGCACGGGTGATTAGTGGGAATATCGGCCTAGACGCGCCCCATAAGCTTATAATCCCACCACCCGCTCATGTTGGTCAACATATATCCATGTACAGAAATGATGTATCGTTCTCTATGTCACATAAATTACTGAAATTCTTTAACCAGTAAAACGTGGAAGTTACCGGTAAATTTCTTGTGATGTTTTCCATTTCTTATCAGGTGACGCAACTTTGAAATTTGAGGTAGAATTGATGAGTGCCGAGAGCCCCACGGAACCGAAGAAATACAAAGTCCCAGAGAAGCCTTTTGATTTCAAGCTTATGTTAAAATTCTGTGCAGTGTCTTCCATTGTTGCTTACGTCATCTACTATTTAGCGGCCAAGATGCTTAAAGATCCTGATATATCTCGAACGAAATTTGAGAAGATGCAGAAGAAAAAGAAATAATCATCAGACTATCCTTCAATAGTATTGAAATTTTCTTTCGCTCACACCAAAAAAATTGTTGCTGCATTCCTTTCTTTTTTCATCATTCCTCCCTTCCTACTATCACTTTACTTTTTGTCTATAAGGCCCCTTTCAATAATTGTGGTATAATTGGAAACTAGTGTCATTTACATTTTCTGATCCGAGCCCTTCCAAGTTATTAATTAATAAAATGTAGTTAGTCTACGTAGTAATATAGGTTAGAAGTCTTCTTTCCGATGACGTAGATCTGCAGATCAGCAATTTGCATTGCCTTATTTCCTCCAACCTGGTACTGATGCAATGAATAATGGACTTTTGAACTTCGATAGGCCAACGTAGAGAAAAAAAAACAGCCTTTTCGACTCACTAGACAGCTAGACAACAGAGTACAGGGATATCCCAATATGTGTAAATTTACTACACTCCAAAATACGTCATTTTGTCCGGAGGATTTTAACGTTCCTCTCAAGACTGTCCACACCTTCTTTATGCATATTCAGTAGGTATAGCTAACAATGTTATAACAAGGGCCAAGGGAGGGAGCCAAGGGGTGGGGCGGGTGCCAACCTAGAAAAGTCCCCCGCGCGTAGTAGGAAATAAAACTACCATTGCATTTCAGTATGCATCACCCCTACAGTCTCCTAGCCCCCACATTATCCCAAACTGAAGCTATTTCGCCCCTGCAGTGACGCATTTGGGGGCATGCCCCTTCACCGATGCCATATTTTAATAACCTCAAATACGTAAATTTATTTAGACCTCTCCCCCGAGGCTATCACAGAACATACATGCATAGACCCTTGTGAGAGAAATCCACTGTCTCACCGGGCCCCTTCAGTATCTGGTCTAACAACGGGCCATTATACAAACTGTGACACACAGGTATATCAGTGGCCGCAGCAAGGAATTCTCACAAATAAGGGAAAGGGAATTAAAAGGGCAGTTCGCACTGGGGAAACCCCTGTGCCATGGGCGTCCGCAGAAAAAAATTCAGGGGGAAAATTCAAGGGAAAATTTTTTAAGGGGTCCCAACTTTTCTCATGGGAAATATTCCACTCAGTCCCAGAAAAGAGTTTAGATGCTACTTTTCACACAGTGTTGACAAAGGCGCAGCCAGGAATTTGTCGGGGAGGGGGCTAAGCCCATAGACGGACTCTCAGCGCTGCGCGCCACCATGGGTTGGCGCGGAGCGCAAGAAAATTTTGGCCCAAACTGCTTCCCAGATGGCTAGAAATGGCACTTCTAAGGCCTATTTACCGCATGTAAAAAGGTAAACACTTGCAATATCGTAAATATAAACTTTAAAAAATACCAAAAATATGCTGGGGGGGGGGGGGAGGCTGAGGCCTGAAGCTTGATATTTTTATTGAATTCCTGTTTTGAGAGTAGAAATTCACACTGAGTGAACTGTTAAGAAATGTTGATGTTATATTTTCTTCGATTTTTTCTTTATTTTTCTTTTTTTTTCAAGTTTTTGATTTTCCGGGGGGGGGCAAGTCCCACCTTGCCCCCCTCCGGACGCCCATGCCCTGTGCATGTCCTGCAAACGGGCCTTTTGTGATATGCTATATATAATAAAGAACAGTTTTCGTGTTCAGTTCAGCACACGTTTTGTCCGTCAGTGTCAGCAGGATTAACTTAGGTCAAGCTTATTACATCATCAGGACATGGTTTCCCTTTTCTTTTCATTTTCATTTTTGGGGTAGTTTAGGGTAAAATATTGGTAGTTTACTCAATTTTCTTCTTCTTTGTTCTTCTCTTTCACGTGTGCAGACGAGTAAGTACTCGTTATCACTTGGTTGAAGTAATAGCAGACTTAAGTGATTCCGTCAAGCATACAAAGAATCATGAATCATGGGAACTGGGAGTACAAACAACCAGCGCCATGCATGCCAAGATGTAGTGCCTGCTATCAAGGGCGTGGATCATGGGGGATGGGGGAACGCGTCCCCCTCACTTTTTTGGAAGGGGGACATCTCCAAAAAGTCCCCCCACTTTTTCAAAATGATGAAAACTAAAACTGTGATGAATTGTATTATAACATAGATTACGAATTGAAACTACATTTTAAAAGCTAAATTGCACCCAAATATGGCACCATTTGCCACAAAGACACCTTCTAATTTCCATTTTTTTAAAGGGGAGGGAAAACCCCTCCCCTTAGACCCCTTCAACAGGATGGCGATTCGCAAAAGGTGAAAAGTCCCCCCCCCCACCTTTGGAGATGGATCCACGCCACTGCCTGCTATACCATATGTACTATGTAACATACACATATGCGTAGTGCTATTGTTTTACTCCCGGTTCCCATGATTCTTTGCATGCTTGACGTATCATTAAAGTGTGCTATTAATCATTAACTTCTCAGACTGCTTCTTTGAAATGAAAGTTGAAACGGTAACAATAAAATAACGATTTTCTTGAGTCAGGTGATTGTTTTAGTTTTTTCGCCCAGTAGACTAGTTACTGTTTCCATCTAACCTGCGTAGCAAAAGGTTGGATATATTTAATCTAAATACTATCAAAGTTCACCGATATATCCTTTCCTGAAATTTCCCCATCAGGTCATGTTATGCTGGGCTACATTAGTTTACATTAAGGTTCGAACCAGGGAGCGTGTGCCCGGGCCGCATTTACCTTAGGGGGGAGGCTGGGCACAAACTAATGTGCGGTGGGACCCCTTTCGAGCATAATTCTCAGACTACAATGGCGCAGTCACGAAAGGAGGGCAAAGGTTGTGGTCACTACCCCAAAAATACAATATAATGCAATTTTGTGGGGCCCCCTTTTGTGAGGGCCCCTGGGCACGTCCCCGCTGGTCAATGCTTAATCCGGCCCTGCGTGTGCCACAGTGGCAACTCCTTGATCCAACCAGTGCGGAAAGTCGCCCGCGACCGCTGTAATATGTCACAGTTTGTTAACATGCATGGTATCCCAGCGTGCAGCTGGCAGTTCACCCTACCCCATAAATCATTGTCTGACTGAGTTTACTTGGACATCTCTGATAACGAACAAATAAGAGGTCAGAGATGCCCACGCTGTAAGTGTTCCTGCAGTTAGGCTTCATTTACTGTGGTACATCAGGTCAGATTAACACTGTTGTACTTTGGCAAACAAAAATATACACAAAAAGATGGGGTTTAGGTGCCATCTTTTTCTCATTTAGAGATCGCTTGCTATTAAAAGAGTTTAACGATACGCGTGCATACGGGGAAGGGGGGGGGGAATTAGGACGGCGACCTCTGTATTTGAGGAAATCAAAAAAAGGGAGGAAAAAACGGACCACTTCTTCCTGGTAACACCGGATTTTTTATCTAGGGAAAAACGGCTCAGCCGCAAGCAAAAAGTGTTTCGAACAAGTATGAATTTATTGAAAAGATTATTTCTTGTCTTTGAAAGAAAAACTTAACTTATGCATATTGGCAAAGTTTTCATTCAATTGCATACGAGTGGTTCTCGACGGAGAAAGTGGCAGCTGAAGATAATACATGTGAAGTTAAATTAGGGCAAGCACATAGAGTAGGATATAGGAACTAAAGTGTGCACTCCTAAAACCGCGTGAAACTCTTTCTGCCATTTTATTTATTAACCCCATACATTATCGGTTAAAAAAGTTACTACGTTAACGGTTAAATTTTACTTCATTATCGGTTAATGATACATTATCGGTCAATTAGTTCATTATCAGTTGTAACACCTTCCTTTAAAGAAGACTGTTATCTCAACTCTTGAACACAAACCACTGGCTATCTCGTAGAGCAGGGATGTAATGCCCAAGTCCCGGACTCGGACTGGCGATTCCGGACCCGAATCCGTTTTCGCTGTACTTGGAATTGGCCCAGAATGGGAGGTCACTGAATCGGAACTTGCTCGGAAATGGGCTGTAGCTGGACTCGGACTCTGAGCCGATTCCAGCCAAGTCAACAAAAATGAAAGCTTCATTAAAAGTACTGAAAGGGGCTCATTGAGTTGACATCCATTATTTTGTGACGAGTTCAAAGAAAATAATTAAATGGCAAAGCTTCTAATTAGCCTCATTACTCATGCATCACTTCCTTTAGTTACCGAAAACGTACTAAAATTGTAGTTTTTATAAGCTTGCAAGTTTTTATTCGTGCTGCTTGTCCAAGCCCTTGATAGACCTCCCTCTCTTGAGTATACATCGTATATATACAGCCGAAGCTCAGATCACAACACCTGTTCGTAAAAGGAGTTAAGAGCCTGTCAATCAAGTTCGAAGGTTTTACTTTTTGGTTGTCTTTGAACAGGGGTTGCGTACGATTTATGCTAAATTTTAAAAAGCGTCTGGTCATAATTTTTTAACATATATGTTAATGGTTAATTACCCTATCGTTACCGTTTCAGTTGTGTGTTAGATGCGCAGAATCACTTAGTTTGACCCTTTACCATCAAGAATGGAGTAAAACTCAACGGGCGTGACAGAAAAATTACGGCATTCATAAACTCACTCAGCCCCTTTAAGGCTTCACTGTTATTGGTGCACAATTTAGCAAAAGAATGTTCACATACAGTTAACTACAGGGTAAGCCAGGGTATCATGGAACTGACTCCTAAAATGGTCGTGCTAATTAAGTGTAATATTGAAAGATAGTACAAAAAGCATTTGTATATGAGATGCTGTCAAAATGGCTAGAACTCGGAATTGGCCCGGATTTTGGGAACATGGAATCGGAATTGGCCCGGAATTGAGTTAGGTGTACTCGGTTAGCCCTGCCGCAGAGTCGCTGTATACTACTCCTCGATGTCTCCATGACAAGGTAAGGGGAGGAGGGGGCGCTGTAAACGTGCAGATCATTTCCCCTGACTCCCCAGAAACTGAGGAACTTAGTGCAGTTAAATGCAGCCTACCCAGCGGACTTAAACTAAGTGCACAACGTCCTCAGGATCATTTGTTATATCTTTTGCCTCCCTAGACATAATACATTATTATAGGGTAGAGTGTCCTGTGAGACAATTCCCATACAATATACTTCAGGGGACAAGGCTTTTTTTTTTGCGAAATATGTCTGTGAAATGTTGCCTCTCTCGTGCGTACACTCCAGTACTCTATGCACAGTGTAATTTAGTAGGTTAAGTAACGTGTATCCGTCGCATTCTGCACTCACAACGGGGCTTCCATTTCCAACAAAATTTCCTGATTTCGGGAAAACTGAAGGAAGTCTCTAGGCTTTAAGAAATTTTGAAAGGAAACTTAACTGAAAATGCAATAAAAAATTGAGAAAATAGACTAGAGCCTGAGGAAAATGGTATTCATGAAAATTCAAAGGGAATTGTTCATATTTACGCTGGATAATGACCTCTATTGCCATACACTGAATTAGCTTCATCATGATTGTAGCCTTAGAAACTATATTAGAAGTTGAATGCAGAAGTGATAGTGTGCGCAATCAGGGGAGTCGTGCAAAAAAAAAAAAATGGGGGGGGGGGCACGGTGAGAAGTGTTGACTGGGTGAAGGTATATAAGAGGCGTGGTGCAAAAAATATTTTTGGAGGGGAAGGTGAAAAGTAGAGTAGCCTAAGGCAAAGTGCCTTAGGTGAAATATGGTGGTGGTGGTAGGGGGTGTCAGGAACTGGGTGCGAACATTCGAATGTATCCCAAGGAAAGACGATCTAGAGTAGTGGCTCCCAACATTTTTCAGCTCTTCGCCCCCTTTCACAGAATGCGACTGGGCATATGCCCCACCCCGATCTATAGCATAGCATTGCTTTAAAATGAAACGGTAATAATATGACACAAGTTGAAATAAAGGCCGGGTAGGCCTACACGTACATCGTTTTCACATATGGGTCCGACCCAAGGTAGCAAGAATAACGGTGCGGGATTCAAAGCTTACTCGCTTTTGTGAAGGCCAATCACAAAATAAGGGTCAAGACAGAAGAACACTTTTGGAATTTAACAGATGCCCGTGTCCCCACCGAAGTGTGGAACGTTCCCCCAAGAGGATCAGGGGCAACACCCCATGGGGGAGAGGAAGAAGTCTCCGAAACTGTGAGCATTTACGATATCGTCAACACACCGAAGAATGGGGCATTTTAAGACAAATTTTGAGTATCTTCTAATTACCTAATGCGCACTTAAATGCACACTAATGAGATTACAGAAATTACCCTTAGACCACTTTGTATTTCAATAGTTACAAAAGGAAGTTTCCTATGATACTGCAAGGGGCTTGTCCTGTGGATGGGAGTAGGAAGGAGGGCGGGTGGCAGGAACAAGGAGGGTACGGGATGCTGTAGGCAAAGACTTACATTATTTTTGTCCTACAGGCAAAAATAATGAGAAAGACAAAATAGCGAACCAAAAAATTGAATTTTAAAAACATTTCAACTTTTTACGCCATAGTACATTGCAACGGTTATCTATCATTTTACAGTTATCACTCTGTCAGTTTATCATGCTTATAGACACCAAGGAAAAACTACTTTCAAGGTAAAAGTGGGGGGACAAGTTTTAGCTATGGCCCCTTCGCTCGCACCGCTTATACTGATGGGAACATGATCGTGCTCGCCAGGAAAATTTTTGAAGTTAAACACTGTTAGAAACGATTTCGTGGCATCTAGCTAAAAAAGATACCGTAATTCACGTACTTTGCAGTACGCCTGAGGAATGAATGTTAGACTAAGTCTCGACTTGTTGACGTCATTTATCTCCTTTTTATGCGAACCAGTTTGAGAGCTCAGCTGGAGGAAACCCTTTCGGAATTTTGTATGACCCGGTTTAAATTTAATATCTCATTTCTGTTCAAAACGCCCCGTAACTCCCCTTCACCACCCCTGAGTTGCGCAAATGCCCCCGTTGGGAACCACCGATCCAGAGCAATTTCCGACGGTTTATTTCAGTGTTTTTCCGTGGTCCGTGGTAAAAATATAAAACGTCATGCACTGGAGTGCATGACAAGTAGACAGCAACGATTAATATGGGAGCGTAGGAGGGTGTCTGTGACTGGAAGACTGTCCTATAACCGAGTGTGAAGAGAGGGGTGTTCTCATAAGGGAAATTTTCAGTATTTTAAGGTCCATAGATGCAATCTACTGCAACCATATGATGCATGTTTTAAGGTAAATTTATCCAAAACAAATGCTATCTTAGGTCTTTCTATCGGATGTGCATGGATTTAAACGAATATGCAGTTGTCCAACCTGGAAAGCAGAAGGCTGAAGGTAACTTCAGCTCCCACACTTTTATCTTTAGGTAGTAGGTAGTCCCCAACGCCCATGATCAATTTGTAGAACGAAAAGGTGAACACTTAGAGAGAAGGCTGAAAGACACAAAATTTGACACTGTCAAAAACAAACCGCTCACTGACAAGATTCCCATACTAAAGAAAGGTACAAAACGAACTGATTATTTTCCAGGTTATATTGCAAACATGATACCGTAGTAATTGTGATTGCATTTGAACAGATTAATATTTTTGCCAATTTTTTCAAAAACTACCCATCAGATCATGAAGAACATTTATCCTGGTGTAGCCAAACTTTTAGCTTTTAGTTTTACTTTTTTTCAGTCCACGCGGAGTTTCATGGTCTCCACTATATGTATTTAACTTTCTGTACATCGTAAAAGGCTTAGAAAGCGATTGCAAACTCTACAATTTTTTTAGATAAAAACCGACTGATAAAGCTTTCTTGGCAAAAATAACCAGGTGAACTTACTTGGGGTTTTCGAGAAAAGTGTCCATAATTTTATTCAAGGATGGCCGCGGCGATGGCACACTATAGGCCCTTCAGTTAACAGCCGATGATTATTTAAACGCTTCGATTGACGAATAATAACCAAAACTGGTTGCTTACGGAACAGTTGCCATATTTTGTCAGAAAAAATCTCATTTTCTCGTAGGCCTACAAAAAAATTATTCCTGACACTGTTCCCCTTTAACGTCAAGAACATAACTCCAGCTATATTTTTCGAAAACAGTTTTCTCATATTAATATCTTGGCATGTGAAGGTTTTTTCAAACACATTTTAGATGAAATCATATGAAACTTGACAATTTTGGGGGAGGGGGACTGTTCCCCCGGCCCCAATGGCACGACGCCTCTGTATGTAATATGGACGCAAAATTTCAACTTTGGAAAAGTTTTGTGAGTAGCAAAATGGTATATCTAATGCATTGCAATTGAGACAATCGAAAGTGAAATCTAACAAAATTTAAGCCCGGAAATTTTGAAACTCATTTCAGGAAATAAGTTTTTAAAATGTGGAAGCAATGAGTTCCAATGGTTGATGGCAGAGGGCGACTCAAGTTGGAAATGTAGTACATAGGTGGGAACTACTGTAATGCCAATTGAATGCTTCAAGAAGACATTTTTTCTATGATGAGTAAGCGGACATTCCCAGGGTTGGGAAGTAACGAGTTACAAGTAACGCCGTTACTGTAACGAGTTACATTTTGTGTAACGGAACCCTGTAACGAGTTACATTTGCATTTCAGTAACGAAGCAAGTAACTAGTTACAATTCTGTGTAAAAGTAACTGTAACGGCGTTACATTTGGGTCCCGTTACTTTCCCGTTACAAATAGTCAAAATGACCACAAATTGCATTTTACTGGAAGTAGTAACAGAAAATTTTCAAATTGATGACACTTTGGTAGTAACATGTAAAATTATTTTCGATATAGTTATCACTCATCGCTATTATCGACGTCGCCCTCGCCAACAGCAATTTTATTCACGATTAGAATCAGAAGATGATATTAGATGCACATGCTGCAGGCTTACAGGGCCACTTGATTGTCTATTGAACTAAGTTTAAAATTGATTTGTGTGTCAAATTACTTATTAGACAGATCAATGCTTATTATCCATGAGACCGAATCTTTGTGCGATTCGTTGAAAAATACTGAACGGTCCTCTAACTAAGGCCCAGCCGACTTTATATAGTGTATATGCTAAGTAAAGTCAGGTGGGCCTTAGTTTACTCATATTGTCCTTTAGAGGACACAGTGGAGATAGTGCACCGTGAGAAACGGGTTGGCCCATATGCATTCAAATACCAGGCTTACTTTGAAAGTTTAATCATTGCCTCTTGAGACGTTACGGCTGGACCCGCGTTCACTCTATCCTAGTCGGAGCTAACTGCGATTCTAGATTCCCGAATCAAAGTTTTCGAGCATGGTACTACCCCTCAAATTCCTGCCAGTTCTGATTCCAATGGCATCAATTCCGAGACATGTCATTTTGTCAATGTATAGCATATCAAACATACAGATGTTTTAATTCTAGCGTACATGTCCACCATTAATAAAGTCTTGTACTCACTTCCATAGCCTGGCCACCTCAGTAATTTAGTTGATTCATGTGTGTGACAATACTTTACATCTGTACATTGGGCACAAATGGAACTTTAAACACTTTTAATGTAACTTGCATATTTGAGAACTCGGCTGGAATGAACTCCGAGTCCGAGTCCAAGTCCAGTTACATCACATTCCGTTAAAATTTCGATTCCGGAACCTTCTATTCCGGGCAAATTCCTAATCTAGAAAAACGCTCTTGAGACCTGCATTAAAGAGGGATTTGTATCACCCCAAGTATGACTTTTACTTGGTGGTAAGCCCCGCCAATAATTGTCTTTACTGCTTCTCCTTGTGCAGACACAAACATAGTTCACTGCTCAAGGCACATCCTGGTGAGCATACAAGGCCCCATAATCAAAACATTCTTTGTGCGTGCTGTATAATATGAGCTGCTCTGCATCTTTTGAATTTTGTAACTCTGATGTCAATCAAAGAGTAGTCACCAGCTGAGACTTTTGCTTACCCCCAACTAAAAGTCATACTTGGGGTGATGCAAATTTGTCTTTAAGCTAACCGAATCCGGACTCGTGCTTTGGAGCCCAGTAAATTATACGGTGCCAAGCGTCGGTAAACACCATGCATCCATTTATATATCTAATTTAACATGTATGGTACCCTTATTTGATGAATCAAACGTATGAATTAGGCTATATCATATTCTTTTCATGTCCGTAACTCCTTACACTGGAATAATAATGAGGTTAATATAATAAACAGCAGAATATTGAAATGGTCAATGGCGTTGAAAGTATCCTAACAAAGCTAATTGAAAGAGAAGAGAAGTGTCCGACTTAAAGCTTCACCTATTGTAAAGGGAAAGTGAATTATGGGCACATGGTCTGCATGTATAAACTACATAGTATCACCATTTCTATGCATTGTTTTATATCGACACAATGTGAAACTTAAAATTTATGCGGAAATATCACTTAGCCCAACCTTTGCGGTGCGGTTTTTAAAATTCTTCTGTTAACAAATGTATTCATCCTCGTACTATACCATAATTTATGCCCTTGAGGTGAAGACTTTAATTACTTGTGAAACAACGCTCTCCCATTTTCCGGCATAGCCGCTAACCTCTTTAAATTAGCCGACTGTGTGATTGGAGAACAGTATAAAGATTTCCACCCTCATAGAAGTACTGTCGTAACTGGAAAAGTTTTGGTTATAACCACATTCCTCTTACAAATAGTTTGCGTAAGCTCCGACACAGTATCATGATTCGCTGCTTCATGATGAGCGTTAGGCGCCTCTGCGAGAATGCCCATCGAAGATCAGCTATCATCATTGACTTTCTTTGGGGAACACCTAAGGATAACCGGCACAAATGAGGTGTCGATCGTCTCATGTGCCCCCTTCTTACTATCTAATTATGTCCCCTCCATTTCAGGAACCGAGGTACCGTATATTCACCTTGAAGTAACTAGTTACTTTTGAAATGTAACTAGTTACTTTTCAGTCAAAAGTAACTGTAACTAGTTACTTTTCAACATTGTAACTAGTAACTGTAACGAGTTACAATTTTACGGAATTAACTGTAACTATAACGAGTTACTTTCAAAGCGTAACGGGAACAACCCTGGACATTCCACACTACAGGGGACATTACCCCGCAGTGTGTAGGTCGTCTAGGGGACATTTTACACTAAGTTTCTGTCCGGCATAGACCTATTAATACTCCACTTGCATCCGTAATCTTCTACGGAGACCACAGTCCCTCCCCCTTGTAAGCACGGCCCGGTGCCCATTTGCCACGCCGCCCCTAGTTGATAAAAAGAGTAAAAACACCAGTCTTTTTTATCTTTGCTTTACAAAAATTCGTCGAACGCTTCCTGCAGGGAAATTTAACGTGTAAAATGCACCAACATGGCATAGAAAGAAAATAGCTTTAATCATTATTAAGCCATTCAGTCTCACCAATAAACTCCAACAATAGCCTAATTTCCTCAAAATATTAAGGCGTTACAACAGTAACAGATGTTGCATTATTTGGAATTTGAAAGTTTGGGCCAACAAATTATTCTTGAGTAACTAATAACTAACTTCTTTTTGTCAGAACCTTATTTCTTGAAAATAAAGATACAGTACTGCCTTAATTTGGATTACCTATCATGCTGTATCTATAAATATTGGTTTTAAGAATATGAAAATTTGCTGCACAACAAACGCAATATTTCCCTTTAACAAAACCGTAAGAGTAACCAGTTTGAGACAAGTTACTCGAGACTTTTATCTTTTCACAAGTCCTATTCTTTGTTTAGGAATGGACGATATTTACAAGATTTCAGCTAAATTGTTAGCACTGAGTTTGCTATCTAAAGGTACGAGAGCATATCACTGGTGTAAACTGTAACTAAGATCTATCAGAACTCATATATGTCCACTCCATTCGTTTTGGGATGTGTACATTTCATAAACTCTGCGGGGCCCCTAGAAAAATTTTCGCCCCTGGGGAATCAAAAAATGCCATCGCCTTAGTGCATTTCAGTGTATCTCGCCCACCTAAAAATATTTCGCCCCACTGGACACCCGACCCCCATGGCTTGTACAGAACGCTGTCTCACTCCCGTTTATGTCAGTACATAGTCTGGCTACGGATGGCGGCTTCAATAGAGGGAGCGTTTCCCCTGTAACATCTCGTGACCCCTCTTTCCCCAATCAATGTTCAAATCATGCCCCCACCTATTTGCATGGTGCAGTCATTTAAGAGCAGTATAATCTGTTTGATACACGGTTCAGTCCAGAAACACCGAAGAGCTCGTGCTTCATAGTAACTTACTATATTAAGTTAGATAAAATGTTAAATACAAAGCACTAAAAGCGATGGTTCAGCTGGACTATAGTTTTATAGACGAAAACCGCAAGAAGTCAAAGTGAGCATTTGAATGTTCCATATTTTCACTTCTCATTCCGTGTTATTGTGTTTTTTTATTGCAGCTTCAACTAATTACTGGATTTTGGTTGTAACCTGCCTAATCTTCTATTGTATGTCAATAACTATTCATAACCTTACTGACCTTTGGTTACGGCTTACGCAAACTGCTGGCAAACCGGTATAAAAACTGAAAATCTTTGGATTTTTTCATTTAGAATTGTATGTGCAGAGTTAAGTTGTTGCACCCTTGCATGCGTACAATTAATGCCTTATTTTTTATTGTTCATGCCCCATATTCTCGGCTTTCTTTCACAAAACTGCATCCCTTAATTTCAGTCTACACTCTCTTTGGCTTTTGGTTTTTTTTTTTGTTTTTGTTTTTGTTTTTTGTTTTTTTTACAAATACTGAAATATTAGTCCCATCAAAAATTAAAAAAACATTAGAAAAATAAAACTCCGTTCTGGCTATGATAACGTCTCGATGGTGACCAATTATTCGCAAATGTCCTCGCTCTGGTAGCTTCTTTACTATATAAATGTCACAGTGCCTTCATTATATGGTCATTGCTACTTGAGTAAAAACACATGTATATTGTCAGTGCTACGACCTCGTCCACGATGACGTCACATTATATCGTTCTTGCTGCAACTTTCTTTTTGGTTGGTAGAACCCGCCTGCAACACCTTAGCTTTGGCTGTAAGGGATGTAAAATGATAATACTTTTAAATGAGAAATTGTATTCATATGTGCAAGATAACAGGGGCGTAGTGAGCATTATCGGCGGCCGGGGCAAGCTTAACAGAGGACGCTACACCCCTTTAGCCCCGTATTACGGACTATCAACAAACAAAAAAAAAAAAAAACTAAAAAAGAACCAAAAAAATGTGGCATAAAAATTTGGCCTCTCCTGTACCTTTGCGCTGGAGGGACAATTCCTGCCCCCTCACCTCCCCCTCACTATACCACGGAAGTAAAGTACTGAGAAAGGGATTAAAAGGCATATGCAGTTGCACAAAATATATTTATTAACACGGTTCTCTCATGGAAATTAGGGTCAACCGATAACCGAAATCGGACATTGGGTTCGGCAGATACTACAGACCTAAACAAAAGTTCGGATAAACAAAGAATTGTTGCCTATGCCGATGCCGCTTAGTATTGTTGAAAAAGATTGGCTCATTTCGTATACCGGCGTATTTAGTTTCTTTATTTACACTCTTGTACATCAGAATGATTAACCGTCAGATGAAGTATCGAATAACATGAGAATAAGTCCTCAAAATTTAAAAGGTACAAAACATCGGAATCGTGTTGAACATCGGCCAATGCTGTGAAAAGAATCGGAAATAGGACAGGCCGATGTTCATCATTTGGGATAAGGTATTATGAAAACCATTATGCTTTCTTCTGCAAGTAATTTTTTCTTGAAATTCACATTTTATTTAGAACACATTGCCGAGGCGTATCCAGGAATTTTCAATAGAGGGGGCGCAAGGTTTGATTGATCACTGTCCTGGGGTAGGGTATATGGGGAGTGGCCTTCCCTTTGGAAACTTTTTGCTTTTGGAAGAAGGCTGAGATGCAAAATGGTGCTATATTTGACAACATTTTGAAGCATTTTCTTTTTTTGCCTCACCTTTTTCTCGTGCATGACGGCCAATAGGGGAGACGCGCGCCTGTTGCGCCCCGCCTGGATCCGCCACTGCATTGTACAGACAAGCAATTGACATATAGCATGTTCAACGACTTCAATTCATAGACAAGCGAATGTCATGGGTTGGATAATAAACCCTACCCGAGTAATGGCTCCATATAAACTAATTTAGCTTCGGGTGACGTAAGTGAACTATTGAGCCAATAGCCAGCCAGTTTTGTTTGGATGAAAAACATTTTTGGTTTCGTGGGGGAAGGGCACTTTGCTGGGGGGGGGAGGGGCATTTTGCACGCATGTATCTATCAACGTGATCCGCTCTTGAAACAAAGATTTGAAGACTCTGCGGTATAACTGTGGTCATGGATATAACTTACTTGAAAGCTTAAGAAACAAAATTATGCTACCTTACCCTCTTGGTCGATTTGTTCCATGTGAAACGATACTAAATATCTACTAAAACATGAAAGGAGAAACATTTAAGACTCAAAAAATAAAAGAAGTTAGTTGAAAGCCGTTACCTCCAGTACTCTTGGAATTCTTGTTCCTAAAAAAGAAGAGTAAACTCAATGTCAGTTACATGAATATGTAATGACTAACTGTCGTAATAAGATAATTATCTGTGTAGAAGGAAGGGACGAAGACATATTAGGATGTGGTAAACTTACACACTTATAGAAAGAGGGCGCTGTTCGTCTAGACTGCAGAACCCAACCCTTGCGTACAAACGTACAGCACACAAATATTACTACCACCATGTTTTATCTATGTAGATAGTTTTTTCCCTCTTTGCTGAAGAAATGTCCTCTGGTTTACATATTTTACACAGTGAAAGAAATTAACTTCTCCAGACACATGATTCGCCTTGAGGGATGAAACATTCATTTATGTAAAACATAGATTACACTCTGGTAACAACTTTCATCAGTTAACAGTGTTCTAGGACGAAAGATAACAGTTGTAAAGCTACTTTACAAGGACACGTGCTTTGTACTTGGAACGGTTAGATTTTACAAAGCTATTCGCCACTCAGACGCTCATGACAGTGAACATGAGAGATACAGTAGTGACATTATTGATTGGCATGGCAGTGATGATGATACAATGAATACGACCATTGACATTAAATATTTGATAACAACTGTGACACTGATGATGAAAATGTCAATCATTGTACTATCTCATCCACTTACAAGAACGATGATCAAAATTAACCTAATTTAGGCCTCATTAAAAAAATAACTGGATTCTGGTCATTGACATCTGAAAACATCCGTCGACCGGTCCTTTTTTATTTTTTTATTTTTTGTTACAACTTTCAGTGTATTCTTTCTGGGCCCTATTGATACTGTACATCGTGTATCCAGAGTGTTCTTGTCAAGTCGGTTTAGTTGTTCGCAAGTACGGGAGGAATGTTTGACTGTGGGATTTGGTCGGAGTGATTTGAGGCAATATATTTATGCAAAAACCATCAGAAACGATGTCAGAGATCAGATTTTCCTAAAAAACGCACATGGAAACGACTACGTCGTCCCGGGAGGTTTTTATTCATTAATAAAAAATAAGAAAAAATCCACCCGACGTCCAAAATCAGCCCCGCCGGTGATGAGAATCAAGTCATTTTTTCATGAGGCCTTATATATAATTGTTGAATTTTTACTCACCACTTGCACATATACTTCTTGTGTCAGTACTGTACCATTCTCAGTATCCTGGTGAAAAGAAACATTTTACATAAACTGAAAACCAGTCAATCATTTAGATAATAAGCATATTAGAAATAGTCCTCAATATTTGATTTCGGTACTAGTCCTGAGCAAAGACCTCCAGTATTTGTTTGACAAACCATTTAATACCAGCAGGGCCGTTCGCACAATCAGAGCGCCACCACTATTGTCACTTAGTGCATCAAGGAAATGGAAACATAAAATGGTTCCCACATTGGTGAAAATGGTACTTTCCGTGCCTTACAAGTTGCATGTAAGCAATATTTTCGCATTTTTTAACCAAAGATTTCAAAGATTGATGTAATACAAGGGTACTCTAAATTTTCTGGGGAGGGGAAAACTGTCCCTGCTGTATGCGAACCAGGTTGTCTTAGGTGGGGGTCGCTTTTCCATTGGAAAGAAACTTGAAGTAGAATTTGTTACATTTGAATAAATCTATAAATGTGAACGTCTTCCAGGGAGCGGGGTCTTGTCTCGGGGGACGGGAACGTCACATCTGAGACCTTTTTGAGTCAATGATGCCCAAACGCTAATTTGTGCAGCATTTTGAAATTTTGAAGTAAATGCATGTCCTATGGATGGATTTGAAGGAACTGCGTTTTCATTTAGGCCTCTCTGGGAACAGGCCTGTAATACAAACAATAACCTAATGGAAGTACTTTATGCCCTGTTACTGTAATTACCGTTTTTTGTACAAGGAAGTATTTACTTAAGGCAAAAAAATTGTAATGGATTATTTTCGAGGGCGCCTGACCTGTTTTATGATTCCCGCCCGATTTTACAAAAAGAAATTTTGAAAGTGCATGCACGCCTGTCATGATCGATTAAGTGTTAATATTGTACTTATATGCAATTAACGTGTACATCATTCGGTGCCTACCGTCCATTTGCCAGATTTCAAATCTAGCGAGTACCGTGGGCCTGTGCCTGGGATCCATTCAACTGAAATGAAGTAAAATATAAGCCAATGACGTCATGAACTACGTACGTGCAAAGTAAATGTTGCAATAAAAGTGATAGTTAACGTATAGTAGTAACGTATCTTGTTAAACGGAATCCAAAAGCATTTTAATATCATATCTGTTTATGGTAGTACGGAAAAATAAGTGATTTGGGGAGAAAAATTTCCTTAATAATTCAATCATTATGTAAAAAATCAATACAGTAAATAGCATACTATAAAATGACCAAATAAACAACTCTGTTAATGTCTTGTTTGATTTTATGGAAATTGATATGTAGTTAATATGTACCCATTGGACAATCACGTTAGAGGTGAACGTGCACTTTGTCAAAGAATGGAACGGTGGGTCTTTCACAATTACATTTCGTGCCACGATACAAAATCGAAAGTTGGACGTCTTATCGGAGTTAATGTTTAAAGGGTGGCATTTTCCTAATTTGCCTCTAATTCATCCTAACATCTTGTGTCAAAGTAGAATTTTGTAGCACATTTCTGTTCTTCTCTTGTGGCTAGGAATAGGTTGCTGTCCTCCCATAATGTCTGATGAATGTCTAACAAAGTTTTCGATTATCACACAGTTCACTCTTCGGTTTACTCAGGAAAGCAACCTCTAACTAGTAGCTTTTACTTGTTTTGTACTCAGTGGCGTAACTAGGTGGGGCAGGCAGGGCACGTGCCCTGGGCGCCGGTCCGAAAAGGGCGCCACTGAGCAGATGGGGCCTATCTATATCGAAAGTGAAAAACATGCTTTTCTGAACATTAGATTCGTGCCTGAATTTTGGCAAGTTGGTGGTCGAATGCATGGATGGGCGAGAGGGGGGGGGGGGGGTGAAAACCCACAAACTCAGAGGCACAAGTTAAAACCGATGTCACATTGAAGGGGGCGCGATTTCAATTATTGCCCTGGGCGCCGGTTTGAGTAGTTACGCCAGTGTTTGTACTTTTTGAAGTTCTTTTATAAGTAAACATATTCGCCTATAAAGAAAGATTACAATCCCTTTCCCCGACGTTTTTGGTTTCATATATACATGATTTCTTGCTGGATGTGTGATATTAACGAGAAGTAGCAAGCTGGCTTACCTTGGATTTTTCTCGATGCAAGGTCAGAAAGAGAAGAAGTAACTTTCAGTGCTAGAGGCAGCATGCAGTCATCAAAACTGTAAAAAATATGAGGATCATATTAAAAAGTGTATTTATAAATAATAACCATATTCCTACTTAACTTTCCTAAGCATTTACTTTTAATTATAAAAGACCCCCCCCCCCTCCCCTATGTACGTATCCTATTTCATATGGTGTGCCCACTGAATGCGTTTCTGTACGACCGTACACATTTTTGTTAGACAATTATCAAGTGAATTGCAGGCTTGTGGCCAGACAAGGCGATGGAAGTGGGCAGAGGGGGGGGGGGCGAGATAGCTTCCAGGGGTGAATATTTTGAAGGCGTGAGATATGCTAAAATGCATTAAGGCAATTGTAATATCAAATTTTTAAGGAGCAAAATTGTTCTGTAGGGCGAGGTCCCCCCTAGCCCCTTGGCTAAAAGCCCACTGAAATTGGACAGTCTTATGTAAATGAACAGCAGTGTCACGAACGATAGAATATCCTTGTGGGGGGCCAATCTCGGTCTGGTTTCGCAGTGCACGAATCACTGGTCTTGGCAATGTTGGTGGAGCCGAGGGGTGAAGAGAACAAACTACCTTGTATGAGGAGAAAGACATTTTAGGAGTATATGCGTTACTACTATACAACTTACCCCAGACTTTCTAAACTTGCACACGTTGCTGCATAGCTAAGAATACCCGCAGCATCCTCCTCCGTCAGAGCCCTTTTCTCTTCCTTAAAGCACAATTCCGAGACTGTTGCGAGGCTCGGGAATGATACACCCGACTTCATGACAACACTGGATGTTGAAAGATCCACCGAACTGAAACAGCTTGTAAGCCACACAGTAGAGATTGGTATCTGAAATGGTAAAACAATCATAAATATAATTCGTGGTCATCGCCGTGACGTCACATGAGGTTATTGTCTGGTTTCTTTACTTACTCACGCTAATAACAATTAATCCTCCTAGATTAGCCTTACATTCTGTGATGTCATCACTTATATTTATATATTAACAGCAACTTGTCTTGCCCACTCTAATGCTTAAGTAGGCCTACACATCGAGAAGTGTTGTGAAAAGTGACGCCATGTTCCTTTTAGGAGCAAACACAGAGGTATGGTTATGGTGAAGTCCTTAGAGTAATGTCAACCTGTTACAAATCTTACAACCATCTCTTTCAGGGACGGGCCCAGGAATTTTTCATGGGAGAGGCGGGTCCTACAGGGCGTCACCGTGTGGGACTAAGCGACCTCAGCCCCACTATAGTTTAGGCTGAGGTCTAAATTTTCTAGGTGTTTCTTGTGCGGGCACCGGTAAGGAGAAAAGGGGTGCCAGTTCATGGGAAGGAGCCGCCGCACCCCTAAAATCCGTCACTGTTCTCTTCATGACTGTTCTAAATCGAATATTGATGTAAAAGCTGTCACAGATTTAATGATATACGTTATATCGCCTGTGTAGAAAATCCCTGAATGATAATAAGCAAAAGCAGGGGAGGAGAAGCCTCGGCCCGCGCGCCTTGATTGGCCCGATAGATAATTTGATCAGTTCCGTGATACATTTTGAAATGCAATTTCATAAACTACAGAAATTGTTATATATATTCTTACCTACCGCTTTCCATTTCCCAAACAGGCATATTTTACTTTCGAAGTTCTATTGGTTATACTACTAATAGTTAAGTGCTATTCCGCACAATTTTGCATGTATTGCATGGGCGTCAATCCTGGGGGGGGGGGGGGGGGACGGGGGGACACGTCCCCCCCCCCACATTTCGATGGGTGGGGGACACAATATCAAATGTCCCCCCCCCCACACATTTGCGTGAAAGAGTAGTGTCGTGGCTCTATTTGACTGGCTTTTTGAATGACATGTAGGTTTGGTGGGCAATTGTTAAGTGCCTCGATGCGGATTCTGAATGTAGATTTCGTCAGGGAAATCTTATTTAATGGCAAAATTTCGGCGCGCTTCGCGCGCATGCGTCACGGTTTGCACTCCTTCTCATGACCATTAAGAAGGTAGTTATACATGGAACTTTTCTGATCACAACACTTTCCGAAAACAGACATACATCTCCAAACATCTGTAGGGGCCTCGCACAAATATGGTATCATTCAATTAGTGAGAGGGCAATTTGACCATGCCCACCCTCACTGATTCCGATTTTTTCCGAAGTTTCTAAAAATACGTAAATTTTTTAACACAAATTTACTTCAAAAGGTGGCATATTTGGCACCAGATTGCATGTAAGGACACCGAATTTTTCAAAATTTTCAAAAGGGATGGGGACACCCCATTGGGCCACGCTCCCCTCACTGATGCCTATTTTTTTAGTTCCTAAAAATACGTAAAGTTTTTAACACAAATTTTACTTCAAAAGGTAACATATGTGGCACCAGATTGCATGTAAGGACACCTAATTTTTCAAAAAATTTCAAAGGGGAGGGGCACCCCTCCCTTTACCCCCTCCACAGGCCAGCGGTCACACAACACACTGCATGCCCCCTTGTGGAAGGTTGAAAGTACGTTGTTGCCATTAAACATTTTTCGAAAAATTTTACCGAGCGCTTCGCCGAAGCCATTATCGGTATAGATGGTGCAGGCGCGAATCCAGGGGGGGCCTGGGGGCCCGTCCTCTCGCCACGGAAAAAAAAACGAAAGGAGAAAAAAGGAAGAAAAAGAAAAAAAAAAAGAAAAGGAGAAAGAAAAATTAAGGGCAAAAATTAACAAAAGTGTCTATAAGAACGTAGGGGTTGGGTGGAGCTATAGCTGGATTATCTCTTTAGATATCTTTCACAGTGGTTGGCAACGAAAGGAGAGCTACCAGGCTACAATGTTCGAAAACAGGTGAATAGCTGAGTAATGATCCTTGACTTAAGATCTAGATAAGTAAACATCGTGACATATGCAGTATGGGCCCTGATAGTTTCACTGAAATTAGTGACAATTTTGTGTTAAAGAGTGAAAGTTTTTGTAATCTAGAGGGATTGAGAGGCAAAGATTTCGCCAAAGAACTTGCAGAGTGAATACAAAAGACAAGCTGTCAGGTGACGTGCTATTGTGCACAGTGGCACCAGCTGTTGCAGGCAAAGTAGCGGCGTGCATACACTATTCGATTTCGAAACTGTCTGAAAAGTTTTAAAATGAACTCAAAGGCTTTTAAGCTACAGACAGTGGCGTCGGCATAGTGGGCAATGGGTGACGTGTGTCCCCCTCCCCCATCGAATCTTGAAAATTTTTAAAATGGTCCCAAAGTCGTTTTATAAGCTACAGATTTCTGTGGAGGGTGGAGGGTGAGATGTAGTTTTGATGATTGGTTTATTTGTTCTTACCATTTTCTTTCACAAACTGTTCTCAAACTATCATAAGTTTTGGAAATTCTTGACAAATTCCAAAGTTTTGCACGCTCCGCTAGCGTCAAGCCTTGTGTCAGAGTTGTCCTTATTATCAATAGCTTTCGGTAACTACTCACGGGGGAACAAAGGAGCAAAAGTGCTTTTTAAGAATTCTCAGTCAGATGATTCGTTTCTGAATAGCATAGGTTGGTGGGAAAGTGACAGTGTCCGATGCAGGTTCTGAATGCAGGTTTTGTCATGGACTAATATTTTATTCAAAATTTCGGCGCGCTTCGCGCGCATACGACGGGGTTTACACCCGATTTCATATACCATTGACAAAGCTATGACGCAAGAAATTATTCCAATGCAAACATTTTCCTAAAAAGTACATTCTCCTTCTCTGTATGGCTCTCATCATTAAGGGATCTTTGACTAATCTAGTCTAGCACATGGTTTGAAAGATTGAAATTACGTAATTGCCGTTGCTTATTTACCAAACATTTTACCGCGACGTTCAATAACGACGAAAATCTTTTCTGAAACGAATTTTGCCTGTCCACTATCCTTCTTGCTATACCTAAAAAGACAAGGTGATATATCATCTCTCCTCCGATATGGATGTCAGGTTGTGAGAATCCTGTTGGTCCCCCTTTTCAGGGTACAATTAATACAGAGCTCCCGGGAGACTCTATACCGAAAATTTTCGGCGCGCTTCGCGCGCAATCGTTTACGCTTACTGAGAGAGGTACGTTTTTATTGAGTGATGGATTTATTTTTATCACTTTTTACCAAAAATCATTTGAAATCTTTCACGATTTTTGCAAAGTCTTCTCAACATTTCTTAATTTCGCTTGATCTGCGCAGTTTTAGCCTTGAATTGCTCCTTTTACTATCAATAAGGACCAAAAAGTATTCGCATTACTCATCGGTGGGGTTCTACCTTAAGCCAATTATTTGTGTGCATAAACGTGATTTCAGAGTTTCAGAGTATAATAAGGATGTAAAGCAACTGATATTCATTTCTTCACCCTCCTCTTCTTATGAGAACTGAAAACTTAGTATCGAAGCCACCTTCTAATTGATAGACACACATAAAGGGAATTGACACCGTTTGTAATAGCAATGGTTTTAAATGTAAATTCAAATTTTCACGGGCAATTGTTTCATCTGACGTCCTATACCTGAATACCGTATAACGAAAATAAAACACTCATTATGGCAAAAATCAGTTCAAGTTACCTGCATGGGTAAATAATGTTGGCGTGTAAGTTTTAAGATAACTTAGATTCTTCGGAACTTCTGCAGGTACATATAGTACCGTAACTTATACTGAGCCATACACATCAATTTCCATGCAATATGAAAAGGTATAAAATCTCACTGACATAAGAACTGGAGCCGATTTCTGTGCTCTTAAAATAAAATACTGCGAGAGCTTCCGGGGGCTTCGCCCCTGGACCCCGCAGGGGCCCTATCGCGGGCCCCTGGACACCACGCATAGGAACTCGTGCTTTGCGCTCTTGGTGCACCTTCGGTGCACATGAGATTTTCCATCTTGGCCCCCCTCAAAATTTCTGGATCCGCGCCTGCAGATGGTGATTGTTATAACACTTACGACTACAAAGTATTCTGAAACGCCCTTGCTAATCCTTCACACCTTTGCTATACTACGATCAGCTCCAAAAATATCCCAAAGATATCCATTTTGCATCTAAGCAACCTTAAATTAACAAAAATTTCTCAAAGGGGAGGGCTACGCCCCCTTCCCTTAGACCCCTCCCCCAGGATGACACCTTTATATAGTGACAAAGGAAGGATCCCCACTGCTGTATACAAACGCAGGGTGAATAAAAAGGTGCAATTTACACGCCGCCACTGCAGTTAGTAAAAACATCCAGCCAGTCGGAAAATTAGAATTCACTACATTATGGACATTTTCCAGCCATGTACGATCAGCTCCAAAAATATCTCAAAGATAGCACCGTTTTGCACCTAAGCAGCCTTAAATTAACAAAAAATTTTCAAATGGGGATTCCCCCTCCCCTTAGACCCCTCCCCCAGGACGACTCATTTATGTAGTGACAAAGGAAGGATCCCCACTGTGGTATACAAAACGCAGAGCGCATAATAAAGTGCAATTTCAACGCCTCCACACAGTTGGAAAATCCATCCAGCCGGTCGGAATTTGGGACCTTCACACCCCCAAATATATCACCCTAGCAACGGGCCTGGTCGGGTCCATGGTCTCCGACAATGATCCACGCTGCGAAGCGTTGTTTCAGCTATTTTGTGACATGGTGAAAATAACATCTTGGAGTAATTCCGTGGATCCCGTGTATTTCACCTGGCAGATCATCTATGATGGTTATGTTAACTTTGAAATGATAATTCTTATTAGAAAAGGACAACGTCAGTCATCATAAGGCGGGGGGGGGGGAGGGCCTATAGGAAGACGCCCCCTTCAAAACCAAAGGGATTGGTTTGTGCTAAGTTATGTATGTCCCCCGTCCCCCCCCCCCCCACATCTGAATACGGATTGACGCCCCTGATGTATTGAATAGTGTAATGCTACAAGTTAACCACTAAAAGAAGCCTACAGTAGCCCATGTCCTCGCCGAATATCTTCGGCCCGCGAATGCAGTTTATGATCATCAACATAGCGCTTGGTAGGGAAAAGACCCCCCCCCCCCCAAAAAAAAAAAAAAAAAAAAAAAAATGAAACATTTACCTCACTTCTCGATGCGATGGCCAACAGATGTGTGGTGGACTTTTGAAATAAAAGACTGTCGTCATTACTAATATTAACAGTCCTTGAGCAGAGCTGTGGAAGAGTTTTGTTAAATTCGTCAACAGTTTCTGGATGCTCCAACATGCACAGCACAGCCAAATTCTTTCCGTCTTCCGTTCCATTCAAATATTTAATAAGCTTTTCGGCGGCAATAGGGGACAGTCCACAAGCGAATCGATAAACATACTGGTGTTCTGCTGGGTCTATTTTACGTAGTATACCTTCCAGTTTTACTGGACTTGGGGACACAATATACTCGGCGAGATGATTAGCTGCAAACCACTCCCAGAACAGTTTGTGAATGAAAGCTACCTCAGATCTGTGGCTATCACTGTGTTCAACATTCTCGGCAAAGATGCCCATGCGTTTAATTTTTTCGTAGTTGTCCTCGCCAATTTTCGAGCAGAGCTCATCTTTGCTACAATCGAGTCGTTCTGTTCCTTGATTCAAACTCTCGAAAGCCCACGCGTACAGCGTTTGTAGACCATTATCCTCTTCGTCATCGGTGACGTCACTCATGTTGTTCTTTAAGTGTTTTTGGAAACATTCGACAATATTTCGTAGGAAATTTGTAAGAGAGCTGAAGGATTTTGAGTCGTGACCCTCATGTGTCATAAGGGCAAACATGACAAAGAACATCGGGACCTGGCAGATCTCGCCAAGGACGGGGTTTTTCTTAAACATTTGATGGATACGATCAGCGGCATTGGTATCATTGCCTACCACTGCTCTCCGTACATAAGTATCCCGCCATTTGCTATCAAAGGACTTGGAAGACAGGAACTCCTGTGCTGATTTGTTTGTCCTGTCTCGAATATACGGAATCGCTTGTATAGCATCCAGAAGACTTTTATACTGGACATTCAACTCAGTGATGATAGCCTTTGAATCATCTGCAAGGAAAATAAAACGGCTGTGTTTATTAGATATTTTAATGAGCTATGTATCTAAACCCGTAGTCAGGAGGAGGGTAGCCTGCGTAGCGCCTCTGTGGTTGATTTTTTTTCGCAACGATTAGCTGAACGAAAAAACTTCGTCCGCTCCGCGGGGTAGGAGGGAGGAATGGTGCCCCCTAGAGAATGTTTTTGCAGCTAGAAAGTTCAAAACTGCTATTGCCTGAAATGCATTTTAGTATGTCTCGCCCCCTAAAAATATTTCGCTTCGGGAAGCTATTTCGCTCCCTCCACTATCTTGTCTGGCTTCAAGCCTGTACATATCACTACACCTAAACGTCCATTTTTACCGAACATCTGTCTATATTTGTAAGCGACTTGGTCCATTTCTTGGGGATGCCCAGTGTGTGAGCTATTCTTTTAAATCGTAGGATTCTAGTCTAGAGGGCGATGTAGTTGTCATATAAACAGGGATGGCAAATGATTTCACACAGGAAATTTCCAAGAGGGAGGGGAGGGGGCTCGTAACTTGTGAGTAATTTTTTGTAGAAGCGTGAGCTCTAGTCCACACGCATAACTCCATTATTTCATTATAACTTTTGTCGAAAGCTGATTTTGCATCTATACCTTTGGTGAAGAGGAATTTAGTGCTTTATCAATCCATACTAAACTTGTATGCTGTAATCGACATAGTAAATGTTTAAAAATTTCTTTAAAGTAAAAGTATTAACTTTTATCAACTTTCAAGATGCATTTGGCTGAAGAATAAACCAACTTCCTAAAATTATACTACAATTTGTCATGGGTTTCTTTGATTTGCAAGGTTACAGTAGGAGAGCTGAAGAATTGGCTAGACGTTTTCCAGACCATTTCATGAAAACTGTTCAAGTATTCATAACTACACCTAAAAAGTCTTCCTAGGCTATATAAAGTGAAAGGTTGTTCCAAGATTTTACAGAGTTCTGTAAGGGTGCGCATCCACTTTCTGTATATTGATCTTGCACTTTCATCTAAGTAAAATAAATATTCTTGTAAAAGAATTAATGATAACACAAGCAAACGACGACTTGAAACTGAAAAATGCAACTTTTTTTCTCTGTCGTCAGGAAGTTTTGTTTTTCGTATCCATGGTTACTACCATTACCGAGAAGTTTCGTATTGTTTACAACCTTTAATCCTATCGGTGACTAGCAAGAAATAAAATGCAGTATCTTAGCATGTACGCTTTCTGCGTGACATTTACAACCTTTCGGGTTCTTTCGGTTGAAAGTTTTTTGCAGTTAGGCCACAGTAGTTGCCCAACACAGGTAAAACTTCGGGATTTAAAGCTATTCTTCTATTACTCCAAACACATTTGGAAACCCATAATTGGTGGCTGCACTTTCATTGACATAAGTTAGCATTTTGTCTGTGTAATTCGTCGCGAACACTTAGCTTATAACAGATGGTATTATGCAAATTTGTTGACGAAAAGTCATACTTCGTATTTTAGCATAACCATAATTGAACAATCCTCAAATTCCCTGTAACCACTGTTTATCAGCAAGTGGCCTTTTAGGCTGTTAGATGGATAATTAAAGGCAAAAGTCAGTCTCCCCAAAGTTGATTTGAAAAATCAGCAAACTCTTGCAAATCCCTTCCTATTTGCCTTTCAAGTACCCCTGAAGATGTTTTTGAACATAACTATTACAAACAAAAGTAAGGCAAGGAGTTATTCTCCATGAATTTAACTAATAAGTAATAAATACATTGTCACATGATTGAAAGGAACCATTCCTGAATTAGGATGACTGTGTACGCTAATTCAAATGGGGGATTTACCCTTTAAGCTCAAATGGTTCCCGGACAATTCCCAACCCGGACAATTTCCAACCAGGACAATTTCAATATTTTTGTCGGGCAGGTTGTCTGAGGGGTAATTGCCATAAGTGGGAATTGTCCGGGCGCAAATTTTCGCGGATGTGAGTTGTCCGGGGAAAATTGTCCGGGCGCAAATTTTCGCGGTGGAGAGTCGTCCGGCGAAAATTGTTCGGGTGGAATTTGTTCTTCGGGCGGGGCCAAATTGTGGCGGTTGGGAGTTCTCCGGGGGAAATTGTCCGGGTGCTAATTTTCCGGGGGAGTTGTCGGGTCATGCACATTGACATACTGAACAAAAAGGTGTTCTATTTTGGAAAGAAAATACGGTACTTACCGTTCCATATTACTTCGTTGAGAGGAATACCTGCAAACAAAAAAATACGTAACATGGATGAATGTCACTTAGGGTTATAGCCGCAATGACAAGCTTGGTATGAAAACCTATATCGCGGCCGCTAAGCTCCATGTAGACGACGCTATATCGCGGCCGCTACACTCAGTGGAGTCTGTATTGCTACAAAGGGGCCGCGTTATTCTAGCGCCTACAAAATGAAGTATTTTATGAACACTTCGAAACTTAACAAGTTTCCATGAAGTAAGTTTAACAATAGTTGACGAAACCATTTCGCCGTTGTTCTGAATTAACTTATGCCCCTATCTTGAGCTGTTCCCGAACGCACACGGACGACAGAAAACGCGAAACACGAAACAGAAAACACGTTTCGTGTTTCTCACGCTGACGTCCGTGTGCGATGGACGAAAACAAAAAATAGCGAAACTCTTGTTTAGCTAAACACTTGTTTCGCGAAACGCTGTTTCGTCCAACGCACACGGATGTCAGAGGACACAAAACGTGTTTTCTGGTCCGCGTTTTCTGTCGTCCGTGTGCGTTCGGCTTAGTGTTCATTTTATCAGGGCTTTGTATGAAGGGTCAAATTACCGCAAAGGCGTGAATCCATCTCCAAAGGTTGGGGGATTTTTCACCTTTTGCGAATCTCCGTCCTAGGGGAGGGGTCTAAGGGGAGGTGTGCTCCCTCCCTATTGAAAAAAAAGGAAATTGGAAGGTGTCTATATGGCAAATGGCGCCATATTTGGGCGCAATCTAGCTTTTAAAATGTAGTGTCAATTCGTAATCACAGTTTTAGTTTTCATCATTTTTGAAAATGGGGGGGGGGACTTATTGGAGATGTCCCCCTTCCAAAAAAGTGAGGGGGCGCATCCCCTCGCAGCCGTGACCCACGCCCATGGATTCAAATATATCTCCAAATTAATTCAAGCTACTCTGATTGGTCAACAACATGTACAGTTGCTGTAGAGGGTGGCAACACATCTATATTCTTAAATTACAAGACGGTATGAAGTAGATTGTTTCGAAAGGGTCCGCAAGTTACTGTAGTGTCTACAGCAGAAGTAGAGTTACATTGGACAATGAAACCGCAGTGGTGGGTGCCAACTATGGAACATTTATAGTCTCATAAAAACGGGGGATCCAGGCAGCGCCCTTAGCAAACTTTTCGCAATTTCTAGGAGATTTTTAGCGCTAAAGTTGACTTAATACATCTTAAAAATAACTTATCTTTCTCCTTTAAAACCACCCTGGAAGCTATCTCACTACTTTCATCACCTATGGACCTGAACTGTTAAGATTAAGGAAGGGGCTATATGTAACCCTTGTTAGGCAAATTAAAGCTCGATTTGCGGGAATTGGCAAAACTGAAACTTTCCCTGCTAACACAAAACGTTTTTAAAACGTGTAATGTGGTGTTATAGAAGGCTTTATAACACCACTTGACACGTTTTAAAAACGTTTTATGTTAGCGGGGTTACAACAGAACTGTATCATTTTGCAATTCCACCACATCTTACGGCGTCTCACCTTTCCTCTTGGGTTCTTCACTGCTGCTACCACAACAATTCCCCATGATGCACTCCTGAAGAAAGAAATGAATAAAATTGGATCGTCATGAGAAGGAAGGTTACATATTCACGCATAAGGGCCTCAGACAACTGACAAACAGTGGCATGGCCAGGATTTCTCTCATGGGGGGAGATGCATTATGTTGTGTGATCGCCGGCTTGGGAGGGGTCTGAGGGGAGGCTCCCCTTTTAAATTTGTTCGAAAAATTAGATGTCTTTACATGCAATCTATTGCCACATATGCTACCATCTGAAGTAAAATTTGTGTTTAAAAATTTGCGTATTTTAGGTACTTGAAAAAAATCGGCATCAGTGAGGGGCATGGCCCAATGATCCCCCTAAATACGCCACTGCTGACAAAGACTTAACAAGACTACACAGACTTAACATGAAAAAGAAAAGCCAACAGGGGGGAACACTGACATACCGTGCAAGCATTACAGAAGTCAGGGGTTAGCCTCCCCAAACGTATGTAGACTA
Organism: Holothuria leucospilota; assembly: GCA_029531755.1. Taxonomy (NCBI): domain Eukaryota; kingdom Metazoa; phylum Echinodermata; class Holothuroidea; order Aspidochirotida; family Holothuriidae; genus Holothuria; species Holothuria leucospilota. Next base: position 37,141,825 of record CM055982.1, read on the forward strand.
CTATGTCCACCATTTGACAAATGGACGGGGAACAACAATTCAGGCTAGATGAATTATTCGTATCGATGCCACTTTGCAGTAACGGGGTGGAAGGGGAGGGAAAAGTCGTTTATTCCATTTCATTTCGGTTTAAGAAAATTTGAAAAAACACATGCTTATGAAGTGTAATGTTAGGGCCGTTTCTGCTCCATGGGTTTGAGGCATCTTAAAGATATCCGCGCTATACGGCTATACGGCTATATTGCAATACCATTTGTGAAAGTTGGATGCACCGTAAATGACTCTAATTGCTCACTGACATGAAGACGTTAAAAGACTTTGTCAAGTTTTCCTCCGCGAATAAATTTCACCCTTTTTGGTTGTGTCTTCTTAGATATTCCAACAGTTTGTGTTTTTCCTCAGATCTGTTCCCGTCCTGAACCATATTCGTCTCAAAGGCCATGAGGAAGACACACTGGCCAGAAGTTTTCTCATGGTGGCCTCCTGGGGAACTTATCGTCTCATGGGTGTATGGGGCTTTCCAAGGGCGGATCCAGCCCTTAGCTGAAGGGGGGGCAGTTTGAAAAGGGGGGCGCCAACATCATGCAGGGGCCGCATACTCTTGAATTTGACCGACTACATTTCGGAGACCAACTCCCATTGCCATAGTTATATATAGCTATACGGTTCGAAATTCTGAGGACCTTTTTTTTTTTTTTTTTTTTTTTTTTTTTTTTTTTTTTTTTTTTTTACTTTTCGGACAGTTTTTACTTAACTTTTAGGACGCAGGGGGCTCATTTTTCTTGTATTGAGGGGCGCTAGACTGGTCATAGGGGGGGCAGTTGTCCCTAGTTGCCCCCCCTGGATCCGCCCTTGGGGCTTTCCAATACGGAATCGGTATACTTTTTTCACTCTCAGGAATTTTGCCAGGGGGTCTCCGGGGCGCCAGACTTAGGTCGGACTGAGGGCTTGCGCTCCCGAACCACCCCCCCCCCGTACCTACGCCATGGGAGGAATAAGGGTATAAGAAGTGTGCAGAAGAGCAATTGTGAAGAGGCGGGAGTAAAATATTTCGAGAGGATTCTTGTACAAAGTTCTGAGGTTTACATGAAAGTAACTTAATTCAAAATCTGGAATTACATTTGAAGGGATTACTTGGAAAAGACTGGTAAGATAAGCATAGGCCTACGGAGACAAAGAGCTGGGGATGCAGCCCCACTTCAGCAAAACATTGCCATGCGGGGCAAAAGGTATGCTATTTTTCGGGCATACGTACTTAAAATTGGCAAATGTACTCAGCTCCCCAAATGAATGTGGTCACGTACTCTTATCAAGAATAACATACGGTATGAGAAAATCCGTTGGTAGTAAAGCTGACTATAGTGGGGGTATTCAGACAGATGTTCAGGGTGACGGAGAAGCTTAGAGCAGGGAGCTGTTATTAGCTAATAACACCTCCTGCTTAGAGTAAACAGTAAAGTTATCTCTTTAATGTGTTGCACGTTCACAAACGCGTTTCCTAAAGAGAAATTTAAACCCCCATTAATGGACCATGACACCACACATCTGCTCTTACAACATTTATGCTTTATATGGCGTAAGAGCTATGCCGATGTTGGATTCTGATTAGATGAAACATATCTACGTTGAAAAAGTTTTGAAGCAAGAAACAAAGTCATTGAAATGATTTTGACCTTCTCACCCACTGACATGCTGAGCTAAGAAATTGTGCAGTTGCTCACAAAATAGGCAAAGGTGACGAAATTGAACAATAATTTGAATAAAATTTCACTTTCACAAAAAAGCACACAAAATAGAACTGGGTGAAACGTATTGCTTCAATTACAAATAACACGTAAAATATTTTCCAAAGGAAGTTTCGTTTGTTCAATTTTTATTAATTGTTTTAGTAAATGATCGATTATAGGCAAGTTGCTTTAAGTTAATAGTTGGTATTCAAATTCATAGTCAGTTACGTGCTTTTAATGCATTACCTCCACTCTTCTCACCTGGCAGTTACATTAACCATATCCCAAATGGTACCGTAACCGTCACAGATTGCAATGCAATACCAGATATTAATGGGTACGTTGCCCGTAAGGTCCAAAGAGATGTACACCCCAGCCCCCTCCCACCGCTCACCACCTGCCATCCTAAGATGGTTGGAATGTATACTCAGGGTGGAAATAGGAGGGGAACCGGGGACATGTCCCCACTTTTGAAGTATATACTAACTTTATATTGCTTGTCTCCCTAAGTGGTTAAAAATGTTAATTGAAAATTTGAAATGAAAATTATATCGAAATATTTATTAGTAATCTTGCAAAACTGTGAGTTATAAATGGATTAAAATCGTGGGAAAATGACTGATACCACTACAGACGGACCACACGCTCCGGTGTTCGCGCTCTCACACTTGTCTGGTCAAATGTCATGCCTCCCCCTCCCCCATTTATGAAGCTATTGACGCCCGTGCATCGAGTACTCATCAGTATATGTCTGTGGCAGATCCAAGATTTTTTTCAAATAGGGAGGGGAGGGGTTGGAACCTTTATGAAAATAGTGTTTCAACAACAGACGGCGGTAGTACTTATGTATGCAGTTCTGAAAAGTCTAATCTTACCCCCTCCCAGTACTCCCTCCCGCTACCTGGATCATTCTCCCATGGTTATGACTGTAACTTACTGAATGGGAGTGGTTTAATCATACCATGAAAGACCTGCACTCATATGACACGTACGTACAGGCCACGTCGCATGATGATTATAATAGCCTAGATGGCCTAGGCCCAGCTGAGCACTATTAGGCTACAGACGGCCAGCCATTGCCCTAAAAAGCCTTCAAAAAATCTTACGTGGGCATTTTTTAGTACAAGCAGTCAGCCATGCTAGATCCAATCTACATATAGTAACGAAAAAAGTTAGGGGGGCTGACACTTGTGAAAATCATTTTTGGGGTCATTTTTGGCCATTTTTGGGCAAAAATGTGATTTTTCAGATTTTTGCTTATTTCATATCTTTAAAAAATTTACTCTCAGAGAAATATAAATTTTAGTTGATTTCAACTTTTTGTTGGCCAATATTAGCACAAAAACATCACAAAAAACATAGAAAATAAAGACAATCTGGAGTGAAAAATGACCGATATCTCGAAATGGTGTTCTAATGATGTACGATATTTCCAAAGTGGGAAATTCTCTCATAAAATTATAAAGAAAACATGATATTGGCCACAAATTGTTGAGATCTAATATTACACTTTTGCAATTAAGATAAAAAGACTTTTAAAGTACATACTACCTTGTTCTCAATTATACAAAACACACAATTTTGATGACTTTGGTCAAAAAATGAAGTTGTGTAAATCCGATGTTTTTGTTAGCCCAACAAAGATTAGGACAGCGGCTAAGGAAAGATATGTGCACTTTTTTGACAAAAGCGTGAAAATTTCCTCATCTAGGTACTTTCATGTAGCCAAATTCATATTATGCTTAGTACCCATCGCCACCATCACGTGACTGGCCGCCATATTGAATTTAAAATGGCCGCCGTTGGAATCTATTTACTAGGGTATCTCAGCGTCTACACAACATAGAAATGTAATTCAAATGTCGATATACCTACATTAGAAGTATGTAAGAATCCACTTTCGTGATTAACAATATCACCCGACAGTCGAAAGGGGACCAAACGGCGGCCATTTTGAAATCAAAATGGCCTCCATACATGTATTTCATTCATCTGAGGGTAAAATTGTGAACTTTTTAAAGTGTACCTAAAGTCTGAAAATTCAAAAATATATATTACAGAGCATGAAAACTGAATTCCAATGGTCCAATTCCCATCTTCACAGGACTTTCTTAAGCTGAGATATAAAATGTTGAAGTTTATTCACTAGATTTAAAAAGGTAGATTGCGCAATAATTTGTGATGTCATTGTTGTACTACTCAAATTACAATCTTTGTATTTCTTTGTTTTTCTGAAAGCCACCGCACCTTGTGCCAAAATGTGATCGCGTTCTTACTGCTTTGGGGTGACTTGACTATATAAACCCTCTCTGTACAACATGTCATATAAGGAAACAGAAAGCGGTCAAGGTCATATAAACATTTTTAATTTTAAAAGAAAACAAAGCATTTAATGTGAGTTGTACAACAAGAATGTCAAAATTTATTGCGCAATGAACTGTTTGGATTTAAGTGAATAAATTTTAACATTTAATATCTCAGCAATGGAATAAGCTATGACAATGGGAGTTGGACCAATAAGATTAATTTTGTAACCTCTAAAATATATATTTTTGAATTTTTAGACTTTAGGTCCACTTTAACCAAATTATGAATTATGTTTGCTCATAGGTACTTTCAAGTTTGCTATTCATATTATTGATTCATATTATACTTGGTGTCCATCGCTACCATCATGTGACCGGCTGCCATTTTGAATTTAAAAATGGCCGCCATGGAATCTATCAACTAGAGTATCGTAGGGTCTAGACAACACATACATGTGATTTCAATGTCGATACCTACATTTGTAGAGTACAAGAATCCATTTTCATGATTAAGAACATTGTCCAACGGTCGAAAGCGGGTCAAACGAAGGCCATTTTGAAATCAAAATGGCCTTCATATATGTATTTGATTGTTTTAACCATGAGTGGGCGGCATTACAATGGTTTGATTTGAAAAAAGGTCATTGTTTATAATTATGCTAGATCAAATGGTCATTTCTTAAGATGAAATAAATTATATCACAAAATACCCATATTCTGGTTCAAGATGGCAGTCATAAGCTGATTTAAAGACAGACTGTCATCACCCCAAAGTATATTTTTAGTGTATGTATATCAAAATTCTCAGTGTGACTGCTCTTTGATTGACATCAAAGTTTGAAAATTTGAAAGATGCAGAGTAGCTCACATTCCACACAAGGCAGAGAGAGTACTTTTATTACATTTTATAGCCTTGTGTGCTCACCAGGACATGGCCTTAAGCAATAAAACAGGTTTATTCTTGCACAAGGAAGAGCCTCATACAGTTATGGGAGGAGCTAGAAGATGCATAGTTGGGAGAATTGGAACTGTCTGGGATCATGAAAATTCCCCTTTAAGATAACCATGGGCATCGATCATGGGGACAAAGGGGACATGTTTACCCAATATTTTAGTAGGGGACATGATATCAAATGTCCCCCGATATTTAGAGGGATGCAGAAAATATTGTTACACACGCAACCCGCTCACGCAAGCAGATGTCCCCCTCCCCAATAATTTTAACAGATCGCCGTACTTGAAGGTAGCAATAGCATACCCAAATAAAGTCCTGCTTGACACACTAAATGTCAAAGTTAAGTGGCCTTTGCAACCTTGTCAAGTTTTTGTCAGACACAAACAGTTCTTTCCCAAGACAGGCAACAAGTTGGCCATATCACAGTAGTTTTAATTTATCTTATAATGACCGCGACCATTTTTTATCCAGAAGGGCACAAACTTTTCTTATCCTCGAACGGACTAGGTCTTATCACTCAATCAAAGATTGATATTCAGCTGCTGGTTTCTAAGGATGTACTTTCTTCAAATCGCATTGACTGACTTCATTAATTTTGCAACAATAATGCGTCATCTATCCTTTTTGTTCATTTAATTACAAAAGACCTCGTCTCTTTGGTAACATATCTAAAAATTGTTCGAATTTGTAATCTTGTGGGAAATTTTGAAAGAGCACAAGTTAATGCCTTAGTAATCATACAAGGTAGGGGTGTGCTACGTTGAGGTATAATAATTCCCTTACTGCTTCTACACTGTCAATGCACTAATTAATCACCTTGCATGTATTAAATAATTTAGTTTACAATGATGAATGTTTGATTTTTACTCCCAAAAAAATGAGAATAATGTTGTGTAAACCCCACAACTTTTACAGTTGCACGGAACCCACGTCTGTCGATGCAATGATCGTCCACTTAGAGGCATAGTTGGATGTACCATTATCAAACGACACCCCATTCTGAAATCTAAACGTAAAGTTTTTCCCACAACTGAGAATGGTATATTGCACAATAATTTGTGTCGTCACCGTTGTAATATTGGGATTAAAATCTTTGTATTTCTTCAATTAATATCAGGGATGTCGCCAGGATTTGCCCGACAAGGGGGGGGGGGGCAGCAACCCAAAGCCCCGACAGAGGCAATAAGTTGACAAAAGGATGAGCGCGCGCGAAGCGGGCTGACAAATACTTGGCGTTTCTTACAAAAATTTGAAAATTGGAAATTTAATTGAAAAATTAATGGATTTAATGTACACTTTTAAGTGATTAGTATAAGTTGTTACTTGACGTGTTATCGTGTTATTCAAAGTTTTGCATTTGCGTATGCACTAAGTTTGTTTTTTTTTTAATTCGCTGACTAACTTCAAGCAAAAACATAAAACTTAAATCATAGTCACCATTTTTGAGATATTTGGCATATTTTATTCAAAACATGCTTTTTGCTCTTTTGATAACATTGTTTCCCTCCAAAATAACTTCGAGACAAGTCAATATCAATTCAGATCCAGTCAGTTTAAAGCGGCACATTGAGTTGGTTCATGAAATTCACCAAATTTTGCCAAACCTGTTAAGTTTTCTCCACATACTAATGATAAATGTTCAAACTTAAACAATCCCCACATCTTGCATACAAATAAATGTTTCATAAGTGACTAATAAACAATTCAATTCTGTTTTCAAAGATTCGTGACCAGACACTTTTCAAATTACGCACACAACCGTTACAAGCCAGGATACCAAAAAATTGAAAATTTTAGCTTTATGCGTAACTATTGGATGTGAAACTTGACTAATTATGCTAATAATAGTCATTGTCACGTAGTAGTACCCTTCAACACCCTCGTTAAGTTATCGATATCAACTCAAAATGCCCCTTTAAAGTGATTAGCATGTTTTGTTACTTGAAGTGTTCTGCATTTGCATTTGACTCAACTTGCTTTTTGTACTGGCTAACTTCCCGTAAAAGATGAAATGTACATCATTATATCATCTTGAGATATTTGACATATTTTTCTAAAAAAAGCCTTTTATTTTGCTTGTTTTGATATCATTGTTCTCCTTCAATGTAGGTTTCGACATTTAAATCACATACTTGTGTATGTTGTCTAAACGCTGAGATACCCTAGTTGATAAATTCCATGGCGGCCACTTTTAAATTCAAAACGGCGGCCAGCCACATGATGGTAGCGAATGGTACCAAGCATAATATGAATCAGCAAACTTGAAAGTACCTATGACCGTGATAGCAAAATTTGGTCGGCCCGACGACGCACCGCTGCGGTGTAGCGGGAAGACATGATTTCCTTTTACACCGGCAACTGCGGCGGCGGTCCGCCAGAGAAATGTCCGGTGGTTCACCGGCGACGGGGTGCTGATGGCGGCGACGCTGATTGGTTAAAAAGCTTCATGACGTCCTGCAATTTTTCGTCCAGCCAGCGGACCTCCGACGGCCCTCCGTTCAGGCCTTTTAGCCACCGGCGGACCGCCGAAATTTGCTATCAGGGGAGCAAACATTCAGTCTATTTCGCTCCTCCTTACCTCCTATTTCCGAAAAACGGAACGTGTTTTACACAGAGAAGGCAAAATGGAGAAGGAAGAGTTAGGTTATAGGGTGTCCTGAATAGGTAGGGGATCCCGCGGTATTATTAGGTTTGCCAGACGGTTATTGCGGGCAATAATGGTATACATAAGTAAATAGGAGGTAAATATCGGAGCTCATAGACTCCCAAAACCAAGGAGTTTTGGTATTATTTGGTTAAAAAGTTCACAATTTTACCCTCAGATGAATGAAATACATGTATGGAGGCCATTTTGATTTCAAAATGGCCGCCGTTTGATCCCCTTTCGACTGTCGGGTGATATTGTTAATCACGAAAATGGATCTTACATACTTCTAATGTAGGTATATCGACATTTGAATTACATTTGTATGTTGTGTAGACGCTGGGATACCCTAGTAAATAGATTCCAACGGCGGCCATTTTAAATTCAATATGGCGGCCAGTCACGTGATGGTGGCGATGGGTACTAAGCATAATATGAATTTGGCCACATGAAAGTACCTATGAGGAAATTTTCACGCTTTTGTCAAAAAGTGCACATATCTTTCCTTAGCCGCTGTCCTAATCTTTGTTGGGCTAACAAAAACATCAGATTTACACAACTTCATTTTTTGACCAAAGTCATCAAAATTGTGTGTTTTGTATAATTGAGAACAAGGTAGTATGTACTTTAAAAGTCACTTTATCTTAATTGCAAAAGTGTAATATTAAATCTCAACAATTTGTAGCCAATATCATGTTTTCTTTATAATTTTATGAGAGAATTTCCCACTTTGGAAATATCGTACATCATTAGAACACCATTTCGAGATATCGGCCATTTTTCACTCCAGATTGTCTTTATTTTCTTTGTTTTTTGTGATGTTTTTGTGCTAATATTGGCCAACAAAAAGTTGAAATCAACTAAAATTTATATTTCTCTGATAGTAAATTTTTCAAAAATATGAAATAAGCAAAAATCTTAAAAATCACATTTTTGCCCAAAAATGGCCAAAAATGACCCAAAAAATGATTTTCACACGTGTCAGCCCCCCTAACTTTATTCGTTACTATATGTAGATTGGATCTAGCATGGCTGACTGCTTGTACTAAAAAATGCCCACATAAGATTTTTTTGAAGGCTTTTTAGGGCAATGGCTGGCCGTGCTAGCTGATTCAGACCACTCAGTCAAAGGCCCCAAAAGGAATTATTTCTCTACGATTTCACTGGTGTAAAAATACTAGTTGATAGCATTTTCCGTAGCTAGCTTTGCGTACAAAAATTAAAACGGGCCAGCCGATCCCTCCCCTTTCCAAGCCCCATGAAACCCGGGAGCACGGTCTGCCTCACCTTCAAAATCCTGAATGGGTGAGACTTACACAGAAGGTTTCACTAACTTCATATTCACAACACCAAGATTATAATCAATAGGCCTGCATAACCTGTATGTGAACACAGCCAGTTTCAACAAAAGTAACGTCTGGACGTGCAATACAAAACACCGACACATGTCGAACATCAGTAGAGGAGGCACATACCATCACTGTGTATATATGTGCATGCCTCTCGTGACTCATGATATACAAGCTTACTATTATTACTGCACTGTGCATCGTAACTTGACAAAAATTATTCTAAACCGTAATGTTTTTATTGCTGTGCGTCTGTCTGGGTCACAGATGCGAAATCCACTGAGAATTGACCTGAAACACAAGAAACCCAAAACCAGGAAGTTGTCCTAGCAACTGTAACACGGATAGCATAGCATAACAAGTTTAGGGCGAGCCAAGCGATTTAGCTAATAGTTTTACATCTTCACCAATTTTGCACAGTTTCAAAATCTCTGTTTCACTAAAGCAGGGATTTAACCATGCGAAGGTAGCTGGCCCACCCATCAGGTACGACCTAACTTATTATCTATAGTAAACTGTACGTGCACGTGTGGCAACTAGCGGTACAGAGATGACAATCTAGGTAACTTCATTTCAATGGCTAAACACTGAAAATAAACACAACAGATTACCTTACATGTCAAAACCTACCTTTAAAGAACCTACGAAACAGTGAAACACAACTTCTTGAAGACAAATTTGGCCAAATCTCTGCACTTATCCTGTCTCGTTGAAATATTGTGTGAGTCTACAATTAAATTGCATGATAAAACGAAGTGCAGGAAAAAATAACGAACGAATCTCTCCTGATTCGGGAAGTGACCGATACACCTGCGGTATGCTTATTTCCCTATATAATTATGTAGCTTGTACGCTCTCCGTGTGGGAGCTTTATCAGCTGACTGACGCGTTCAGACTACGGAGTCTTATGAACCCGTCGTGTGACCTTTGTACTTTTTCTTTTGTAAAACTACAGAGTTAGCCTTCGGTGTTTGATAATGTTTTGTTCGATTGTGAACTAAGCTCCCACTATTATGTATTGTATGTTATGTTACACGATTATTGATAGGTACACGGTCTCTTGTTTGCCTTTGAATACCAGATTGAATGCTCTCGTGGTGCTAGCAATTCATTTTTCAAATTATACCGACTGTATTTGTTGAATTCACCATCTCAAGTATTGTCACGTACGTGTTAATTAACTCCAGTATTTAACAAGTATCCATATTAGGGCGCTGTGTAGGGTTAGGGGTGTAATTACTGTGCCCTCTTTTGTGCATGTAACCAGATATGGCTACAGCTGTGAAGGTGATGCTATATGGAAGGTGTGGGGAGGGGGGTAGCCCACCTTTTCTTTTGAGTTTGGCATCACTGTTTTGGGAAATTGGGATAGCGTTGACCAACTGTCATGTGTTTGTGCTGTCAGGAACGTATTTATTGGGGAAGGAAACTGGAGTATACGTGGCAACTACCAAGAGGGACCCTCTATAACAAAAAAAAAAGAGGACATGATACACTTCTGGGTATACAAATGTGTGCACATCTGTGTCCTCTGGGCATGCGCTCAGTGATTTTTATGACATTGAGAAGTAATGTGCATATGACGTCACCATGTACTTGACAACAGACCCCGAAGTTATGTCACTGGAGAACAGACAATGAATGTGGGCTAAAGTATACCACACTGAGTTAGATATGAGCTCACCTCAGCCAGAGGCGCACTTCGGTTCTATGGTCATGTGACGTCATATGCAAACGGACTATACGTGGCTGACTGCACTGGAAAAGTCACGAGCTGAACAGTTCTAGGCAGCAGTGGCAGATGAACCTTCAACCACCTAGTTCCCAACGATGGGTCACTTTGTCAGGGACCCAACGTATATCACCCGGTTTCTAAAGCCACTTTGAAATCTGGGCCAATGTCCCCTACTACTTCGATATAGGCCTAAATAATCAAGAAGCAAAATGCCTCACATTTTACAAATCTGTGGCGTCAGTTCAGGGAAATGTTGGAGTGGCATCTCCCTGGTCAATTACTCATGGGTCCCTGATGCATGCAATGTCCCCCAAACAAAAGACGTGTCCAAAAAAATAGTCACCCCTTCAAAATCGACAAGCTCTCTTCTGGCCCGATGCCATCCCCTATTACCCCTATATCATCGGCGTTGATTGACAAGCGTTAAGTCCCTTTCACACTACGTGCAATACGAGGTGATTAAATTGAGTCAAAATAATTTTAAATTTCACCCATCACCGAGAGATATTTGGTGTTAGCAATCATGAAATAGAACTGACATTTTGTTAGATCACGTCACCAGTATAGTGATGGAATATCGCTGAGAGACAAAAGAAAAGTCTTATGTAGTGTAAAAGGCCGAGCAACATTTTTATCGTGCCATATCGCTTCGTATCGCACAGTGTCGTAACGTATCGCGTACAGATCGCGTGAAAGATATTATGTCACTCATGTATCTAGGAACACCGAATGTAAGCCTGTAACGTCTATTCAAATCTTACTTTACTTATACTTTACTTATAAGGGGGGCTTCTATGGCAGGGTCTTTTTACAATACACAGGGACCGCGGAGCCAATTTTGAAGTGAGGGGGCTAATCATCTGAGCGGCCCAAATTGTTCAAGAAAATAAAAGCCTATCATCCCAGTTTAAGGCGGCTCAAAATGCCTACGGCAGAAAATGTGCGGGGGCTAAAGCCCCCGTAGCCCACCGTCTCCGCTGTCCTTGATGCACTATTCAAGTTAAACACTACAACACAGTGACCTCACACTGCTGAGACCTTCACGAAATGCTCATCAAATGGTCTTTTGTGGGTGGTTATAGGCAGCATCTGGAACGTATATATTAGTAAAACCGGTTGATCAGATCAGGGAGGTCCTTGTTAGGACCTCCCTGATCAGATCAGAGAGTTCCGTGGCAACGCTCTGATCAGACAGCTACCGTTATGTAACACGGATTCAATACTTGGTGGTGACTTGGGTCATGGCCCAGGGAGTAGCAGCTCCCTGCATGGACACAACACCGAAGCAGTATCATTAACATAATTTGAAGGGTAAACACAGTCCCCTATATACCACAGTTGCCTTAATGATAATGCTATACCATTAATTAAACTGTTTTCTTATCCCGGGCCTCCTCGAACCATTTCAGGAAGAAACTTTCGTTTATCCACAAAATGTGTGAATTTTAAGATTGGATAAATCTTTGACAAGCCTTTCGAAAATGATTTGAAGAAAGGGGAGGGTGGGTTCTAATTTGTCCAGTATCTCTTCCTAATTGACTACACACTGGGTGCTAAAACGTATATAAGTTTTAATCACAGGAATGAGGTGTTCAACAGTTTCACTTTAAAGAATGAGAGAAAAACTTCAAACCTCCTATGCAAAACTTGAACGCTTCATCACTGACGTTCTTGACTGACAGAATTGGCTTAGTATGTCTTTAATTCAAAATAGGCAAGGGCAATTACATGTTCCCCGAAACGTATAACCAATGTACTTACCTTCTATAACCAGCAACTTCAACAACCAGCACTGATATCAAATTCAGTTGATTTACTTATACAGAACAAATGTATGGCACTCCTTGAGGTTTGCTTGGATTCGAGTAGGCTGATTAAAACTACACGCAAAGTATTACTTATATACTTCATACAGTCAATATACATGTACGAACTGCGGACTTTGGCATACTAAAGAATCGACCTGTACATTTGCGTTGTCAATGATTTGCTTGACTGTATTCCTGAATTCTGTTGGTTACAATGATATAGCAAACCACAGTTACGTACAGTGTTGTAATATAGACTTGAACTCTACTTAATGTAGCTTCGGAAGTAATAGCTAAAAAGCAAGGATTAAAGTTTCACTATATGCCTTCTTTTATTTTTGCGTCATAGTTTCTTTCGATTTGTTAGTGACGGTGGGCGGTGCTTTAGCAGGCTATGATTCCTGGCTGTCGAGGAAGTGGATTCTGACAGTCATACAAACAAGAATGGGAATTTCCGAATATGGAGGGTAGGCTATCTCCCCGTCGTCGTGTAGAATAGATGGCGCGTACATCTAATGTCAAGGTTAAAGGATAAATAAACCAAGTGAAATCCTCTACAAATTAAATGATAAATATTGAAAAGATAAAACAAGCTCACCCTCCAAAGCCTACGAAGGCCTCTGTCGGAAATTTCTAGTCTCTGTAGGAAATAAATAAAAACAATTCATTTGAAACACATATACAATACTTCTTATGTTTTTAAGCAGAATTACACATCGAAATGGTTACTGACAAGGCCTGGAAGTGTCATTTAAGGCAATCTCGGAGATATTTTAATCTAATTTTTTCCGCGCTCTACACGCCAGATGATGGTGGCGCTACGCTTAGATAGTACATCATTACTTCAAGATAATAATCTGTCGGAAATTTTTGCTTTTGCCCCCCCCCCCCAAAAAAAAATATCTAGCTACGCCACTGCATTACACCAAAAAGGCTACTTGGACAGTTGGCTTGTAAAGATTTCGGATGAATGTTCATGAGCAAGTCTGTAATGCCATGATGACAAGGCTACAGTTTGCAGGTATAGGGTCTATATATCTATATATATATATATATATATATATATATATATATATATATATATATATATATATATATATATATAAAATACTCAGAATGATTTATCGTTTTTACAGGTTGAAAGTAAAAATAACTTATTTCGGAAAATGTGAAACTGATGAGTGTTGACAACGTCAAAGACAATATTTAAAGGAGATAATATGGAATTGCTAAGATGGTAGTGCATAATTTAAGGCAAAACGCAGCCACCCCAATCAGAATTAGTACACCCCGTTATCCTAATTCATGAATGACATGATTTTGATCATGTGACAATATTTTTGTAACTGAATTTTTACTAATTGATGGAGAATAACTCTTTGTTTCACTTTTTGTTTGTATCAGTTATGGTCAAAAACATCCTCAGAGATACTTGTTATGCAAATAAGCGAAGATTTGCAAGAGTTTGCTGATTTTTCAAAGCTACCATCATGGCATACTTACTACAAGCATCCCCGTTTGCAAATGGCGGTGCCCTCTTTCAGGAAATAAAAAAACTTTATCTTGGAAATAGAAAAATACGTGAAGATGCTTACTGCTGCAACTACCGTGTGCTAACATGTTGTTCTGTTATACGAATCTACATAAAAGTAGGGGCTTGCTTTTTCTGATGATAAACGCGCCCTCCGCGGCCCTTTCTACCATCAAAAGGAATGTAGTGACCCTAATTTGAATTAGGACAAACTTATCCTGCAGTCATTTTTTAACCACGTGAAAATATTTTGGTTGCTGAATGTTGTAACATTTCTGTTCCTGACTTGTAAAATTCATGCAAGACAACTTTTTTTACTTTAAATTGTAATTAATGTTTATGTTCTAAAACATTATGAAAGTACTGGTCAAAATCAAACGAGGATTGTAGGTTTTGCCTGCTGATGTTTCACAATAACTCTTGAAGGGGATCACTGAGTTGATATCGATTATTTTGTGATGAGTCTGAAGGAAATCATTGCATGACAATGTTTCTTATTAGCCTCATTACTCATGTATTACTTCCTATAGTTGAGGAAATTGCTGAGAAATTGTAGTTTTGTGGACAGGGATTACATATGATTAATACCTAATGGTAAAAAGTGTCTGGTCACGAATTTGTAATAAATGATTTTAATATGAAATTACCCTATCCACTGGCGGATCCGGGGGGGGGGTCGCCGGCGTCCGGACCCCCCCCTCAAATTTTCCAATGTGCCCTTTTTCAAAAAATGTTTTTTTTCTTCACACTAGCAAAAAAAAAAAAAAAACGAGACAGTTTCACAGGTAATGACAGTGTTGTCCAATTCCGAGGAGATTTTGGTTACCCCCATCCAGTATCGATCAATCCACTCGTAACAGTCTAGCCATGTATCGCAGAAACTTTCGGCAATATATTTGACTACGGTAGCCTATATTGGCCGCCCTGAAACCCGAACAGTGCAATCGTTTTACAGAGAATGTGACTACAGTATGTCTGCGTGACAATCAGGCATTCTAATCACTTTTCGCTTGGAACCACGTGTGTCGTGCTTGGGCATTCAGAGTCATACAAAAAACGCAGATATTACGTCATACTCACTAGCCATATGCAACGTATTACCATTGAGTTTTAATATTGATTCCAAAAGGTCACTGCTAGTCTTTTGGTCTTACAAAATAATTATCTGTTTACACTCCATAAACGCTACATCTACGAAACCTTCCCTCCACCCTCTAGTATCCATCCTCTCGTGAACAAGAGAGAGTAGGTAGGCTAAATACGTTTCGCTATGATATTTATAGTCTGGAATTACTCTCTTCTTTTATAGTGTTGCCCTAGTGATGGGAATAAAATGCCAGTCTTAGGTAAAGCCCACAGCCAAGAGTTGACCAGAAGTCACAATAGACAAATCGGTGTTTGTTTCATTTTAAAATTACTATATAAAATCACCACCAGGTCAAATAACGCAATGTCAGTCGGTTCAATTTTTTGACGTCTTTGGACCGATGACCGGTCTGCTGTCGCAAATGCAAAGCAAACATTCGACTTCAGTCATCTATTCTGACAGAGTGTGTTTGATAGTCGCGCCGCAACTATATAGGGAACACAACATACAGTATTTGAACCTCCTCCCCCAGTCGAGATAGCGGTAGCGCCAGGTGGAGGAAGGGTTCATACCCCCGTCGGGGAAGGCTGGCCCCCTATCGGAGAAGTTTTACAGTTTCGTAGGGGAGTCTTAGTCGAAAGTACCCAGTCCCTGACGACAGCTAATCGACGGTTTACCTGTTTTTTTGCTCTCAAGAGGATAATTTCTGTAATAAGAACCCAAAATTTTCGGCGCGCTACGCGCGCTGTAGGGTCACTCTATTTTTTCAATAGTTCCATTCCACATAGCAGGATAGCACAAGTCCTGCCCACCTTACCAAGTAACATATGGGCAGAATACATAGTTTATGTAAAGGTCGTATCTTTCATTCCATATCGCAAAGCCTAGTTGGTGTTCTCTTGTGTGTGTCATGCGGTACAGTCAGTTGGTGAGCGACTTATGGAGCAAAGTTTGGCTATTTCATCGTGTAGTCCAGGTGGTTTCGATACAATGTATGTTACACCCGATACGGTCTACAAACCCTACAGTTCTTTTTTTCGTTTCGTCATATGTTTTATGTGTAAGCCTATCAAAAAATTTCGCCCGCTTCGCGCGCTTTTCAATTTCACGATCCAGATTCAAAGAACACTAACAGTGCGCAACTCGGATCATGAAGTATTAAGTGATATAATGCAAAATATGCCTGCAATTGCATGGGATAATGAGGCTCCTACATTTGCCCTTCTCATCATACCCTCGAAATAGGGAATGTCGGAACTTGGGGTAGCTGACATGGCCCGGCCCCCTGTTGGAAAAATTCTGCCTCCACCCATGGTCAGTTTACTTCTTTTGACTTTCATAAGGGTAATTTCTGGGATAAAACCCAAAATTTTCGGTACGCTTTGTCCACTCTTCCTCAGTTCAGTTATACTTATAGCTAAATATAGTACAAACCCTTTCCACCTTTTCAAGTTAATAAGTAGAATACATGGATTTATGTAAATGTCGGGAATTGAATCGCATTTTGCTAAACCTGGTTAACGTTCACTTGCGTCTGTCGTACGGTACGACTAGTGACTCGAGGAGGGAAGTACAATAAAGTTATGCCCGATAGGGCCCAACTGTCCGCTCAATTGTTCTATATAAGCTTTAAATTAGTACAAATTCTTATAAGTGTAGGCTTACCCAAAAAATTTTCGCGCGCTTCGCGCGCTTTGTAATTTCACCGTTTAGATTCCAGGTTTTGATTCCAGTTTTTGCATGTCTCTTGGTTTATCCTCTCTTTGTCAATATGCGGTAAGTTGTGTAATCGCTGACGTTTATGGGAACCAAAATTTAAAAAAAAAATGAATGTGCCCTTTTTATGTTGGACCCCCCTCAGAAAAGACCCTAGATCCGCCCCTGCTATCATTGCCATTTCAGTTGTATTTCAAATGTGCAGAATCTCTTAGTTTGACCATTTACCATCAAGGATGTGAGTAAATCTTAACAGGTGTGAAAAACCCATGAATTTTGTGAACAAATTGAAAAGCCCCTTTAAGGGCGACTGCTTATTACATTTGAAGATACCAACCTATTCCCTTAAACGACAAATGTAATCACCCCAGTGTACCTGGTTGTAAGCTAATTCATCTTATCGTTCTTTTAAATCATCTGACCCCTGTACTGATTAATAAGTTGTAACATTTATGCGAGCTATTTTCTTGCCCCGTAGGTCTGTTACTCTATTTACAGATTTACGAGTATCATGAAAACACAACTGATGAAAAGAAATATATTTTGAATTGGACATATAATATCCACAACTATTAGTCGCTTTCCTTGAAAGTGAGTGAATGTGCATTTACCAGCAGTCGATAGCATTAAACAAATCAACTGATCAATTATCCTATTTTGGTCAGTGGTGAGTGGTGACGTCACATTTAAGTTCTGTAACTTCATATGTCAGTATGTGTTTGTCTGCTTCCAACCGTTGAATTGAAATAATATTTGTGGATAGGCCTGTACATACGATGCATCAAGCCAAGTTGAAGATATCCTTTTCATCTATAAAAGTCATACAGACCTATTCAATGGACTTGCAGGAGCAGGTGTTATTTTTAACTCCTCCCTGGTATGACAAGTGACAGATTTTAAAGCATCATGGTGACAGACAATGATTTGAGACGAAAAGAAGATTGACTCGATTACATCGTTCCCATGGAAACGACGATAATTGACGTGGTTTAACGATAAAGATGTGATAGCTTGCTCCCGCTAAACCTTAGGATATTATCTCAGCCAATTAATTACCGTAGTTGTAATCTAATAAGCCTTTTCGGAATTTCGACTGCGCATGCGTACATCTGGGGATATACAACACATTCATAAAATTGAGTTTATTTTCGAAGATATGAAAGTCGTCCCTTTTTTGATCGAACGGAAGTATACGAAGGGTTCTTTCCTGTAGTTTTTGGACAGTATGTACAGTGTGTAGTCCGTTTAGTCTGAAAAATTGTCCTATAATCTGTCTGTTCCTCATACTTTGCTTGATGCTGGACGGAGCATGGGAGGCGATCCTGGGGGGACAGGGGGACATGCCCCCCTAATATTTGAGAAATCTCCCATTGACTTTGATTTTTCAAGCAGTAAATTATTTGAAAACGGGGTCTTATCCCCCAGTATTGAGTACAAATGGCCGGCCGGCTTGTGCTGCAGGGCCCGATTTGTTTATGCCCTAACAATTCTTGCGCAATCGATATTGAGAAAATGGTTTATTCGAACCAACATTCTTTCAATGTCAAACAGGCTGTAAAGGGGTTCACGGGTTAAAACTAAGTGTGAGACATTTTTGTGCCATTTTTCATTCAAGGCAGGCCGGTATCCAGACAAGGTACTAAACGGGGGGGGGGGGGCGAGATGGCTTCGGAGAGGGGAGGGGGCGAACTATATAAAAATGTGTTAAGCCTATGTCAACTTAAAATTTTCTAGGGGTCGAAAATTTTTCAATGGGGGAGGCTTCGCCCCAATGCTCCCCCTTGGGCACGGGATTGCTTCAAGGGTGTACAGTAGGCAGTCAGCTAAGCTTATCCTCACTGTTAAAATTGATTAAAACTTTTTTGTAACAGATAATAAACGCGTCTTGGCGTTTATGTAAAAGAAAAAACAATAAAATACATAAGCAAATTAAACGTCTAAAATGCCAACTTTAACACATTGACGCTACTTTAACGCCATTTCGTAAACACGTTTATGCGTTTATTTCATGATTACTGTAAACATCAAGTTGTTTTTAATAAAGAAAAATTAACATATATATAAATCATGTAAACGTGTTTGCGGAGTGCACTTTAATTGAGTCATTGTCCTTATCATGTGTTAATATTCGTTCAGTCATTTACTGTGCGTATCCATTTTGTTGTTCGTTTTCTAATTCTTAAACGCCATACGGTATATGTGTTAAAAAATGAAGACGTCTATTTTTACAGTGAGCTGGAACATAAATGAAATCTTACAAATCTGAGATTTGTTCCTATTTTCGTGACCAGTATCTCTCGTGATGTTTCAGTCCATAGATATAGGCCTTATGCATATGACGTCCCAGAGCAGAAACTGCGCACTCCAATAGAGGCAAGCGCGTATCATTGCAACTGACACCAACAAGTGCAGACAGCTGATTTACGTACCTGTCGGATAAGCGTTTGAGTCTACTACGCGCGCGTGCGAAGTCTACGACGTGCGTCAGTGCGTGCAGTTTGCTCAGTTCACGTGACGTCAATGCATAAGGTCTATTGCATACTAAAGGTAGACTAAAGGACGGGTCATACTACAGCGATTTTCAATCCGAAATCCGATCCGCATTTTCTTAATCGGACCAACAGTTTTATTCAGACTTTGTTCTAAGGATGGTCACGCTATATCGGTAACTAATCCTAGCTTAATTTGTCTCACGATAAACTGTTCTGCTACCATTATATAACTTATACCGATGAACAGAGCGGTATTTGTTCGAAAATCGATCCGATTTTTGCACGCGTGTCCGATAAATGTTGTCTGCTGATGTGAAGTCACGAAATAATTAGTTTACATTTCATTTTCGTAGTCCTCTAATGCAAATCATATATTTACACAGGATGGCAAATTTTTGGCTCTTTCCGACCAGGCGATGGAGAAAATTTTAACTAAAACTCACAAAAATCGGACCGTAATCCTATCCGAAATCGTTCTAGTGTGACCTGCGCTTCAGGTGTCTTTTGCATGAACTTAACAATCCAGTAACAAAAATATTATCACATGATTAAAAACAAGAGCAATCTGTGGATTAGGACAGGATCAAGGGATACTTTCATTCAAATTGAGAAGGTTGTATTAGCCATTTAAATGAATGTCAACGTTAAAAGAGACAAAGTCTAAAATTAGGTGGAAAATGTTACAATAAAGGACACAAAAGTCAATGGAATATCTCCCATAAATTTTTCTATTGATAGTATGTACAACATCTAGACCTTCAGATCTATGGTCATTTGCAAATATTTAATTTCCTTAATTTATCGTGAACTTATGGTCAAACCGGGAATCTGTTTTGTGTGAGGGTGGGGAGGGGACATTAGGCCTGAAACTTAATTGCTTTACAGGGGTCTGAAAATAAGAGCCCTCCCCATTGGAAAACTTGAAAAATATGAAGGATTAACATACTTACCGATAGCATGTAGAACATGGTCTACATATTTAAATATTTCAGGGTATTCTATTGAACTTTCATAGTCCTATATAGGCCTATGTGATTTAATAATTACAGTGAAAATAATAATGCGGCTTCATTTTTGGGCTTCAGGTCACACAAAGTGAGGGACGAAATTAATTATGTCCTGTCCACTCAAAGGGAACGATGGGAATATGTCTTCCCGCCACCTCCCACAAATCGACTCCCATGGACTTGAACCCACTGGGAGGATACTTTTCTGAATACCTCTTGGTGCGGTACAGTGAGTAGTTAAAGCAATATCATAATATGGAGGCCACATAAGGTACTGCACGCAATGTGTATACGTAAGACCTTCACATTGCCCAGGGAGTTGCCTCTGACGTATCAACTCCTAGTCTTGCTCAAGATTGTAGTACCACGTTGGGGAAAGTTCTACTGTGAAGACGCCCTCCACATGTCTTTCAAATTAGTCGAGTAATGAATGAAATTCTTGAGTACAGTCTAGTTGACAAGCGCCCTCATTATATAAAAATCGTGTGAGAAGTGAACATTGGTACTAACGTCTTGACTGAGACTAAGCAACTCCGTTCATTAATTTAATATCTTTGCTATGCTTGAACACCACAATTACATGAAGCAATATACTGCTTGCAACAACATCAAAATTAGCTTAACACCGTAATAATGTTATTTCCTATCATATCCTTGAATACCCATGTGTAACGTGTATTGTTCTTAACTCTTTAAGTCATGAATCACATTATAGCCTAGTATCACTTTCACCTAGTACACAATGATTTATTGTTCAAAAGAAAATCGGAGGCTTGCATATATAGCGATAATTCACAATACCTTTTCCAAAGCCCCCTCGACTCTCTGACGAAGAGCCAAGGGGCGAAACCAAAAGTTACTCCCGGGGGAGTTCTGCTCCTCAAAGGAGATAGGTCCTCGAAAGGACAATAGACTTAACTGACCAACCTCTCGACACTCAAACCTCTGCATAAAGGGTCTGTCATCCTTGGTCCCGTTCTTGACTGGCTGAAAGGATAGACACTACCATCCAATTCTCCTGACACTACACATGATCTTATCCAAAAGGCTGAGAAGCCTTGTACTTTGTACTTTTTTCAAAGTCCCCTCGACTCTCTGGCGAAGAGCCAAGAGTCGAAACCAACGTTGCTCCCGAAGCAGTTCTGCTCTCTAAAGGAGCTATGTCCCCGAAAGGACGACAAACTTAACTGACCAACCTCTCGAACCTCAGACCTCAAGGGTCTGTCACGCGTGGCCCCATTCTAAACTGGCTGAAAAGAACAGATACTACACGTGATCTCAGCCAATAGGCCTAGAAGCGATCCATGGGAATGACCCACGATGAAAAAATTGATTGTCACGAAGTATTTAACTTGCGATTTTGGATGCAATTTTGTAACTTATAAGTAATAACACGCATTCGTCCTCGTAAGCCTAAATATGTAGATTTCATTTTTCTTAAATATAATGCATTACTGTTTGTAGTTATTTAAATGTCTACTGTATACTTACAAGACTTAGAGTATAGTAACTGTCTTTGGGTGTAAAGACTTCAAAAGCAGATTCACAAATGATAGACTCCAACTTTCTCCAAAGTACCGTGTTTGGTTAATAAATGAAATGTGACTGGGAAGGACCATTTACTCTGACACAGGAAAGACAGTCAAGTCCATTTAAGATGGGGTGAAGTAATTTTTCTAAAATAAACTTCATTCTTTAACAATCACTTCCTCAGGCAGTTGACTTGAACTCATATTTTTTATGTACGTAAATGTCTGTAACTATGCTTACCGAACTGTGTCTTTACTAGTCGCCATTTTTACAATATGTTTCCACATTGTCGCCAAAGATGTATCTTCTGATTGACATACATGCCAGCATGTGCCCCGCGGAGCTGACTGTTAGCTTTAGGCTTCTCACACCTAGGGTATGACTGATCAAGGACTATGCCTTATAGCCTGCTGCGTGGGCAGGCCACACTATAGACTTTCCAAGTCGTTTTATATCATATTTGGGCTACTGAATCCTCATTCAGCTAATTCTTCAGTCATTACAAGCTCTCGCACAACAAAACGTTTTGAATTTTTAACGCAAATCGTACAACTGGTCAACTTACATTCCGTCCAAGAATTTGTTGAAACAGGGTTTCAAAGCCGGGGGGGGGGGCGGATAGGGGATGGTAAAAGGGTGCAGAAGAAATTATTGGGGACAATATCAAGCCTGCTGAACGATCAGGCAAGTGGATGTCGAGTGAAACTCCACTAGGCACTTGTCTCATGTCCCCTAGGAAACGGCCTCTAACTCCAAATGTTTTAAACGGTCAATTTTTAGCGTATAGCGGTGGATGAGTTTCAGTCTACAAAGGTGAGATTGCCCTTATAAGTATATGATAGCTTGATCACTCTGCAGTAATTGGGAACCTACTCTTCTTGCTGGAGCTGTAAAAAAAAGAAAAGGAGGGTTGATGATTAAAGAAAATAATCACAAGAGTGTTACACCTGTATGCTCATTGAAGGTATCTTTTGCAATATTCATGGGTCGTTTCCTCGACGCATGAAGTTAGAGTGTTACATTACTGATTTCAGCACATCATGTTTATTACAAGCAAATTACTTATGGACAACACTCTCATCCATACTACAATGTGTATGGACGTAAATAGTCAGTCCTATCGTGACCCTTTCGACATAATAAAGATGATGGGGTGTTAGTTCACATTGCACCAGGCCCGTAGCCAAGGGAGGGTGTACCCAAAGAAAAATGATCGCACCCTAGAAAATTAAAAATGAATACAACCTTAAGGCTTTTTAGCATATCTTGACCCTGAAGTATTTTTTCCGAACTTATCTCGAAGCCTTCACTACCTTGTCTGGCTACGGGCCTGCATTGCGCTTTTGTTACTTTCTGTTCATGTGCTCTTCAGAAAACTGGCTGAAAGACCTAGGTCTACCCCCTCCTTGATGTTCCCGTGGTTTACTCCTGAGTTCACAAGGAGAATCACAACTTACCTCAAAGATTCCGGACTGAAGATTCAATTGATATCCGCCTCCATTTCTGGAAAACCACTCAACTAAATGAATAACAACGAGAAATAAATATCAGTGCCAAAATAATTACATCTTTTTTGTTCATAACAGAGACAGGATGGAATGTATAAGCACATGAAACAATTAATGTCCTCTACATTAAATCAATACAAATCTAATTTACTGACTCATGAGTCTAATACATGGGTCAAAACAAGATTATGACACTTAGCAAGAGCTTCAATTATTGCTTATTCGGATATACGTCAGTAAATGGCCAGTAGGTGGTAGTAATAAGCCATTGCGTTGCAAAGTGGAGGTTCTATTCGTTCCAGTATATAATCAATTGGGTAACCAAGGGCTAAAATTGGAGTCAGAAGAACAACCTAAGGTTAGGTCGAAAAAAATTAACTAAAAATAACCGTAAGAAAAACTGAAGGAAGGTGCTTCAAGAAAGATCTGTTTTTCCATGCCGGCATTATTTCGGATTGATAGAGAATTTGTAAGATCACTAAACCTGCTCAGAGTTAACTTTTGAAAAAAGATGAGTTTTTCTATGCCCTTAACTCCCATCGAATATGTCCGTACCTCATCTTAAGATCGCTGTTACATCCCATACGAAACTTTCTTTCGAAATTCGAAAACTATTCTACAAAACACTATTTTCCTCTTTTGTTTTAATTCCGTCCTATTCAAATTGAAAGGCCCATATTTATTTTTCCAACTAAATGAAATTCAGAGAAACGTATGTACAAAACATTTTTTGCCGAGCGTCTTATCTGCATGAAGTTTTACTCATACAACAACTGATGGTAATTCGTACATTATACAGTGGCGGCACCAAGGGGACGGGGAGCATTTTCCCCAGTCAGAAGCTCTTCCCCCCGGATGCCCCCACTCAGCTCCTGAAGTAAAGTGGCCTGACTGGAGGAATAGCCTAATACATTAAAATTATTTGGAATCTTTGCACTGGATGATGTATTATAAACCAAAATATACCTATCCTGAGGCTTAATTTTTACCCAGAGATATGCTAAAACCTCAGAGCTTCTGCGGGCTTCTCCCTCTGGATCCCACCAGGAGCTTTAAGGCGGGCCCTTGGACCCACCCGCTAAAAGGGTATAGTTGCTTGGCGGGAGGAATAGCCTAATACATTAAAACTATTTGAAATCTTTGCATTTGATGATGCATTATGAGCCAAAATACATGCAGTCCTGAGACTTAATTTTTCACCCATGGATATGCTAAAACCTCAGAACTTCTGGGGGCTTTGCCCTTGGACCCCACCAGGGGCCCTAGGGCGGGCCCCTGGACCCCACCCGCTAAAACTCACGCTACGCGAGAAAATTTTTTCGCCCACCAACATTTTCTTTTGCCCTCCATTTGCCCCCCACTTTTAAAATCCTGGTGCCGCCACTACGTACATATTAATTAGGGCAATGCCCCTAACATTATGTTTAGAACACTTAAACTGTCCCACCACAGCAAAATGTTATTCTCTTTAATGAATTGACTGTTGTCATAATTTTGATTCTGTGCGTAGAAAGTGCGATTTTTGTAGCTTTACTGAGCGCACACTCGATACCACTGCAGAGAAACCCACCTGTCCACCCATTCATGATTTCGCAATACAGAATGCTTCCAGCGCCCTCTACACTTGACTCTAGTTGGGACGAGGCATGCCATCGTGTCACACCAAGGAACCTACAACAAACGTCAATAGCTCACGACCCAAAGCCAACGGGCGATTCCTGGTTCCCTTGACAAAATCCAGATAGGTACGCCAATGTATGTTGCAACTCTGCAGCCTGCACACTTAAACGATTTGTAGGCCTTTTAAACAATCCCTCTTGAAAGCACAACGTTACAGGCAATAGGCAGTCGTCCCAAAATTTTCTTTGAAAAATGAGCAGACTCTTACAAATCTCCTCTTATTGCATTACAAGCACCTCTGAAGACGTTTTGAACATAACTGTTACAAACAATAGGTAAAGCAAGGAGAAATTCTCCTTGAATTCACAATTCACTTACAAAAACATTGTCACATGATCAAAATAGGTCATTTATGAACTAGAGTGAAGGGTCGTACTAACTCTGATTGGGGTGACTGCAATTTCCCTTTAAAATATGGAAGTCGTTTCCTTTATAAACATAAGTAGGCTAGGATAAGCAGCGGAGATAATTACATTCTCTTTTTCGAGGCACTGGTTATTTTCACCCCTAAAAATAAGATTGATTGCACTTCTAGATCCATGTGACAAAATATGACTCAGTTTGTACGGTTACTAATTTTCATAAGAAAGCAAACATGTTAGAAGTCGCGGGTAAAATGAAACGCTTTGGAGACTTGTTATTAGGCGACATGTTCCCCCTTTAAACCGACAAATGTAGGGGTAACAATGTTACCCTTCCCCGGATTTTCACCAAAGCCTACCTATGAAAAGGTCATTCATTGTAAAATTGTGTCCACGGGAGTAAGTAAATTCAATCTCTTAACACACGGACTTTTTGTACAAGCTTTGCAGAATGTACAGGGCCAAGTGATGGAGCAATGGCAAATACACCGTGCAGGTGGCATGTATCTGTTTATGACACGTTCAAATATTAACTTACTTTGTAGTCCCTTAGAACGAATGCTGTCAAGAAGTTCCGTATCAATTTTGTTGATTGGGATTTCGTCGTTACAATCGTCAAACCTGAAAAACGAAAAACATCTTTAAATTTGTTCATTCTGTATTGGCTGCATTCAAAATGATGTTTTTTAATCCTCATCATTCTATTGTCTTAGTGACAAATATCATCATAATACCAACCCCATCGCTTAAAGCCGCTGCAAATGAAAGGAGCTTTGAAATGCATGTCCCGGAAAGAATTGTGTCAATCGATTGTGTCTTTTGAGCTCACTGCTTTGCCTGAACTGTACCCCCAAAGGAAAAATCAGAAAGTAACACCTGACCATTTTAGGGAAACCATGCATCAGGTCGAATACTTTGTTGCAACCATGAGGAATAGAGAAGTCTGTGAGTAAACCAAGATGAAACGTATTGGGTCTTTAAAAATGAACTATGCCATATTATAAAAGTTTTCAAGATGAAACGATTGGTTGATATTGTTTGAAATGTCATAAATGTTATAAATGTCATCAATGTCGTCCCAATGTGATCATTTTCGTCAGTTTCGTCAATGTTATCAATGTCTTCAGTGTCGTCCATGTCATCAGTATCGTCACTATCGTCAGTGTCGTCAATGTCGTCAATGTCAACATTGTCAATAGTATCGTCAATGTCGTTATAGTATTGTCAATGTCCCCAATATCGCCAATGTCCCCAATATCGCCAATGTCCCCAATATCGCCAATGTCCCCAATATCGCCAATGTCCCCAATATCGCCAATGTCCCCAATATCGCCAATGTCCCCAATATCGCCAATGTCCCCAATATCGTCAATGTCTTCAGTTTCACCAATATCGTCAATGTCGTTAGTGTTGTCAATATCGTCAATGTCACTAATGTCATCACCATGATCATGTGTCGTCAATGTCGTCAGTGTCACAAATGTCGTCAGTGTCGCAATATCACCAGTGTCGTCAAAGTCGTCAGTGTGGTCAATGTTGTCCGTTGTCCTCAATGTCGTCGCTATCATCATGTGTCGTCAATCTCGTCAGTATCACCAATGTCGTCAATATCGTCAGTGTCGCAATGTCACGTGTGTCGTCAATGTCGTCGGTGTTTTCAATGTCGCCAATGTCGTCAATATCACCAATGTCGTCACCATGATTATGTGTCGTCAATGTCGTCAGTGGCATAAATATCTTCAGTGTCGCAATGTCACCAGTGTCGTCAGTGTTGTCAATGTAGTCAATGTCACCAATGTCGTAAATATCGTTATTGCCGTCACCGTAACTGCGGTCAATTCAATGTCATCACGTCGTTTATGTTTTATATATAGTAATAAAATACCCCAGTTTTTCCATCTCTTCACACTTCGTAGCAAACTGCAGTATGTCTTCAACATGCTTTGTGGTCAGATTTTCTTCGAGCTGGATGCGTAGTTCCGTTACCAATAGTCCTCTGGGTAACTCTTGGCCAGACTTCAAGACAATAGTCTCCAATTGTAGATCCAGTGAACTGAAGCACCCCATCAACAAAATTTCTTTAATAGGAATCTGTTACGAGAATAATTAGCCACTGAAAAATGTACAATTTATTTTTTCTCTATGGAATATGTAAAAGCAGGTCCTAGCAGGGAAATTTGCGGTTAAACTCTCCTGCCCAGGAGGCTTACATTTAGCGGAGGTTTCACTAATGTTCCCTGCCATAACATCCAGGCCCGTGCCCAGACGTTTACATGGTGGACTCGGAGTTCAGAAATTCAAAATGCGACCCGCAGCACAATTGTGTAATGCTGTCATCAAATGGAAAGTAGTATATACTTACTTCATTCCGGGTGGGAACATGAACTATTAAGTGTACATGTGGGGTACATGTGCCATGTGTGTGTGAGTGTATGTGCGCGTGTGTGTGTTGGGGTGTTGTCTGAAGGTGGTGTGAGGGGAAGGGTCATGGGTACTTTCTGAAATTCCTTCTGGTACTAGCTTGATTTCACGAAGCAGATAGTAAGAAAAGCTCTTTTACAATTTAGGATGAAAGTTTGTAACAGCTAATACACCAAACTTCTCCACTGGCCCCTGACATCTAAAATTTATCGTACTTTAGATACGGTGTTAGCAGGGGCGTCGTGCCACTGAAAATTTTCATCACGGTGTCCCTGGTTGTTATGGGAGACCATAGAAATAAAAGGGAAAACGCTGACACAATGCATCCCTGCATGTTTAACCGGTGATGCCACGAAAATTGTGAGGGCGCTTTCGTTGTACAGCAAAAGACCGGTTGATTGGTGTGTCTCCGTACGTACAGTGTGCATTCTGCTGCAGAAGTTATAGTTTATTTTATCAGTTTTTCGGAAGATTAGGAGTAATTTTCACCACAGGAATAAGTCATGGTGCCTTAAGTATTTGTTTTATACTCCTAACTTGAAAACTTGTAGTTTCTTTGCCAATACTTGGGGCAAAAGCACTGACGTGATATTTGTATTACGCGCCGGTGCTCTGTTGCCGTACTGCCTAGCCAAATCAATGGCTTCAGTCCAGATCGGCAGACGTCATTCTCCCTTACTTTTATTTCTATGTGGGAGACATAACTAAGCATAAGTTTGTTCAGGGTATGGAACTTTGTCAATTATCTTAAAGAAAGGGGGTAGTTTGAAGCCATCGTAGTTCAACATTCATCACATTATCCGGACTTTAACCAGGGAGTTGTTAGGAAGGAGATACAACAGCCAAATCTGTCAAACAATATGTACTTGAAAATGATTTAATTCTTTTCAGGCACTGCTATTTGATTGACAGGTCTCTTTGTTCCTATTGTTAAGTCTCTGTTGACTAAACTCTTTTAATGACGATCTCCCCTTTTCTTTTCCAAGTAATCCCGAGACAAAGGCCATTGTCTGTACATGCTTTGAAGTAAGGTTTGTTTCCGCCAAGGAACAAAATTTAATCATGATTTTCAGTAAAACGACTGACAACAAACGTTTAGATAATGTACTTCAATTGTGCCCCCCCCCCCCACGATTTTTATACGTCATCTGCTGAAAACATTGTTCAAGCCTATAAATTTCTCTTAGTTTTTAGCAGATTTTCCAATCATTAGGAAATATATTCGAAAAGTAAGTTGTAAAGAAATTTTTAGCTGACTTCAACTGAAATGATACTCAGTACGACGAATAACGACGAAAGGTTAAAATTTCACATTTTTGCATGACGGCTGGCAACGAAAAGTTTACGTGTTCAACGTCAGAGTTGTGTCTTCTCATTGTCATTTTGACAATGCATCAGTGTTCCTAGTTACGTAGCCTCTGTGGCTACGTGTACGGAATCGTATTTCAGACCCGCACATCTTAATCATTTAGGAAGGCAAACTTCTCCCAAATAGTACATTTTTTTTTACATTGCGCAAAAGAAAGTAATCCATTTCACTACGCGAACTCCATTGAGCGTATGAATTAAAGGCGGAAGAATCCTGTATTCCGTTAAGTCGCCATTGACGATGTTTTACCAGGATCACTCAGCTTCCAAATGTTCAGGGGCGAACAGAATATAACTCGAAGAAATTTAAGGAATTTACAGCAATAGAGCAAAGAAATATGAGAATCTTTGCAAACTTTCGCACTGCTCACATATTTTACAAAAGTAATCACAATTAGACGTCGAACGTGGCTTGTTTGGACGAAAGATTCATGATTGGGCTCCCTTATGGGCCGAACAACGAGACTTAGAAAATGGCTTCCTAGGATGTAGTGGCTTACTTGTATTTTTATAGGTCTACCTTTATAGCACGTACTGTGTAACGCACCATTGACATAAATAATTAACTAGACACATCAGACAAACGCACGCTTGTTCATGACCTGCATAAACCAAAGTATGTACGGATCTACTTTCGAGACGAGTTGTTCGTTTTGAATTTTGGTTGACCATAATCCTTCATTTTCAAATCTCAAAGTGTTTCGTATCCTCATTGTCGCCCCTCGACTTAAACTGAAGGATTTTAAATGCTCAAATGACTTCTTGAAACGTACGAACGGTTGGAATCTTTAAAAACAAATTACGATACCAAAATAATGCATCGAAGAGACTGTCTGATATATTGAAAAAAAATATTCGATTTGCAGCTCCGCGCATGCGGGATAGTCTGAATATTTTTAAATTGACCCAATCTCAAGTGGGAATTTTAAATGATGACCAATCGTTGAGAAGTGATTCTCTGTCACGTCCGAATACAGACGAAATTTTTTTTTCAGTACTTTGAGAAAGGTATTACCAGCTATTGGTGTCACTGGACAGCTGGAGTTGCAGAAGGCGAGTCGAGTAGCGCTAATTCCAGCAGGAGCAGGCCGGGGATCCGGCCGGGAAGCTAGCAGCGGAAAGCCTGATTGATTTAGCAACGAGGTATTTAGACGCGGGCGATTTTCGTCGGGAAACTTGAAACTTACTAGGCTATATGCTTAATTTTGAGATAATAAATCGGCATGCCGACGTTTATTAAATTGCCAAAAGTTACGACCTTGAGATTTGGAGGGAAAATGGGGACCTTCCTGCCGCCGTCATGATGTAAAATGAATGAATTCACGTCCATCGTTAAAACAACACAGCGGTATGTGTAAGTAGCCTACTGGGGCACTAGCACTTAGATCATTAGGGTATGTACGGTGGCTCAATACAGCAAGGGTGAGGAACCTCAGGCATGTTGGTTCGTTTAGCCTCCGGCCCGCGAGACCACTAATTCATCTGGCCCGTGAAGCTACTGATAAAAGTAAATTCAATTCACTTGAATAATAATATCTTTAATAATAATCTTTAAGTCCTCGGTACCCACTGTTTTATCATGCTTAGCTACCTACACTTTCAGGACATTTTACGTAAAATAACTCCATAAGTTCATGAACTCTACTGTCATGAGCTTGCTTATAAAAATTAAAATGTCTCTGGCGCGCGGTTAATTAATATGCCTTATGTTCCATCTCCTTTCTCCCGATTGAAAAACAACTCCCACACCTCTTTCTCGGAGAGGCTACGTCGGATTTGCCATGCAAATTCAAATTTCTAGTTGATCTAGGTATTGAGACAAGAACTTTGAGGAGAAAGGCAAGATAACTGTCGGAAACGAACATTGCTTCAAAGAGTCTATAGAACGTTGAATCTCCTTCCTAACACCTCCCTGCTTTAACTGGCAGGAGTATAGACCTTATGCACTGACGTCAAGGGACGTCGTTTTGGAGGCAAACAATGAAGCAAACAGTGCATGCACGACGTAGATTTCGCACAGTTTCGTGTAGTAGACTTACGCACGTATCCTAGGGGCACAAATCAGCTATCCGAATTTGTTGGTGTAAGTTGCAATGATATGGGCTTGCCTCCATTAGAGGGCGCACTTTCTGTTCTGTGACGTCATATGCATAAGGTCTATATTCTTGGTTTGAAGTTACAAATACTCTTGCGCACATATTGGACTAGTTACAAATGTACACAGGATGCTCTAGTGGCTTTAGTGGTGGCATTGATAATTCGAGAGATTTTTTAGGAAACCATCCGCCCAATTCATACCCAGTCAGTTAAAAATGTATTCTATTCATCCGTTTTTGTGCGACTTACTTTTTTCCATGAAGCAATTTTTATCAGTTGCAGTTTCGACCTTTCCATTAGCGCACTGTCTTCATCCTTTATCTCATTAATTGTCGAGCACAGCCTCCGAATCGACTTTTCAAAGTTTTCTGCAAGTTCCGACTGTTCGACCATGCAGAGGAGGGCAAGATCCTTCCAAGTTTCATTTTTCTCCAAGTATTTCAGAATCTTTTCGGAACAAATGTTGCTAAGACCGCATGCAAAACGATAAACATGTTGATGAGAGGCGGGATCAATTGCTTGCAAAGTTTGATCAAGGATTCCGGGTCTGTCTTCGACAATGTGTGTCACGTAGTGAGCTACAAACCATTCGTAGAATATTTCAGCCACCATCTTATAGCCGTCTAACATAGGATTGGAATCATCGCCGTCAACGTGGAATTTTGTATTAACTAAAAAACCCTTTTGTTGACAATAGCCAAAACAATCTTGACCAATTTCATCGACTAATTCAACTCTTGTCCAAGCGCTTCCAGTTTTACCTGACTTAAGAATCTTAAAAGCCCATTTATAAAGTATTTTCAGAATTTCCCTTACATCTGAAGTGCCGTCTTGACTTTGTGAGTCGATAATATACCGGAAGCAGCTTGTAAGAGAAGAAATATCATGCGTATTTCCACTTTCCTGTACCATTTGTGTAACAGTTTCTAGCTTGCACAATTGAGGAATCTGAGAAATTTCAGCAACGAAAGGATTTTCCCTAAGATAAAGATCTTTATGTGACTGATGGCTCTCAGATGTTGCTTCACTTATATCAGATGTAATATCTACAATGCCAGTATCATCTAGTGTTTGAGTATCATGTTGTTTTCGAGTATCATGTAGTTTTCGAGTATCATGTAGTTTTTGAGTATCAGGTATTTGATGTGCATCGGGTGTTTCCTGAGTGGAAAGTGTTGTCTGTTGAGTATCATCCTTTTGCTGTGCAGTATCAACTCTTGTCTGGTCAGTATAGGCCTGCGTCTCAGTAGCCACTGGAGTCTGGTCATTCGACGAAGTTGATGGAGTCTCTTCAGACTGCTGTATCTCAGGAGGCCAAAAATATCCAACGATATAATTATAGACGTAATTATAGACATAATTATAGATACCGCTTAAACTCCACCAATTCTCCAAGATATTTTTCTGTACTGTAGGAAGATAAAACATGAAAGGAAATGCTTGATTACTCGGTATCCTTCAACGAAAGGAACGAAATTTATCATAACACTGTACACGCCTAGTTCCTGGCATATTCGTTATAATATTATAAGAAACAGTCTTCAGTAAAGGCCTGTGTATTCGTTCGACCATAGCTCACTATACTACCCGGTCCTAACTAAGACGTATGGAAAAAATAGTGTGATCGGCCGTCTGTGTGATGGTCGAAATTGACTTACCTGTCACAGGAAATTGTGGACCAAAACTCTTAATTTACTAACATAATATTTCTTCTTCAAATTTTACAGGAGTATTGCAGATGTATTTGATCACTGAGATTTGAAAATGAAATCAGCAATTTTATTCGCTCCGCAGAATTTACTGTGTTATTAAGGACCTCTGCTTACATCAGAATGCTTATGAGCAACGTCATTACGTCATTATGGAACGTTTGTAGAGGCAACTTGCCATGTGGATGTATACATAGTGAACTATACACAGAGACCAGATGTTCCGTGTGACGTCACAATGTTACACACCATTGACAGGGGCGGATGTAGGGTCTTTTCTGAGGTGGGGTCCAACATAAAAAAGGGCACATTCGTTGTTTTTTAATTTTGGTTCCCATGAACGTCAGCGATTATACAATTTACCGCATATTGACAAAGAAAGGATAAACTAAGAGACATGTAAAAACTGGAATCAAAACCTGGAGTCTAAAGAATCTAAACGGGGAATTTGCAAAGCGCGCGAAGCGCGCGAAATTTTTTGGGTGAGCCTACACTTATAAGAATTTGTACTAATTTAAAGCTTAAAGGGGCATATTGAGTTGATATCGATAACTTAATAAGGGTGTTGAAGGGTACTACCACATGACAATGATTATTATTAGCATAATAAGTCAAGTTTCACAAAAATTTTGAAAATTTTTTGGTATCCTAGCTCTTAGTAACGGTTGTGTGCATAATTTGAATAAGTGTCTGGTCACGATTTTTTGAAAACCGAATTGAATTGTTTATTACTCACTTATGAAACATTTATTTGTACGCAACATGTGGGGATTGTTTAAGTTTGACCATTTGTCATTAGTATGTGAAGAAAACAGGTTTGGCAATTTTGGTGAATTTCATGAACCAACTCAATGTGACAATTTTCCGGACAGTTGGGCCCTATCAGGTATAACTTGTACTTCCCTCCTTGAGTCACTAGCCGTACCGTACGACAGACACAAGTGAACTTTAACCAGGTTTAGCGAAATGCGATTCAATTCAAGACATTTACGTAAATCCATGGAAAGGTGGAAAGGGTTTGTGCTATATCTACATGTATAACTCAACTGAGGAAGAGTGGACAAAGCGTACCAAAAATTTTGGTTTTTATCCCAGAAATTACCCTTATGAACGATGAAAGCCAAAATAAGTAAAGCGACCATGAGTGGCGGTAGAATTTTCCCAACAGGAGGAGGGGCCATGTCAGCTGCCCCAAGTTCCGACATTCCCTATTTGGAGGGGATGATGAGAAGGGCAAATGGAGGAGCCTCATTATCCCATGCCATTGCAGGCATATTTTGCATTATATCGCTTAATACTCCAAGATCCGAGTTGGGCACTGATAGTGTTCTGTGAATCTGGATCGTGAAGTTGAAAAGCACGGGAAGCGGGCGAAAATTTTTGATAGGCTTACACATAAAACATATGACGAAAAGAAAACAAACCTGTAAGGTCTGTAGACCGTACCGGGTGTAACATGTACCGTATTGTGTCGAAACCACCTGGACTACACGATGAAATAGCCAAACTTTGTTCCGTAAGTCCCTCACCAACTGACTGTACCGCTGTTACCGCATGACACACACAAGAGAACACCAACTAGGCTTTGCGATATTGGATGAAAGTTACGACCTTTACATAAACTATGTGGTAAGGTGGACAGGACTTGTGCTATCCTGCTATGTGGAATGGAACTATTGAAGAAAACAGAGTGACTCTACGACGCGCGTAGCGCGCTGAAAAATTTTGGGTTCTTAGTAGAGAAATTATCCGCTTGGGAGCAAAAAAACAGGTAAGCCGTCGGGGCGACTAGTTGTCGTCGTAGACTGCATACTTTCGACTAAGACTCCCCGACGAAACTGTAAAACTTCCCCGACAGGGGGCCAGCCCTCCCCGACGGGGGCATGAACCCTTCCCCCACCTGGCGCCACTGCTATCTCGACTAGGGGAAGGGGTTAAAATGCTGCATGTTGTGTTCCCTATATAGTTGCGGCGTGACTGGCAAAAATTCTCTGTCAGAGCAGATGACTGAAGTCGAATGTGTGCTTTTTATTTGCGACAGCAGACCAGTCATCGGTCCAAAGACGTCAAAAAATTGAATCGACTGACATTGCGTTATTTGACCTGGTGGTTATATAGTAATTTTAAAATGAAACAACATCGATTCGTCTATTGTGACTTCTGGTCAACTCTTGACTGTTTTTTTTTTTTTTTTTTTTAGGCTAGTGTGGAAAAACCCAATTTTGAAAAAGGGCACACTGGAAAATTTGAGGGGGGTCCGGACGTCGGCGACCCCCCTGGATCCGCCACTGATTGACGGGGATTTATTCTTAACCTGGGGGTGGAACAACGGCACCGCGGGAGCGCTAAGCACTCACCCTGACGGCGTAGCGTCCAGGGGCCCGCCTAAGGACTTAGGGGTAGTGGGCTGTAGTATATATAAGGCTACTTGTCAGTGGGAAAGAGGATTTTGTTTTCTGATGAACACTTTACGGACCAGATTCGAATGTGTGACACTCAGAGAAGGCGTATGGAATTTATCTTAATAAGGTACCTACAGGTACCTACAGTATTTATTATAGGTACCTAAGGTACCTACAGTATTTATTATAGGGGAGGGCTCAAGTTGAAATGAACCAACCGTGCATAAGGCGCATCGGGAACGCATTGAACTCTCCCAGGGGTGTGAATCATTTTACTATCTGAAAATACCATTGAATTTACACTTAAGAAACCTCAAATGGGAACTCGACTATTTATTTTTGGTTATTAAATTTGTACCCACTTGCTGGTAAATTTGATGATGCCAAGGGTATTTTTGTTGGCAGAGGTGGGTACTGATATAGGAGTTGCATTGAAATATAATATCACTCACGCTGTCTAAAAGCAATTGGTGATGGTGCAGCCAGGGGCGTTCTTAAGGATCGATGAGGGGGTGCTGGACCTTTTCCCGACAAAAAAGGGTTTCACTTCCTGACAAAATATATGTGTCAAGAACGGTTAACTCATAACTCTCGTTTTAAGAAGATCTTTGCAAAAAGTACAAGATGGAAAATTTAAATATAACGGAAGGACAAGATAAGCAAAAAAAAAAAAAATACCGAAAGCAGCAGTTTAACATTTGGCAATGTCAATTTGACCGATTTGGTCAAGGAAGTACTAGCTCCGAGGTAGTACTTCCATGATAGGACATAAGATTGTCTTTGGCATGGGACTCAGTCGCCCACCCCCCCCCCCCTTAGAGTCCATTTCAGTAATGTCCCTCTGTGGATGCCCATGGGGTGAACCTCTGCAGCATTTACACGATTGTGGGCACCAGAAAGGAGCATTTTACTGTCTGCAAATGGCACTGATACGTACTAAAGAGACCAAAAATCGGAGTCTGTCTATATCTTTTCAATATAGCGTAATTCGGACTAACCGCCGTTCGATTTCTTCAAGATGAGCGGGATTGATGGTGGAGCGGGAGGAGAGTCATATAGTTTTTACGGAGTTTTGCAATAATCATAGTCACTTTGTTCTATGGGAAGTTATGATAGCTTAACAAGAATACGAGTTGAATGCGTGCCAAGCGCGCCGAAGAATAACACTTTTGAGGACATGTTAGTAATGTTTGCCTTCATATTACAGAGCAATTACCTATAACAAATTGCACTGAATACGCACTAAAAGACCTAAAAAATTACAATGAGCCCTTTCTTCTATAACAGCTAGGACTAACAGCTATTCGAAGTTTCTATGATGCACAGTGTCGGACACCGTGTCTGTTTCATGGGAGACGATTATGCAATACGGTACTACTATTACCCCGACAGCCTGGATTTCGTCAAAAGACAATGGCTTCCGCGAATAGTGTAGTACAGACCACTGACTCATAACCCTCAATTTGTGATAACTTTTTAAACTAGACATAATTTCCAGACAAGCATAATAGTTTCCCAGTACAACTGTATCTGGGAGGGGTTAGGTCTGAGTCTCCGGTTAAATGTATTGAAAGCAATATTTCCACCTGACATCTAAGATGAATGCGCTCGAAGCGCACCGAAAAACAGAATTTTAAAGATAGTGCTGAATGTTTTACTTCATCCTGCATCATTCACGTTACATTAAAATGCCCTTTTTCTTCCCGTTTCTTCTTCCATTCACGTTTTCCTTTCAGCAGTCGGTACTTTGAGCTATCTACATATGTTACACACACGGTATTCTGATATCAACAAGTATTTCGAACGCTACAATGAACCCTAGGAAGTGACAAAATGATCTTATTTTATATTTTCGGACCATTTTCTAAGGTTTTAAGCGATCAAAAACAACTGCAATTCTTGTGCAAAATTTAGATTACCCTAGATAAAGATGGTAGTAAATTAAGATTTTAGGTCCCAGCTTTGGTATAACAAGCAAAATCAATTCCGACCACCATTGTGCTGGTTGACCACCCCAGATTTCAATGAGTGGTGGTAAGGACCGGTTATAGGGGTAGGGAGAAATTTTCAGCTACCGACTATACACTCGCCTTTACTGAGACTTGATAAGAATACCATCCATCACAGATGCAACAGCGTTATAATGGGCTAAGGCTAAGGCTAATAAATGTAGTTTTGATTGAGGTGATAACTTCTTGGGTTTCCTAGGAAATTAAAAATAAAATGAAGTTTGACAAATATTTTATAGAAAAAACCTTGTTATGTACATGACGTAATATTCAAAATACGCACTAGTTCCTCTACTGATTGCTCCCGTGTGAAATGCAAATAAAAACGATATGACTAATCAACTATATTAACAACAACGCAGCTGGTGTCGCAATGTACTTGGAAAATAAGCAGCAAACGTGAGTCACATTATAGTAACGCGATGAAATACGGAACCTGCCATTATTTAAACTACCTTAACTAAATTAGCTAATAACAATTCACTAGTTGCTATCAGTACGTGATCATTACGGATATCACCTCATGAATGCCTTTCTAGGCGTAAAATTGAAAAAAGCATGAGCATACGGGGCGAAGGGGGGGGGGGAGTATTATAGGCAATTACAGTCACCCCGTCCATACGGGCAGAAAATTTGCTATTTTCTGCAAGCATGCATTAACATTTTGGGGAAAAGTGCTGCAGCTCCCCCTCCCCGCACCCTTCCCCCAACCATTGTAAGTGGTCCCGTACGCTTATGTTGCTAGGTGATGATACTAAGCCTTACGCAACATTTTCTCTGTACTGAGCAAAGTGGCCCTGCATGCATGCATGTTCTCAAAAATCGTTTTATTCTTATAGACGGAGAAGTCGAAAACTGAACACACCAAATTTTAAAATTAAATTAGTGCAGACCAGGTATTGCAGCAGGCACATAGCCAAGGGGCAAGGGTCGAAGCCCCTAGCAAATTTCGCCCCTTTGAAAGAGCAGAATTTCCTCTACCCATTTTTGTCCGTCTCGCCCCTGAAAGATACATTAACCAGTCCCAGAGATCCTCCCGTTTGGGAGAAAACCAAAATTCTCCCGAACGGGGAAAACTTATGCAGGACATTGTATAGGCTTGCCAGCCTAACAAAAACAAGGTTAAGCAAGCATGAAAACCACTCACTGAAAAACGGCGTGGTGAACCACCGATTAGGACGTGGCTTTTCTGTAGCTATGACAATAAACCTTCCGAATATAGCCTACATTTAATTCCATTACATTAGACCGACAATTTTTGCAAGGGGGTTCCAAAACCCATTCGCCATTGGCAATGTACACAAAAACGCGTGGGATTGTGGGTAAAACAGACAAAATGGCGGCGCCCATGACCAATTTTTCTCCCGATGGGGAGAAAAGTAGATTCTCCCGAATGGGGGAATCTCCCGAACTGTTAACCCGCCGGAACCTCTTTCGCCCCCTACAGTACCCCGTCTGCCTAAGGGTGTGTATTGAAGGCTGGTCGCTGTATGAACTGAACGACACATCTAATTTATGACTTTTTTAGCGCTTACGAAATAGTTAATTTAGATGATGATAATTGTGTGAAATTTACTGAATAGATGTGTGAGAAATCACTCTGTATCATTATGAGGTCAGTGGGAACCACGGGGTCATACAAAGAGATGGCCGCGTAAACTATTGGTGTACGAGGCTTTGGAGGGGGTAAAGGGCGCTACCCCTCCCATTTGGACCGAAAATTTCGTATTTTTGGGCAATATGCTGGCTATTTTAGGGCAAATATGCACTAAATTTCGGGCGAAAATGCTTCCGCAACATCCCTAAAGCTAGCCGTACACTACACGACTTAGCACACCGCAACCCAACTCGATCGTCGGGTCGCCAACAGTCGTGAGGTGTGCAAGAGTTTAAGACTGCGGCTGGCAGTTTTAAGATCAGTTTTAAGTCGCGCCAACTTCAGTCGGGGAAGAACCAACATGTTCGTTCTTCCCGACTGAAGTCGGCGAGACCTAAAACTGGTCCTAAAACTTCCAGTCGCAGTCACAAACTCATGCACACCATACGACTGTTGGAGGTCCGACGATCGAGTTGAGTTGCGGTGTGCAAAGTCATGTAGTGTACGGCTGGCTTTAATTGCTTACGCTCATGCGCAAACTACCTTATTAGTTACCTACTCTTAATAAGTCAAAATAAAGATTAAAGACAGACAGTCATCACCCCAAAGTATATTTTTAGTGTATGTATATCAAAATTCTCAGTTGGTGACAGTTTGAAAATTTGAAAGATGCAGAGTAGCTCACATTCCACACAATGCAGAGAGAGAGTACTTTTATTACATTTTATAGCCTTGTATGCTCACCAGGACATGGCCTTAAGCAATAAAACAGGTTTATTCTTGCACAAGGAAGAGCCTCATACAGTTATGGGAGGAGCTAGAAGATGCATAGTTGGGAGAATTGGAACTGTCTGGGATCATGAAAATTCCCCTTTAAACTCAGTGATCAGTTCAAATTTAAATAAGAAAGTTTAAGTGAATAAGATGCATTCTTATTGTAATAGATAAGGTTGGGCGATATATCGAATATTATCGTTATAGCGATAATTTGTTTTGCTAGACAATACGATAATAAGAATTTGAAAACGACGATAATTTCTTGTGGAAAAAATGTGAAATGATTTGCCGTGTTGTTTTCTTTCTTCGTTTTGCTGTCTCCAAAATAATTCTTTTATTGAAGGCATTCTTTTATTACATAGAACTGATGTGAAGTCAATGCAAGTTCGTCATTTCTTTCCACCTTTCTCCATCGAGCAGAGAACGAAACAAATTCGCAGTCATTCACAGTCATTATTCTTAACACTGAAAATTCCAGTATTAGCATAGAACTCGCATGGAAATTGTCTAAGGAAAATTATCGTAAT
Source organism: Holothuria leucospilota (assembly GCA_029531755.1). Classification (NCBI taxonomy): domain Eukaryota; kingdom Metazoa; phylum Echinodermata; class Holothuroidea; order Aspidochirotida; family Holothuriidae; genus Holothuria; species Holothuria leucospilota. The sequence continues at coordinate 37,182,169 of CM055982.1, forward strand.
TATCGAATTATCGCGATAATTTCTTGTTTTATTATCGCGATAGTAAAAAGCAAATATCGCCCAACCCTAGTAGTAGACTGAACATTTGAATAGCCATTCTGATGTTCACAGTTGAACTAGGAGAGAAACTTTGGCTTAAGTAATTAATGCATTGCTTGATGAACATATGCCTAAACTTCTTTATCCCGGTATCAACGTAGTGAGACGTGAATAGGTATTACCGGAACCTTATGTCCTCTCTTTGTTTAGGAAATGACTTGGAGAATTTTAGCTTTTTACAGTTTCCAGCGTCCATCGATATTCTAGAACATCTTAATTTATACTAAATTGCAACGATTTCCTGATGTACCGTACCTTACATCATACTGTGTATGGTACCAGGACTGTTAACTGTTAAATGAAAAGCTTCCTGGTGGTACATGTGTACGGTTAATCGTGGCGTTCTCCTAACGTTTGGTACACACGGCGCGATTTTGCTAAGGATTTCTTACGATTAAGGTTCAACCTGAAACTATACGACATCACGATCTCTTGCGACATCGCATGCAATCGTGTCACACAATACATCGTAAGAAAATGCCATTAAATTCTTATGATTCAATATCGTCACTGTACGATGCAAAAAGTCCTAAAAATGCTGAAAACTTTGCAACTGACCTTTATAAAGTTGCGACAACTTCACTCTGCGACAAAGTGGTAGCTAATCGTGTCGCAGAGGTACATACACGGTCCGACAAACAGATGTATCGTGGTATGTCTTATCACAGGCGTACGGGAGTCAATTACTTCTGGGGGGTCAGGGATAATTTTTGCCCGAATTTAGAATTTTGGACCAACCTGCCCGAATTTTGATACCACTGTGTCGGTTGCAAAAGGACATAATTTATTTTTTTTTGGCTGGCTAATTTGCCCGAATGGATCCACTGTTTCTGCCCGAATTGGGAGGGCATATGCCCCCTGCCCCGCCTCGTATCCTTATGTGTCTTACCGTATACTAAGAAATCGTACCCAAAATCGCACCCTACGTGCGAGGATTTAGAAAGTGAAATAGTGAATGTGTATTTCCTGGGAATCTTGAGGCGATGTTTATCTAATTTGCACCACTGAAACTTCTATGGCTCTTAATACGTAAATGACTTCAGTTTACTGATAAAATGGTGCTTGGGCATTACCGCACAATAACACGTAGCAGGTTAAGTTCGCAGGAGTTTTCTTAGTTTTAAGTATTTAACGAACAATTTCTTGATCTTCCATCTCTGAAAAAATGATGCATTGTCAGTTTTCATTGCATTGCCCATTATTTCAGTCTGACTTACAAGTTTATCATGATTTATACTGATTAAACTCAACAGTTTATCCGGAATCGTGAAGCTTCTTATGAAACAAACGTTTAAACTGAAGGCAAAGAAAAGGATATGACTTACCGTACCTTATGTGTTAATGTAACAACGTCTGGTTGCTGAGGATAAATGTAACAATTTGCCAGTTGCCTGTATAGCTTGTGAATGCTGCAATCTGCTGATACGGAATGAGTTCACGGACTAGAATAAGTGTTTCAATCCTGTTATGAACTTTGCGATGGAAGATGCACCTTGACATCGTAAATATGTTCGGCATATGATAGTGGATGTCTTGTCAGTTTCCTGAACATTTGCTTGGAAAACCAAATGTAAAACAATTGAAGTTACGATTCATAATTAACAGATAATAATGATCACATCGGGCAATTCCAAGTGTAAACTACGGGTTTGTTTGCTTTCGAATTGTACTTTGAACACAGCATCGTATATATGACAGGCATTTCCAAAAACCCCAAAGTTTGTGTTCCTTACAACACAAATAGTTCATTGACATCTTCGCTTAGATATTTTTACCTGGATATCATTGACACTTCAGCAGGCTAACCTTTGTGAAGTATCTTACATTGGTTACCCCTGCAATCGTTCAATTAAGTTGAATATCACTGAGTTGAAGCTTTCAGAATTAATTTTTCTGCCTTCCGAGTCTGCAAGAATTTACCCTGACTCTTCAAAAAATTTACATCGTGCATGATATATTTGATTTAGGTGGTAAGATAATTTAGATGAGTTACGCAGTGCTCCCACAGATTTTTCAGCTCATTCCTATTTTACAGAATGAAATTAGGCAAACGCCATCTTTTCGATGTCTAGTATAAAAGAAAATAAAAGAATAAAGTTATGCTACGTTACTTTGCTGCCCTCATTTTGAGTGACTTACGATGTACGGTGTAAGGGGCTCGAAATTGTTACTTTCCTACAAGACATAAACTCACTTCTATTGAATGTTGCAGATTAATCTTTAATCTTTGTTGCTTACTGTTATTTATTTCGTTTTTGTGTTTGTGTAAGCTTTTGATTATATATCTGCGTTGGCGTTACGATCTCGATGCAGCCGCTCTTTGTAAAGACTGTTACGAAGGTAAGTGTCTTGAGGGCCTACCTTACAGTGGCGTAGCTAAGGGAGGCTTGGGGGCGTGCCCCCACGACAATGTCGTGCCACCCCAGGTGTCCCTCGTTAATAATTTTGAAATGCACAGTTTTGTATATAAGCCCTATAGAGTGGGAGAGAATTCAGAAATTTTGCCCCCAGAAAAAGTCTGGGACCCCTCATTGCCCCCCTGCGCAAAAAATCCTGGCTACACCACTGCTAGCTTAGTACAAAAGGGACGAAGGCTTACATTCGTGATGGTAAAGCTCAAACCCGTGATCATAGAAGGCGTGAGACCTTCATCGTGGTCAGAGGCGGTGAAACGTTTTTGGAAATGGAGGATGGCAAATTCCGTCCGGGGATTTAACGGGGGAGGGGGTTATAAGTTGAACGGCATCATCAGAGGTTGAATCACTCTCTCAAGGGCTTGAGATCTAGGGTTCCCTTTGAGGTTTCCAAATCATTTTTCCGTACTTTTTGGCGGAAAGTTCCTAAATTATTGCAGAAAAATCGATCAACTTTGCAACACTAGTGTTTACCTTCAAGATTGTAAGACGATTTAAAGGTTGATGCAAAAAGTTATAAAAACGTTAAAAACTTTGCAACTGACCTTGATAAATTTGTGACAACTTCACTCTGCGATAAAGTGGTAGCTAATCGTGCCGTAGAGGAACATACACGGTACGACAAACGGCTGTATTGTGGCATGTCGTATCGTATATCAAGAAATCTTAGGCAAAATCGCACCGTACGTGCAAGTATTTAGAAAGTGAAATAGTGAGTGTGTATTTACTGGGAATCTTGAGGCGATGTTTATCTATTGTACACCATTGAAACTTCTATGGCTCTTAATATTTAAATGACTAAAGTTTACTGATAAAATGGTGCTTGGGCATTACGCACAATTACACGTAGCATGTTAAGTCCGCAGGAGTTTTCTTAGTTTTAAGTATTTGACGAACAATTACCTGATCTTCCATCTCTGATAAATTGATGCATAGTCACTTTTCTGCACATTATTTCAGTCTGACTTACAATTTTATCACGATTTATACTGATTAAAATCAACAGTTATCCGGAATCGTCAAACTACTTATGGAACAAACGTTTAACAGTTGAAAGGCAAAGAAAATGATATGACTTACCGTTACCTTATGTGTTACTGTAGAGGTAACAACGTCTGGTTGCTGAGGATATAATAATTTGTCAGTTGTCTGTAGCCTGTGAATATTGCAATCTGCTGACAAGGAATGAGTTCACTGACTAGAATAAGCATTTCAGTCCTGATATGGACTTACAATGGAAACTGCATCTTGACATCGTAAATATGAGCAACATATGTAGTGGATGTCTCGTCAGTTTCCTGAATATTTGCTAGGAAAATAAAATGTAAAAGCTTTGCCGTTTTATGGTTCATAAGGAATAGGCTAAAATTATTACATCAGGCAATTCCAACTGTAAAGTACAGGTTTTTTTGCTTCCCAATTGTACTTTGAACACTGCATACATAGTATACATGACAGATATTTAAAAAAATCCAAAGTTGGTGTTCCTTACAACACAGATAGTTCATGACGTCATCCCTTAAATATTTTTACCTGGATATCATTGGGACCTCATCAGGCTATCCTCAATGAAGTATCGTACAGTGCACGGTCAATGACTTACTGGTATTCAATGTAACTGGTATGTGTTGTCACCCTGTACTCACTCAAATTAAAGACAGATTTGCATCACCCCAAGTATGACTTTTACTTAGGGGTAAGCAAATGTCTCAATTGGTGACTACTTTTTGATTGACTTTAAAGTTGCAAAATTCAAAAGATGCAAAGCTGCACATATTACACAGCATGCACAGAGAGTGTATTGATTACATAGGCCAATTAGGGTCCTGTATACTCATTAGGATGATGCCCTAAGCAATAAACTGTTTGTGTCTGCACAAGGAGAAGCCAAAGACAGTTATGGACGGGGCTAGAACTAAGTTGGGAGAATTGGAACTGTTTGAGATTAGATGATTTCCCCTTTAAGTTGAATATCACTAATTTGAAGCTTTCAAAATTATTTTTCTGCTTCCGAGTATGCAAAAATTCATCCTGATTCTTCAGACGATTCACATCGTGCATGATTTATTTGACAGTTTGATTCAGGTGGTAAGATGATTTGGATGAATTACGCAGTATTCCCCAACCTTTTTACAGCTCATTCCCCATTTACAGAATGATATTAGGCAAAAGCCATCTTTTCAATGTCTAGTATAAAAGAAAATAAAAGCATAATGTTAAGACATTTTACGCTACTGCCCTCATTTTGAGTAATTTACCATATATAGTGTGAAGGGCTCGATATTTTTACTTTCCTACAAGACATAAACTCACTTCTATGGAATGTTGCAGACTGATCTTTAATCTTTGTTGCTTACTGTTATTTTTGTGTTTGTGACAGCTTTAGATTGTATATCTGCGTTGGCGTTACGATCTCGATGTAGCCACTCATTGTAAAGACTGTTGAAGACTGTGAAGGCTTAGATTCGTGATGGTAAAGCTCAAACCCGCGATCACCGAAGGCGTGAGGCCTTCGTCGTGGTCAGAGGTAGTCTTGGTCAAGACTTAGTGAATCTTTCTTTACCCTTCCCAATTTCCACTGTCCCACACACACTTTGAGTTGATGGCGCTATTCCTCTGAACTGTACATACTCTCTGATTGCTTTCGATGGTGAACAATGACAATCGGACATCGGAATGAGGGCGCGCTGTATGTTTCGTTTTTGGAAATATAAGGATACAATAACTTACTAGACTGAAGAAGAGAACTACCATCGTCTTAACACAAGACTAGGTCAGAGGCGGTGGAACGTTTTTGGAAATGGTGGATGGCAGATTCCGTCCGGGGATTTAATGGGAGAGTTATAAGTTTAAACGGCGCCATCGGAGGATGAATCGCTCTCTCAAGGGCGTGAGATCCAGGCCTCTATTGAGGTCCAGACGCAACTCCTGGGTCTGGAACTAGGGAACCTCATGGAAGGGTGGAGGTACTTACCGTACTGTTGAGAAAGAATGAAACATTTAACTATCTTCTTATTGCACTGAGGGCTAAGTTGCTTGCAATGAACATCCACTCCCTGACCGTCTGATGATGCAGGTGAGTTATCTTGTGGTTAGGGAGGATGGGGGTGATAGGGGTAGAATGAGGGTTTCGGAACATTTATGTCGCTTGTTGTCCTACAGCTAGTAATTTTGAGACAAGTACGCGAGAAGCGCAACAAAAGTAGCACCTTTAGCAACATTTTAGGAACGTATTTCTTTACTTTACATAGCAAAGCGTATCCATTATTTTGAAATTCTTAGTACAACTTTTATCAAAAACAGAAGTGGCTGTTTATAAATAAAGGAGAAAACTAACAAGAAGGTAAGGTAAACACGGGGACAATAATTAAAATTTTGTGAAAGTAGAGGCCATGATCCCCCATACCCTCTACTTTCTCAGCCACGCATGGGCGTCCGAGGGTCATTGCAAGCATTTTGATAGATGCAATTTCCTGGCATCTAACAATCATGATAAATAAAAAAGTAATGTTTCCTGCGTAATCGTTGACTATGAAGTGTAATCTCTTTGCAATTTTGGAGCACAGGCAGTAGCAGACTTGTAGTGTAAGTACAATGTCATGAGTACGAGTACAAGGGCAGTGTCTGTGTTGTGAGTACGAGTGAGAGTACATGTCCTTTTCATGAGTACGAGTACAAAATTTTGCATTAGCCCCTATGCAGAGCTTTCAAATCTGTGAGTACAAATTACTTCTCATGAGTACGAGTACGGGCAATTGTGCAAACCCATGAGTATGAACAATGGCGTAGCTACGGGGGGCAAGAGGCTGGTGCCCCCACCAAACCGTACCACCCAGGTGCCCCCTACGGAAAATTTTGGAATGTTCAGTTTTATATATATTAGTCCAATAGAGAGGGAGAGAAGTCAGAATGGTGCCCTCCCAGTATCCCCTGCTCAAAACATCCTGACTAGTACGCCACTGAGTATGAGTACGTACTCACTACAAGTCTGAGCAGTAATGACTATGCATCCGTCAAATGGTCATGTAACATCCAGAAAGGGGGTCTGGTCGTCTTCCTCAGGAAAATTTTTGAATTGAACATTGTAAGATGTGATTTTTAGGCATCTAGTAATTAAATTCAGACTCACAATTTGTTATCGCCCTCCCCCCTGTTGGGAACCACCGAGACCGGTGTATGGCATTCACGTTAAAGAACGTTTTCGGTAACATTCCTGTGCTGCGTCATACTACATGTTGTGTGATGTAATCAAAAGTTATACAAAATACATCTTCCTTTCGGGTATTTCCTGAATGCAAAGTCATTTTTCACTTTATAAGGAATGCTTTCGGTACTTATTTTTTGGAAAATTCCTCAATTACTGCAGAAAAATCGATCAACTTTGCAATATTAGTGTTTACCTTTAAGATTGCAAAATTGTAAGACCATTCAAACGTTAATAACTCTCATCAAATACGGCCCCGGAAAATATCAATTGATGGTAGGTAAAGAAGTACAGATGGGGGGGGGGGGGGTAGGCTACCAAAAACAAGAACAAATCTAATGCATTAAATAATTCTTAAAGAATGGAAGAAATACTTTTTAGGGGAATGAAACTTTAATACAGGGACGAAGATTGTGGCAAAATGGGTAGGCCGTTGGGCCTTTTTATTCTCAACGCACAACTATAAGATATATATCGGTCTTTCAATTAGATCCCTTCAGTTTTACTACGGAGTTCAAAGGGAGAGGTGTACACGGCCTTATCACAGCACTCAACACTACAGGGAACCTTTCTGTTAGAACTAATCATTGCATAAAAGTGGAAGCAAAAATCAAGCAAGTCCTATTCTTACCTCTGATATTGTCATAGAGGTATGCATTCGACTATAGTCGAAATATAGTTTCAAATTTAAGTTTAAATGTTGGGATGTCTACCATTGTAGGATTAACGGTATCCACCCTTTTTGGACAAAGAAGAAACCGCCTTACATAAATCTTGACCAAATGAGACAGGGGCATTTTTCAGGTTGATAGGGACGCTTATGAAGTAATTTTACATGACATTATGTATCATACAACCTATCAACGTTAAAAAACAAACTATATACGAAACATTTCAATGTGGGTTACATGACCATCGTCTACTACCGACCTTTTGGCGTGCCATATTTCGGGACAAACACTTTTTAAAACATCTGTAAATTTGTATGCACATTTTTACATGTTTTTGTTTTTCTGTTTTACATAAATATAACGCCATGAAACCAACATTAAATTTTTTCACTTTAAGTACAGTGAAGTGTAACATGTAGGTTAAGTTTTTCCATAAACAAACATATTCAATCTTTAAAACATACCCCTTTTAACTTTTAGTCTATTAACAGAATTGGCGGCAAATTTCCATCTCTGTTTCAAAATTATCTTAATTTACACAAGTTTATTATAATAACATCTGTTTAAGTATTTACAGCCACAGAACTGATGTTTTTCTCAAAAATAAGCATTTGTAGAGTCAATTTTTTGCCGGAAAGGAGGCCAAGCTTCTCTATGGAGGGTTAGCAACCAGTAGCCCCGACAAAAATGAAAAGATACCGGAAGAAATAGCGAACAAATAATTTTCGGCGGGCGAAAAGTTTAGGGGTTTTATTGAAGAAATTTGGGATTGTTATTGAAAAAATCTGTAAATATGGGTTTTATTGGAGAAAAAGTGATAAATTGGGGAGGGGGAGGTAATTAAGATAAGAATATCTGCCGTCCATAAGAGCAATAAACCGTCGGGGCGACTGGTCACCATCGGGGATTACATTCTTTCTTGTGCCCATTAAGGATCCAAGAGGAAAATGTCCCCACTGGGGAAAGGGTGGTCTTCCCTGAAGGGGAGCCATGGCTCCTGCCCCACCTGGTGCCACCCTTAACAATAAAAATAAATCTACGAGGTGCTTATTGTTAAACACTTTTCAGGTGATAACGTTAAATCAGTACCAAAAGTGCTTATGCACTTCATTAGACTGGGCTAGTTTAACGTCACAAAAATTCACTGTAAAATTGTTTGTAAATTTTCAGCTTTATGTTGTTTTTCTTTCAAGTAATTTTGCTTCTTTGCATGATGTTTTCTTGGGTTTGGTTTGACAAACCTGATTGGACGTTTTGATAGTGTCCAATCAGGGGACGTAACTTCTTTGGGGAACAGAATCCTTCCGAGGGGTAACGTTTTGTTTTAGCTCTGCGGCATCCAAACGTATAGAACTTGGACAATTTTTTGACTAATTATAACACAATTCTGAATTTACGAACTCTTTATTATTTAAAAATATCGAAGACCCCTAAATTAACAACTGCTGCATGGACACTCACACCACTGTATCTTCATTTTTGCTCCTCCCATACAGGAACCCTGGAACACCCCAAACAGACTTTCTTTGAAAGGTAAATTAGGAAGCCTACGTTCTTAGGATGTGCACCTTAGCATAACAAAATGGATTAACGAGAGCAGACAAGTAAATCCTGTTGACAATGTCATTGCTTTTCTATTCTTTCATTGCAAGGCATAGACACGTAGAGTTGTTATGTACTGGGCACTGATAACGTTGTGATAGGTTAGTAAAAAGTATGATTACTGTGGACTTGAGTACGACAATGTTTTTATGTTTTTTACCTTTAACGGATGAAGACTAGCAACATCGCAAACTGGTCGTTGATTTTAGAACATAAATTACTCTGGTTTTTCTGAATTGGAACAAGCTGTTTGGAAAGATGTAGAAGCTGTGGACCGAGGCTGTGCGTTTCAAGCCTACAAAATATTCAATTCTTATGTATGAAAACATCTGTGGAGTTTTTGTGTGATAATGTCTGACACCTACGAGCATTTTCTCTTGGAAAATCTGTCATTTATGGAGCACATTTGTCGAACATAACTGAGCAATTAAGAGTTTGTCCAATGTCTTTGAAAATCTCATGAAAACCTATAGAAACGAAAACAAGAAATGAATTTTCATAGCGGAGCTAGTAGCCATCACAGTCTCTAATCTACAAACAACATCTTAAGTTGAACCATCATCAAATCTTTGTTTAGAGGTGTTTATATTCAAGAGGAGATGGGTAGCATATTTGAGATACACTTAATAACAAAGTATATCAATCATGATTTTTTTGTCTCTAAAATCAGCTGCATAAACCTTAACCGAGCAACTTCGTGGACCAATATTATCTGTTGCCTGACTGAGTCCTCTTCCTCCACACCACTCATCTGGAACTTGGCTGGAAGGTTCTAATTGCAAGACATTGCCTTATATCTTTGCCCTATCTTATAAGGTAACTGGGGTAAAATGATATGAACCCCTTAAGTCATTCTAATGTTGGAATAACATGGAAAAGTGCAAAATGGATAGTTGTATGTGTAACAACATTTACATACGGAACGAAAACTCACATGAAGGAGTTATGGACGGCAATCATCGCAAGATGAGTGGCGCCCTCGAGTTACAGCGGATAGTACTGTTGGTTTTCGACTAATCACACGAAAGTTACGTTGTACGAAACAACCCCGGTATGTCATCACTTTAGCCATGATTTGACCTGGTAGAACTGAAGAAGGATGAGGTAAGTATCTCAGGACCCCTACCCGTTAGGGAGAGTGAGAGGAATGCATAATCTTAAAAATGTTCAACTCAATACATGAATACACTTTCAGACATATTCCATCGGGTCTTGCCCCTTGCCCCGTCCTCCTCCCTGAGCAGTACTAGACAGTGGCCAGTCTATGATGCACTGTCTGCTATAGAATCTGTCCTGCGATGTCAATTTGTCTGCTGTATTACGGTACACTTAAGTTTATTATTTAATCAACGAGAGAATTACACAAGTTAACATTTGCAAAACAAGTCATACCTCTTTGCACTGATTTTGTAAATGTTAGTAATGAAAGGTATCATTTTCCTCCACAAGTTTCATACTAGGCATGAATTTCATTCTGATACTTAGGCCTTCTAAATGCTACATTTAAGGGGGCCCGTAGCCGGGTTGTCGATTTAAGAGGGCACAGGGTTTGTTCAGAAGGACACAATTTGTGTGTATGTGTGTGTGGATGCATTACCAGAATTACCCCGCAGTGGTTACGGTCCCAATTAAGTCGAGTAAGGACCCAGTCGGAAAATTCAAGGAGGGCGTTGCTCCTGATCTTCACTGGTGACGTGTACATTGTACAGATTAGTATCAAGGTACAGTATGGTAGGTAGAGTCCCCTGTACAGTAGTCTTTACATAATACAATACGTATACCAAACACATCACAATCTAACAACTAGGCCTAATTACAATAGTTACACTTCTAGTGTCGGTTTACCTTTTCTGATGTTGAAGGTTACTTCTGACACTGTTTGATCAGGGATCTGTTAATCGATTCATGTTTAGGCACAAAACAATGTCCTGATCAGATGTAGTGCATTGGCAAGCTGAAGGCAAAGTTGACGTAAGAGTATGCGACCAGGAATGACCTTTACCGTATATACGGAATTATTTGCATCCCTTTGGGGCTGTGGGAACATGGGGCTGAAAATTCTTGGGGTTACATCCCCCAATCCTCTTTTCCGTCGGCCCTGCTTATTATGGTGATTGCATTCATAACATAAAACTGTTTTAAAAAACATTTTCTTCTGCGCGCTTCACGCGCACCGCGTTGTAAATGTTTCTCTCCTTGTAACTTCTTGTAGAGAGCTTTGTGCAAACGTATCATCCTTTTGCCCACCAACAAACCCCCTGCATCATAAAATTGATCTAATATTCCAAGTAAGGCTATAAAAAAACGAATAATCAAATTTTAATCTTTGTAATCTCTTTAGTACGCATTCAATGCCATTTAAAGATAGCCAAGTGCTTCATTGTAACGGTGCTTATCCTGTAAATATCTCACAGCTTCGGGTTCAGACTCAGGTTCAGTTCAGAAATGTCGGGGGGGGGGGGCATCTGAGAAATCTCAAGTGCATGAGAACGGTCCAGGGCCCCTGGTACGGTCCAGGGGGAGCCTAGGTGGGGTTCGGAGCGAAGACCCGGAGCTCTCGCAATATTCCATATTAAAAGCGCAGAAATCGGGTCGTGTTAGCCTGTTAAGGAAATATAACATTTCATATTTTATGAAATTCAATATTAAATGCTCAATACAAGCTCAAGTTTAGTCGGTTATTGGGAGTGAACAGCAACAATCACGTAAAAATTTTTCCTTTAAAAAAAAAAAAAAATCGATTTTCATTGTAAAATTTGTTTTCAAGCAGTACTTTGAGACACTTAATAACGGTGTATATCTGTGCCTGTGATAGTTTGCAACCGTTGTGGATCCTTCCTTTGTCACGTTGTGCAGACGTGCCGTCATGGGGGATGGGATAGGGGTGTGGTGCCCCCTCCCCTTTGAGAATTTTTTTTTTTATTTGAGGTGGCTCTGCTGCAAAGTTGTGCTATCTCTGGCAAAAATTTTAACTGATCATATGTTGAAATATACTAACAATTTAGTAAATTGATTTAATTTCTGGGTTAGGCATAGCAGTCGGAGATCTGACCTTGTGACCTCTTTGTTAGCATTAACCAACTCACATCTCATTAAATTCAAATCTCAGCGCAAAATAGAAGATTACACTATGAAAAAGTTAGCGAGAATTTCTGCGATGATGCGATGCTTATTAAAAGCCCATGATCCGACAGAGAATTGCCTTCAACAATGAACAATTCTGTGTTTTTCGGGAATGTGCCATTTAGAAGTTTGTAAGATCCCCCCAAATAAGGTAGACGTGTTCGCCTAGTATGGCTTCGCCCCCGAAAATTAGGCCAAATCTAGCTAATGGGAGAGTGTTCCGAGTTATTATTCGCCACGACTGTAGCCCTGTCAATTCGCAACCTAAATTTTACCTTCATTTCCAGTATTGTTAGCTAAGATGCTCAGTCCCAGATCAAAAATAACCAACACTGCATGCAAAAGCCGCGAAGAGAGCGGCCATATTGTGATACGTTCATTCACGCTCTTGCAGATAATAGAACCTATTATCCTTGCTCCATTCACTGTCGTGAAAGGAACTGATTGTAATTGTAATTCGTCCAGGTGGCTTTTCTGTGGTCAGCACATGAAGTGCACATTGTGCTTGCAATAAGTCGGTTTTTGTTGTTTCCACATATACTACAAAGCGTTACGGCGCTTTGCAGTTACCCAAACCGGAAGTCCTGTTTTTGAGCCAAATTTTTATCGGAAATCGGATGAGATCCAATCCAGGTCTACATTGAGGGTATGTATTATTTTGTTATTACTCAGAAACTGTCAATATCATTTCATGATGGCGTCTAAGACGCAATTGTCACAAAACGATAAAAGCTAGTGAAAATGCTCAATTGTCCTTGTTGGATTACGCAGCGATGAGGAAAATTGCAATCAAAGAGCACTACCTTCGGAATTTTACGTCGTTATTCGTTTAATTCCGGAGTTAAAGGTATGTTCTTTACATCATTTGACGTCATACATCTCGGAATGACTCCGTGGATGTGAAAATAAGCAGATTATGTGCGAGCTCCTGTCTTCGCTCGAACGAGCGTCGTAAACCGGAAAACAGGTTATGAGCCACTTCCGCTGGAGGTCACCGTGCTTAATGTGTACCAAACACTGAATGCTAAATTGAGGTCAGATCTCCAACTGATAGGGGTGGAGTAGTTAACAAAGTTTCATCTCACTCTGTTGAAAATTGAATGTTAAGGTTAGATGCGGCTTAGTTGCAAAAAGGTGCTGTCTTTGGCAAACCTTTCAATTGGCAATGTCATTAGAACCAATCATTAGTGTAGTGATATTTGGGCTGTGGTATGGGGCCCCTCCAAGGCTGGTACCATGCGACCGGCATAAGGAAGCTCTGGGAGAATTACAAAATGGTGATATACTAACATGAGCAAGGAGAAACCAGACGATCAGCGTGCAGTGGGGGGTAAGCTAGAAGGATGCAGGAGAAACCAAACGATCGTGGATTTAGAAGTATGTACATATAATAATATAACATTCACCATCCAGGCAGTCGCAACAATCTGTTGCAACTCCCTGCTCCATCTGACCAGGGAGTAGCAACAGATCTAATAATGTGTGTCTGTAAAGCGCTCCGTGGAAAATACTTTGAAAAATTTCTAACTACAAAAACATATAGTAGTTCCAATCTTTCACATTATGCAACATACCTGATGAAATGTTACCATAGAATACTCATGATGTTAGATTACTCCATGATTCCCTCTTGATGCGCGGTCCCTACAGAGTTTAATTTTTGGAAATTTGTTTTGGTCAGAATTATATTCGGCCGTATTATTGCCATAATTATGGCCATAAGATTCAGAATGCCAATCATAACAAATGCGCGCAAAGGGAGCCAAAATCGTGCATGAAAAGTCATTTATATGGCACACTAGTTGCAGGCAGGTGGACGTTGCACCGAAGTTTTCAATTTTCATAAAACAGTGTCTTCTCAAGAGTACAGGAAGGCGAAAAGAAATTCCTTGCCTCACATTCTTTCAATGCTGTGCTCCTCTGTAATTACGTCTATGAGCAAGAACAATAGGCTTAATTGTAGAACCCTCACCGATGAATAATGCGAATACGTTTGGGACGGTACTGGTTATAAGGGGCATAAGGCTTAAAGCGCACGGAGCGTGCGAAAATTAAGATAGGCTGCCAGAGAAAGGCAAACATTTTGATAGTTTTTAAATAATTTGTGATATAAATAGATAAATTACATCCATTAGTCCTTCCAAAACACACCTCTCCCTACCCGTTCAGAAATCTATGGCACAAACGTCTTTTGAGTTCATTTAAAAAAAAATCGGAAATTTTCAGAAATCGATTGGAGAGAGCACACAGCTCCCATGCCCCCATCCAACGCCACTGCGCATGGTAGCACGTTTCCTTGTCAGCCTGGCGTCTGTTATCATCCTACAAGGTCTGTATGACAAAAAAGTTGGCATCTCTATCCCCCTAGCTAGACTGCAGAAAATTTCACACTTTAACTCAAATTTATTACTACAGTTCAATGCAGCTAGCTGTGCCCCAGCACATATCTCATTCATGTTCACGTCCATATAGGCCTATCTGTAGATTAGCACCCTTGCACAGCTATTCACCACTTTGGGCACATTGTAGCCCTCCTCTCGTCAACCACTTTAATGGATGTTTAATATAAATGATTTCAACTTAACACTTTACCCAATCCCTGCAGAAATTGATATTTTGAATACGTTTTTAGACAATTTGTGAATTTTTTGCTGAGTTTTTCTTTCTCCTAAATTTTTATTCCTTTTTCTCTTTGTTCTTCCTGTTTATTTGTTTTCGCTGTTAGAAATTTTAACTCATGGTAGAGTAAAAGTATCGAACAGTAATTTGCTACTTAAAGTTGTTTAATGTTGATTAAATGCATGATGGCCTACAATTGGCCTATATAGACGTTCGTAATGTAATTGTCAATGCACTACTTCCCAATTGATGGCTGTACAATTTTGGTAAAATGTTAGCCCTGTCTTAGGTTGCCTACTCAACAGAATACTGCTACCAAGTTGAGCGCTCCGCGAAGGGTTCGTAGCGATCCTTGAAAACTTTGAAAAGACCTTGAATTTTGGTAAGTCTTGAAAAGTCCTTAAATTTAATGGAATGTTCATTATGTCCTTAAAAATTCCTTCAATTTACATTTGTCATTGGTAAAAGTTGTCTTGTGTGGTTTATTTCTAACTAAATCGCATTTCAGACTACCCCGCAGAGCGAACTCTGTTTGCTCAGCTCCTCAGCTTCCCAAACCACTGAACAAGGAATATGCCGTACAGCCTGCTACGTAGGCAAATTTCAGACCCGTTATATTTGGCCGACCAATTCCGATGTAAGACAGTCCTGCCGTTTCCTATTGAACGAGTATAATCTCACTCGAAATTAACTTAGCGATTGCTCGATCGCCCATGGCAAGTACAAATTTTCTCTGCGTGAGCTACCTCTTCTTCCAACCTGCCAGAATGACATTTGTCTCAAAATCTGAATGACTAAAGAAACGACATTTCCTACAGGCAATAAAATTTTTCAAAAAATCGCATTTCACATATCACAGCTACGGCAGAAAACACACGTACACATTCGTACTTGCATTCATGAAAGCAAACAAAATCTATTTGTTTACCCAAGCTACCCGGTCTCAGGGAATATTTTTCTTGACGCTCGGCGAAAATGCTGTGCGTCAGCGACCGGATGCACAACATTCAGCCTTGTACACACAGAAGTTCGTACTCAGAATCTTGTAAAATTTGGGGGTAAAATCCACATAAAATGCTGCAGCATACCGCTGCATAAATTTTACAGTCTTGTACAATTTCTTTTACTGAAGGGAGCAGTGATCGAGCAGATTATACAAAACACTAGAACACTCGTCTGGAAACTAGTAAACTAAATCGGAAAATAGTTTAGGCCGATGTTCCGAATGAGAGACGAGTGCCTTATCCATGCACTCCGCCACAGCATCTGCCCAACATATAAACTCTGTATACAGGGGCGTAGATTTCTTTTCAACTTTGGGGGGATGGGGTGAATTATCGCAAATCCTAAACATGTGCACGCGAAGCGTGCACGGCGAGCGCGAAGCCCGAAGCCCACGACGGGTGAAGCCCAGCGGCCCGCCTTAGGGTCCCTGGTGGGATCCAGGAGCAAAGGGGCGAAGCCCCCGGAAGCTCCGGGGTTTTAATGTTTCAGAAGTGCCAGGAAGACTGTTTGAAGAGGTAAATTTCAAAGGTAATGTTCTTGGGTATTGGTATATTTATTGATTCCTTGCCGAAGGCAGGCAAGGAATCTATGCGATGGTGATGTCGTGTGTGTGTGTGTGTGTGTTTGTGTGTGTGTGTGTGTGTGTGCGTGTGGGTGTGTATGTGTGTGTATGTGACGCCTAGCTTGTAAACACGATATCTCAAGATAGCAATGACCGACACTTTTCATATTTGGTATATAGATTTATCATGTTGAGAGGAAGAACCCGATCGTTTTTGGTGGCGGTCAAAGGTCATTTGAGGTCACCAGAGGTCAAATACCGAAAACTTTGTAAACACGATATCTCAAGTTAGCAATGACTGACACTTTTCATATTTGGTATACAGATTTGTCATGTCAAGAAAAAGAAGCCTATTGTTTTTGGTAGAGGTCAAAGGTCATCTGAGGTCGCCGGAGGTTAATCTGCGAAAACCTTGTAAACGGCTTGTAAACACGATATCTCAAGTTAGCAATGACCGACACTTTTCATATTTAGTATATAGATTTGTCATGTTGAGAGAAAGAACCCTATTGTTTTTGGTAGAGGTCAAAGGTCATCTTAGGTCACCAGAGGTTAAACGGCAAAAACCTCGTAAACACGATATCTCAAGATAGCAAAGGCCGACACTTTTCATATTTGGTATACAGATTTTGCATGTCAAGAGGAAGAACCCTATTGTTTTTGGTAGAGGTCAAAGGTCATCTGAGGTCACCAGAGGTTAAACTGCAAAAATCTCATAAATGGCTTGTAAACACGATATCTCAAGTTAGCAATGACCAACACTTTTTCATATTTTGTATACAGATTTGTCATGTCGAGGGGAAGACCCCTGTTGTTTTTGGTGGAGGTCAAAGGTCATTTGAGGCCACCGCAGGTTAAAAGCCGAAAAGGCTCGTAACCACGCTATCTCAATATAGGAATGACCAACACTTTTCATATTTGGTATATAGATTCATCAAGTTGAGAGGAAGACCCCTATTATTTTTGGTGAAGGTCAGAGGTCATTTGAGGTCACCATAGGTAAAAAGCCGAAAAGCTCGTAATCACTTTATCTCAAGATAGGAGTGACCAACACTTCATATTTGGTATATAGATATGTCATATTGAGAGAGAGAAACTTGTTGTATTTGGTGGAGGTCAAAGGTCATTTGAGGTCACCAGAGGTCAAAGACCAAAATCCTTGAAATTGGGATGTCAAGATGGGAATGGCGGACATAGATTTGTCATGTTGAGAGGGAGAATGCTATTGTTTTTGGTAGAGGTCAAAGTTCATCTGAGGTCACCAGAGGTTGAACTACAGAAACCTTGTAAATGGCTTGTAATCACAATATCCCACGATAGCAGTGACAGCCACTTTTCATATTTGGTATATAAATTTGCCATGTTAAGGGGGAAAACCCTATCAATTTTGGTGGAGGTCAAGGTCATCTGGGGTTACCAGAGGTCAAAAAACAAAATTTCCCAAGAATTCCCAAGATTGTCATCTTGGGTCACTGGGATCAAAAGCAACATTTCCCAAGAATTCTCAAGATTGTCATCCGGGTTCACTATAGGTTAAAAAGCAAAGTTTCCCAAGAATTCCCAAGATCATCATATGGGGTCATTAGAGGTCAAAAAGCAAAATTTCCCAAGAATTCCCAAGATCGTAATCTGAGGCCACCAAGGGTCAAAAAGCAAAATTTCCCAAGAATTCCCAAGATAGTCATCAAGGGTCACCAGAGGTCAAAAAAACAAAATTTCCCAAGAATTTTCAAGATCCAAGATCCATTGGAGTTGAATTCCTTTCAAGACACTTTCCTTTCGTTTTTCTTTTTTGTTATATTTGGTGGGGTTCAAAGTTCATGTGAGGTCAGCAGAGGTGAAATTGTTTAAATATTGTAAAATGATGTAGTCAAGGAAGATAAATCTGAGGGATGAACCTCAGTACAACAAAGCATCCCCATTCGGCAAGGAATCACTAAGCCCTTAGGCTTTCTGGTTCATTTAGGAGTCGCTATTTTGAGGATAAATCTCATTGATAAGCTGCACTGGATTGAAATTGTACAAGAGCAACAATGTCCTGTTAAGCTTAAAAAGGCAGGGATCAACTTATAGGGTCATCCCAGACAATTGGATTTAGAATTCGGAGATCATTACAAGACATGCAAGTTGGCTTGAGATTAGTGTCGCCCCCAGATTTTTTGTGATGGGGGGCACCATAAATGATGACGTAATGGTACCTCAGTTTCCCCCAAGTCTGCGTACATTGGACCTTTATTTTTTGATGCGTCACGCCTTTTGTATCCAGCAGTTTTGATCTTTCGTTTGTCACTACATAAAGGTGCTGGCATGGGGAAGGGGTACCCCCTCTCCTTTAAGAAATTTTTGTTAATTTAAGGTCTTTTAGACGCAAAATGGTGCTATCTTTAGGATGTTTTTGTAACTGATCATATACGGCTGGAAAATGTCCACATTTTAGTAAATGTTAATTTTTGGTATGGTAAAAGAGGAGAACATGTTGTCTATTAAGAGAAAGATACGTTGTCAAAAAACCTCCTGAAGCCTCCTCCCTCTTGTCTATTTTACTGCTTTCTATTTGGGGAAAGTTGTTGCACAAAAATACGTGCGTGGAGTCCACAGAAACCTTCTTGGACTATTACGAAATATTTTCTTTCCTCCATTGTGCATTATATGAAAGGGCATCTAAGGCTAGCAGATACCTGTATAGGACCTCCTATACCTCCTGGAAGCTCTTTACATATATATATATATATATATATATATATATATATATATATATATATATATATATATATATTCTTCTGGATTCAAATGACAAGTTGTTTAATACAGTTTAAACAGCAAAGTCTTTGACACTATCAAAGAGGATTAACATTTCGTCGTGGCTATTGGCAGGGCATAGCCCTGCGGATAAGGAAGAGCGCCATCCTTATTCACAGGGCAGAGCCCTGGGAATAGGGACGAATGTCATCACTATTCCCAGGGCAAAGCAGCCCTGTGGATAAGAAACAGCACCAACATCATTCACAGGGCAATGCCCTGCGAATAAGGACGAATGCATCACTATTCGCAGGGCAGCCCCAATGACCAGCCCTGACGTGCGCGATGTCGTTTGAGGAACATCTCTCATGAAATGTTTACACCTTGTGATATCGTACCACAGGGCCGACAGTACCTCCTTCCAAAGGACGAAGTGAAACATATTCATCCTCTTACCTGAACCATGATGGATACTGTATATGCAGTCATATCGTGCGGGCCTTTTTTAAGAGGCTACGAGGATACGCAGCCAAAATGGGGAATTTTTATGAGGCTACGAGGATACTTATGTAACTAGCCTATACGTAGTTAAAATCGTCCCAAGGGTATTTTTAAGAGGCTACAAGGATACGCAGGATTCTACAGTATATATCTGTAGGCTATTTCTGATTAGTGAGAACTTTTGTTGGCAAATTCAACTGACCGTGAATCTCACTCAACAAACACACCCATACTCACCCTCGCTTCCTTAGCGGTACGCGGGAAATGTACCGGTAAGGAATTCGCGGGATTTCCCCATTAGCCTGGCTGACCTCCAACTAACCCAGCAGACGTACGTGTCTGGAGAGCGGGCTGCTTGCCAAGGCAGGCACGTGCAGCCGCGCGAGACTTCTCATTCATGCGACGGAATTTTCGGGCAGCTACGCCAGTTTCGAGCTCCGCGTGAGCTAGGAAAGACGTGCGAGAGCGGAGCTCTCACCGGCTGCACCGTGTCCTGTTAAGGACGTGTTGCTGAGTGCTGCCTTGCTATGGGCGGCCATCAGGGCAAAAAAGACAACACCGCGAAACAGGAAATACAAATGTCAAAAGGAAAAGACAACGCCGGAAGGAAAGGTCAAACGCCAAAAGGAAAAGACAAACGTCGAAAGGAGAAAACAAACCCCGAAAGGAAAAGACAAAGGCAAAAGGAAAAGATAAAATCCAAAAGGAAAAGACTAACGCAAAAGTGGAAAACAACAAACGCCAAAAGGAAAAGACAACGCCGAAAGGAAAGGACAACGCCGAAAGGAAAGGACAACGCCGACAGGAAAGGACAAATACAAAAGGAAAAAATGAACCGCTAAAGCAAAAGACTAACACAAACGTGGAAAGTGAAACGACAAAAGTAAAAGACAACAAACGCTAGAAGGAACAGTCAAACGCCGAAAGGAAAAGATAACCGTCAACGGTCGAAAAGAGCGTATACTGTGCATTGGCAGGGCTGCTCAATAGCCAGTTGGGGAGCGACTATAAGCCTACTAATTATGCAATATATTTAAGCAGATTCAAGGCACAGACGTTAAACGTAGCCTATGAAGTTAGATCGCAGGCCGCTAGTTTTTTATTCGTAGGATGAAAATGGAAAAATAGGTTTTCAAAATTTTTTAAATTTGTTTCAAAATCATGGTTAGGGTTAGTATTAAGGTTAGGGTTACGTGTTCAAGGGATATTTGACCTGTTTTTTCATAATCCGGTGACAGAATTACAAAAAAAAAAATAGCTGAAAAGCTGTTATTTAGGAATTAGGGGTGTGGCCAATTTCCAAGAAGCTGATTCGTCCATTGGCATGATTCTTCCATTTCCATCCTACGAAAAAAAAAAAAAAAACATCGCGGCCCGCCTGCTAGTTTTTTTTTCGTAGGATAGCGACGGGAAAATCGATTTTTCAAAAAATTTTAAATTTGTTTCAAAATCATGGTTAGGGTTAGAATTAAGGTTATATGGATGGGGGTTATTTGGCCTGTTCTTTCATAATCCGGTGTCAGAATTACAAAACAAGGGTCGGAAAGCTGCTATTTTGGAATTAGGGGTGTGACCTCTTTCCAAGAAGCTGATTGGTCCGTATGAATAGAATTCCCCTCGCTATCCTACGAAAAAAAAACTCGCGGCCCGCCTGCAATGATCGAGCGATAGATCTGCAAATCATGCACGCAGTGTTTCCACTTGTCCCAGGAAATTCCTGAAAATTCGGGAAATTTCGATAGTTTCGGGAAACGTTTTGGAAATTTCGGGTAATATTGAGGAAAGGGTCGTTGTATTTACCCCTTAGTAATTAGGTCAAAAACAGTTGAATCAGTCAATTTGGGGGAATAGTTACTGGATTCTAGAATTCAAGGCACGATTTGCATATTCAATGCACGTGCACTCGATTCATGCGTTTACCGTTTAAAGAGAAACTGCAGATCCCAATTTGAATCAGTGTATAGCTGGTCTATTTCATGAATCGCTCTTGTGAATCATGTTTATATTTTTCTCACTGAATTGTAAGATTTATATGAAGATTAACTGGATATATACAAATACTCAAGTCCTGAACTAAGTTACTTGGATGAAGAGAAATGAAATTAGTGAGAATTAGCTGTTGTTTCAAAATAAGTTTGGGGTGACTGCTCTTGCCATTTAAGAGCAGCCATTATTGCCAAATACTTTTCTTTGGGGGTTTTGTTTTCGTCTGTGACGTGTCTGTTTCTACGGCACGTAAAAAGCACAGTACTGTCAAAAACAAATACCGATTTGCCATTACACACGTAGCCTACGCTATTTCGCGCAGTGGCGTAGCTAGATATTTTTTGTGGGGGGTCAAAAGCCAAAAAAAAAAATAAATAAATAAATTCCGACAGATATTATCTTGATAGTTGTACGATTCGAATTTTTGTTTGTTTTTTTTTTTTTGCTTTCCGGGCAGTTTTGAGTTTTGAGACCGACTTTTGATTTTCACGTTGACATATCGATGTGTAATTCTGCTTAAAAACGTAAGAAGTGTTGTGAGTGTTTGAAATGAATTGTTTTATTTATTCCGACAGAGACTAGAAATTTCCGACAGAGGCCTTCGGAGGCTTGGTGGGGGAGGGGGGCGACCGCCCCTCCCCCCTCTAGCTACGCCACTGATTTTGCGTGTGTCACAAGCATTTCATGATTCTCAAACGCTGTTCACTATTTATCGCATTATTGGATGATTACACGCATAACGGCCTCAACTAACTTAATTGCCTACTCAAAAAGATCAAACTCAAGATCTCCGAGTCCGATACAGCAATTCATCACAGCAAAGAATTTTCACGGCTAAATTTGCAATACTTCCGTGGTGAATACGACCCAGTGACAACAAAGCGTAAGATAGCATTAAGCAATATAAGGTCTACATCTTTAACATAAAAATGACCGACAAAATTTAAAATTTGTGGAAACAAAGTTACCTTCAAGGCTGAGAAATATTGCACCATTTACCATCTTATTGCATGAACTATCTCGTTTTTTTTTCAATTTTTCGTCCCCCTCTCCTTTGACCCCTCCAGGCACGGATCCAGACATTTCAAAACAGGGGCGTAGCCAGGTTTTTGGTGTGAGGGGGCAAAGTGAACTCATCGTCCCCATTCTGGATCGCCGTTATGAGGATGGGTTTAAGGGGAAAGGTGTCCACTCCCCTATTGTTTATTTTTTTGCTGTCTCGAAGGGCTTATATGCAAATAGTGCTATACATTTCTTTTTTATACTAGATCCATGTGCTGAAAATGTCCCGATTTTCGTTCTTTCAAAGAATAATAATTTTTAATTTTGACGAGAAAACGAAATATGATGCGCAAGCCTGCATGTGGTTATAATACATGTGCGCAGACTGGTAGCCAGAGCAGTGGCGGCACCAGGATTTCAAAAGTGGGGAGGGGCAAATGGAGGGCAAAGGACAATGTTGGGGGGCAAAAAATTTTTCGCGCGTAGAGCAAAACCGAGCGCGGGTGGGGTCCAGGGCCCGCCTTAGGGTCCCTGGTGGGGTCAAGGGGTAACGTCCCGGTGGGGGTCCAGGGGGCGAAGCCCCCGGAAGCTCTGAGAATTTAGCATATCTGTGGGTGAAAATTTATGGCTCAGAATGGGTATATATTTTGCTTTAGCAGATGAGGTCCAGAGCTCGCTAAGGACCTCCTAGTAGTGGGTTCCATGGGGCTTAAACTTGGTGGGAGTCTAAAGGGCGAAGCCCCGGAAGCTTTGAGGTGTTTCACTTTCCACGTTTGTGCTAGTCTTTTCCTTTAGCGGTTCAATTTTTCCTTTTGTATTTGTCCTTTCCTTTCAGCGTTGTCCTTTCCTTTCGGCGTTGTCCTTTCCTTTTGACGTTTGTCGTGTTCCACTTTTACGTTAGTCTTTTCCTTTTGGGTTTTAACTTTTCCTTCTACATTTGTCCTTTCCTTTTGGCGTTGTCCTTTCCTTTCGGCACTGTCCTTTCCTTTCGGCGTTGTCTTTTCCTTTTGGCGTTTGTCGTTTTCCACTTTTACGCTAGTCTTTTCCTTTTGGGTTTTAACTTTTCTTTTTGCCTTTGTCCTTTCCTTTCGGGGCAGTTTGTTTTCTCCTTTTGACGTTTGTCTTTTCCTTTTGGCGTTTGACCTTTCCTTCCGGCGTTGTCTTTTCCTTTTGACGTTTGTATTTCCTGTTTCGCGGTGTTGTCTTTTTTGCCCTGATGGCCGCCCATACCTTGCTTTCATCTGAAAACTTTGTTTATGCCTTCTAAAATTCTTTATACGAATCGAAGGCATCGCCGTACTTCATGTTGTCGGCATTACTAACATGATGTGTGCGCGACTTAACACACGAGATCACAAATTAGGCGGTCCGACCAAGTCCTCTTTGCGCGTGCTCAGTTGCCCTGCGAATTGCGATGGCAGTCTCCTTATCCGCAGGGCTATGCCCTGCCAATAGCCACGACGAAATGTTAATCCTCTTTGATAGTGTCAAAGACTTTGCTGTTTAAACTGTATTAAACAACGTGTCATTTGAATCCAGAAGAATATATATACACTCTCCTATGAAAACTTGTATAAATTTAGACCTAGGCCTAACTTGTTTGGGCCTAGGCCTAGCCTAACGTTAGGCCTACTTATGTTAGGCCTAGGCCTAGGCCTACGTCCTATTTTAAAGCTGATATGACAGCACTCACCCCTTCCACGGCGAACTTGTCGATGACAAGTTGTTCGTAGCCAAGATTTAGTAGAATTCTTTCCATTTTCAAATTAGTCCGAACGGGACGGTTCGGTTTACATCAGGCCTATGTAACTTTGGCGCGCTAGATATCGGTGTTTGCATAGGATGCGCACTTTTGAGGCTGCCTCAGTGTTACCACAAAATGAGAATACAAAATGAGAATACAAAATGAGAATACAAAATAAAAATACGAAATGAAAATACGAAATGAGAATACAAAATGAAAATACAAAATGAAAATACGAAATGAGAATACAAAATGAAAATACAAAATGAAAATACAAACTGGGAATACAAAATGAGAATACAAAATGAGAATACAAAATGAAAATACAAAATGAAAATACAAACTGGGAATACAAAATGAGAATACAAAATGAGAATACAAAATGAGAATACAAAATGAGAATACCAAATGAGAATACAAAATGGGAATACAAAATGAAAATACAAAATGAAAATACAATATGAAAATACAAAGTGAGAATACAAAATGAAAGTACAAAATCAATATACAAAATCAAAATACAAAGTCAAAATACAAAATGAACAACCAAATATCCGTGCCGCTTTGGCGTTCCATAGGATCGAGGCTTCGGCAGCATAATGGATTGCATGGATGTAGGCTAAGGCGGTTTTGAGGCTTTTCTTCATCTGAAAAAATATTCCTGTATGGTAGCACAGAAAGCAGGACACACGAACCTGCTCTGTGCCGTAGCGTATCACATGCAGTCATGGTATAAGATATACTATTCGAAATTGAAGCAAGTCAGTTGAGCTCTCGCACTGTATATGGCAAGCTAAATGTGCAATAATTCGAAAAACAAGGTTTTTCACCGAAAAACACAGTTTTTCGCGATAAACTCAGTTTATCGATAAACAAGGTTTATCGAGCGAAAAACTCAGTTTTTCGATAAACAGAGTTTTTCGATAAACTCAGTTTTTCGATCGAAAAACCTTGTTTATCGAAAAACTCTGTTTTTTCGCGATAAACTGAGTTTATCGATAAACAAGGTTTATCGAGCGAAAAACTCAGTTTTTCGATAAACAGAGTTTTTCGATAAACTCAGTTTTTCGATCGAAAAACAGAGTTTTTCGATAAACTCGATTTTATCGAGCGAAAAACCGAGTTTATCGATAAACAAGATTTATCGAGCGAAAAACTCATTTTTTTTCGATAAACAGAGTTTTTCGATAAACTCGGTTTTTAGACCGAAAAACAGATTTTTTCGATAAACTCAGTTTATCGAGCGAAAAACAGAGTTTTTCGATAAACAAGGTTTATCGAGCGAAAAACTCGGTTTTTTAGTCACGTGTCTTAGGCTTCCGTCAGACCGAGGATGCGTGATTTTTTCTCGTAGGACAGCGAGGGGAAAGTTATCAATTATTCATGTTATGGGATTCGTTTGTCATGATTATTCTTGGCGTTTTCCTTCTTTCAATTCAATTCAATTTATTTATTCCAGCAATGAACAGATAATGACATGAATATTTGAATAGTTTAAAGCAGTTGATCAACACCATTGCATGGAAAAGGAGAAAAAAAAGGAGTATAAATACTTATAATTAATTTTTCCCCTTAACTTAAAAAAGATAATACGTACAAACAGTCAATTACAACACATAATACAACTCACAGATTACAACACAATAGAAACACAGTGACAAGGAAATGGCTGGGAACAATTCATGAGTTACACTAGAGAAAGTGAACCTTTTATCTGCATTGTGAATAGGATGTTAACCTCTCTGAGATTCAGTGACGAATGGTGTCAGGGAGGGGTTTACCTAAAGTACCAATCCAACAAACATGCCCAGTTGTTCACCGGGTCGAATTCCACTGGTTTCTCTGGGCTTGGACATGAGGCAGGCTTTAAATATGATTTAAGGCCAGATGCGGATGCCAATACTATGATGTCACTTGTGCCCATTCCTTCGCCTGGCTGCCCCTGGATGAAATGTGTAGGCGTACTTTCCGAGATCCTCCGTAACATGGTGGTTTTGAGTTAACTTACAGGTAACTCACTGTATCACTGATGTATGCTCCCTCGGAGGTGGCTACAGTGCGGACATTCTTTTGGTTTACGCGTATAGGACCTTTTGTTTTTCCAGCTTCAGTCCACGACTCATCATTTAAAAGCTGGCAAACTCATGGTCTTTCCAGTGTTATGAGCTTATGACCACAGCCAAAGTGTAGGCCTATCTTGTGTAACCCTGTTTTAGCTCACGAGTACGGTGTCAACGCTGTCATCAGCATGGCAGTAAAAACAGGTTCGTCGTCGGTACAACTACTGTTGCAGCTTTACTATATTATCTCCATTACGAGTAGCCCTTTAACCTCCCTTCTCTTACGAAATGTACACTGAATAGGCTATACACATGGACTCTACAGTAGGAAGACGCTATGAATCAGTAATCACCACAAACGACTCCGATGCATGAATAATTGATAACTTTCCCCTCACTGTCCTACGAGAAAAAATCACGCATCTCGGTCTGACGGAAGCCTGAGACACGTGATTGAAAACCGAGTTTATCGAAAAACTGAGTTTTTCGCTCGAAAAACCTTGTTTAACGATAAACTCAGTTTATCGAGCGAAAAACAGAGTTTTTCGATAAAAACTGTGTTTTTCGGTCGAAAAACCGAGTTTATCGGTGAAAAACCTTGTTTTTCGAATTGTTTCACATTTAGCTTTCCATAACTGTACGTCGTTCAGACCTTATAATACATCATGGGTGCAAGAGTGTTTTCAAAATTCCTAAGATCATCTGCCTAAAAGTCCCAAGATTTCCCAAGGTTGACTAAAGCGTACCCAAACTGTGAGCCTTGGACTTACAGCATCATGTAGCAATGAAAGGGAAGAAATTTCATTCAAGCTTAAAGAGGTCCATTTATCTCCTTCTGCATGACAATTACTTGTTAACTTATGATGTACGGTAATCAAGGGGGTTCTACAAGGGGAAAATAAGTGAAATTGGCTTATATTCCTAAGATATTCTGTCTAAATTCCACGGTAAATTCTCTGCACATCCCCATATTATCTCAGGGAGGTGTTAACAACTCCCTGGTTATCTACTCCAAATCCTAAGTTTATCAAGTCAATCGGTAGATTCCCAACATCTTAGGAAACATACCAAGCGCTGCTCTCACTAATATGAATACGGAGTTACCGTTACCGTTACATAACCTACACCTAAGGAAACCCTAGTTTTGTACGAAATACTCTAAACCAAAACCGTCATTTTGTGATTACTTGATTTCATGTTAATAATTAACTTATATTTGTGTTCACTGGATTCTTTGAAACTAGTCGCTTGATATCATTACTTAGTTCTCAATCTAAAATAGTTCTGTTGAGGGAGTGTGAGCAATTTGTTTAGAACAACAGTCTGGAAAACGACAGAGGGGCCTTGGAAGCTTCAAATTAGGGTTAGGCCAATCACTCAAATTATTTGCAATCTTATTCTTGTCCATAGGCGGGATTATACGGGGGGCGAGCGGGGGCACTTGCCCCCACTTTTTTCCAGAGCTTAAAAACTAAAAATAATAAAAAAAAAATGAGAGAAAGTAAGCGAGACCAGAGAAATTATAAGAGAATTTTCAATAGCCTATTATGATTAAATTTTGCAATGTTTTAAGACGGAAAATATTATTATCAAAAACCATAAAAGGAAAATTTTTCTCGGCGCGCTTCGCGCGCAACTCCAGAGAAAACTGACTAAAACAGTTGAAAATTTTGTCTGGCCCCGCAAAATTTCTTTCCTCCTGCCCTCCACACGATTATGACTTGAAGCTCTGAAACAAGGGTCACTGAAATTACTAATGTACGTGATAAAATTCACCATGGTCTTTGCAAACAAAGTCCCAAACCCTATACCCATGTATAGGGAACCGCAATTTTCGAAAAAATGGCGTTCTCCCCATGAGGCTTATATAAATCGATGTCTCATTAGTACTGCTGTACTGCCGTGCCTAGGAAAACTTTGGTGGAACTGCCTCTTTATTTCTTCCTGTAGGACAGCTTGACTAAATTACCATTCCAAATTCCTCGCTAAATCTCTCGCTGTTCAATATCCTCACCAACTACTAAAATCCTCAGCAGATTGACTGACGGCTACTTTCTTAAATTAGCAATCATCGTATGAAAACTATTTCATTAGCGTTCAAATTGCACCTGGGGGAAGCAGGATTTTTTCAAAAAAAAAAAAATTGGCTCAGAATGGCCGTAAAAGCCGTCGAATTTAAGAAATATTTCTCTGGGAGGACCCTAGGTTCCCACATCCTGCTCTATGGAAAGAACAGACACATGGGGAAAGTAAGAAAAACTAAGAAAACAATGGGCTACAATTAAATGTCTCAACGCTTATTTCTTCTGCACGCTTCGCGCGCACCCGTTTTAAATATTATTTCGGGGTTTTAAGGTTACTTACCGTAGACCATCCTGCTTTTCATAGCTTTATACAAACTCTTCTATTATCATTGAAGCCATCAATGCCCCCATGGCCGTATGCAGCGTAGGGGGAGTTCCCCCTCCCCCAGAAATTTTCAAAGCCAAATTTTTATCATCATCCATCTGTGTAAATTTACCGACTCTTTAAAGATTGTTTGATGGAAGTTGTAAGACACGGAAAGTGTCATTTTCGGTACCGTTATAAGAGACAGGTGCTTAGCGAAGGGGGTCAAGAGCTCTCTCCTTGAGGATATTTTTCTTTCTTATCATTTCTATTACTCATATTACTAAAAAGTATAAAAATTGCGAATTTTTTTAGCTCGTTTCGTGCGCACCCATTCTTAATACTACATCTCCCATTCTTAAAGTTATTGTTCGAAAAACCCCTGGAGATCCTCAACATAATCCATTCTACCCTACTTCCTTAAGCCCTCAGCGTTGTCGATTCCATATGACTGTTAGTCTCATGGAGTAAGAATATAATTAAAAAAAAGTCAAATTGTAATTATTGTAATTGTGTTTTTTGTGGTAGGCCTACAATAATTGCCCATCTTATGTCATTTGAAGTTGAAGCTAAAATACATCATTTTAATGCCTACAATTTCGTAAATACCCCAGAGCTATCGGGGGCTCTGCCCCTGGACCCCTCCAGGGGCCCTGCAGCGGGCCCCTGGACCCCACGCAGTTAGGGGAGCGCTTCCGAAGGCGCCGTTTGACAGTCTAATCGTATTTGCCCCCCCCCCACTTTCAGACATCAAATCCCGCCCCTGTTCTTGTCACATAAAACTTGCATATATTTTGGTTTAAAAAATTACAATATTGTACAAGAAGTAATAGAACAAGAAAGGAGAAATGTCACCATATGGGACTTAATGACTTGTGGCAAGTCTTAAACACGACACCTATACTATACGAGCTATTCCCTGTTTTCCAGTTCACAACTTGCAGCAATACATTTACGATTCTCGCATTGAGGGCACAACTCGATGATTGTGGAGAATAATTTCAAGGATTGTTGTCACCAGTGCATGTGACTGCATATGCAGCCATGTGAGAAATTATGTTTTTGTGTGCCTTACTAGATGGGGAAGTGAAGAAAAGGCCAGGACAAGTGAATTTCAGTGGTTGCTTACCTGACTTGGTAAGTGGGCATGAACGTGTAGAGCCCATTGAATGATTAATTCTGAGTCAGAAAATTTGTGTACATACAGGGGTGGTTGTAAATACCAAAAGCTTGACAAATTTTTTGTGCTGAGGGCCACTTGTACTGGAGATTGTATCTGTACAGGCCACAATCTGTACGAGAGAAGTATGCAGTAAAACTATAGGTTCCTCAAATCTTAGACGTCTCGTCCAAAACTGCCCTGGGCCTCACTAAAACACGCCCCCACAACATAACAGCTTGTGGCAATGCATGTCCCTGGCAGCAAATGGAAAGCAGGCCCGTCCTATTATCAGGGAAGTTATGCTATAAAGTGATAAACTTCTACACAGTTCATGTGAGTGTTGTTTAAAGCACATTGGCATCTCAAACTTCATACCTAGTAACAAAATAGGCCCAGTCTCCCTTCCCATAAATTTTTGTTATCCTGTTTTTCTGTGTTACCCAAAAAAGAATTCAATTCCACAGTTTGGCATTTGGCCAGTGGACCACCGCAAGGTAACACTGCTACAGTACATTTTACATTTACTAATTCAACTGTTACATTTCTGTCTTATGTGGCATGTAATCACATTGAGTTTAGTACTTGAATGTTTGACTGGAGGTCTTGATAAGTCCTTGAAAAGTTCTTAATTTTTTTTCTGTCGGAAAGGCTACGAACCGTTGGCAACGGTTGCCAACAATGGCCCAGGGTAATGCCAACGCTGTGTGCTCTTTTCTTTCCATCACGGCAATAACCCGACTAACCTTGATTATTGACCGTATTACTATATAATTAAAACACCGTATGAAAGTCTCTACACCACAAGCTATCCTGCCGTTTCATCCACTGCGACTCAATTTATCATCTCGTTAAAATGTGGAATTTGACTTATTCATTTCTCTGATATAATTTATTCTTCACCCCATCATAAATCAGTATTTGCGTATAAAGCCGTGAGGTATATATGCCAATTAATGACTGTATAGGCCTATACCTGTCCCTGAAGTACCAAACACAACTCCGGACAGTTCGACCATTTCACTTACGGTGTTACACTGATGAGTAAACCACCGTGTGTACGAGCATAAGCTGATACAATTTTGAACTATCTATTCTACGGGGGAAAAAATGCGGTACGCACCGACCCAATGGAACGCCTTGTAAGGGTATGAAAGGGAGCAGGCTCTGGTTGTAAAGATATATACTGTCAGCGTTTTTAGGTTTAAATTAATTAAATTCACGGGTAACCAAGAGAGTCAAAGTGTAGGCCGTGCAGACGGAGAGGCATGGGTGGAGCCAGATGATGATCTTCACCAAAGCTAATTCAAACGTGAACCGCGAAGCCCTAGAAGAGCCGGGATCAGGGGCTGACCATGGAAAAACTGGAGGCCAGATGAACTGTGGTGTAATCTGAGGCAATTTCCCACGATTTTAGTACTGTTAGCCTTATATGGTTAATGGCTAACAATACCGTGTTTCTTTCTACGCTTGTCGAATTGAGCGATTTGTAACCGTGGCGTTTTATTCTTTCGCTGTTTGGAGACTTCGAAACTATCAACGGTTAAAAGGTTCCGAAACAGTTTCTTTCATATTCCTTTTTTTTTTGCGGAAAATATTCAGCGGTAAGAGTTTGATAATTTTCTTTTTGATTGTGTTGGTTAATCTAACATAATTAGTACAATCCGCAAAAGTGTGAATGGTTGCATCCTTACATCCCAAGCACTTGATCCAAAACAAGAAGTCAAAAGTAAAATAAACTTCTGCAAAATACTGTGAGACTGTTCAGGAAAAATAGTCTGGGCCGTTTAGCGTTGATGGATCGGGGATCCTTAAGATAAAGAGAGAGAGGGAGTCTTTGTCTAGCTACCCCATTGTCTCTATTCTGGTTGCAGGGCATGCAGAGGACGATACACTCTAAAAACATCCTGGTTAAATTAAGCAGGATAGGGGTCAATAGTTGCCCATACATTTCCTGGTTGGATGTGAACACGAAACTGGGTTCAGAGAAACGTTTTTCTGGTTAAAGTAACTCTTTACAACATCTCGGCCAAAATTTGACATTTTCCTGGTTAAATTTGAACAGGATCTCCTGGTAACTTTAACCAGGAAATGTATGGATAAATATTGACCCCTATCCTTGTTAAATTTCACCAGGATGTTTTTAGAGTGTAGATGCATGACGTTATGGATATATCTTGCGATTCCGAGTCTGTGCAAAGACTACGCCCGTTAGAGCCAGACAAGGTACTGAAGAGGGCGAAACAGCTAGCCGGGGGTATAATTTTAAGGCGGACGAGTTATAATAAAATGCATTTATATGATTGTAAGTTTTTATTTCCTAAATGATTATTGGGGAGCTGGCCTGGCTAGCACATACGGCAGGGAGGGGGCAAGGGCGGGAGGAGGGGTACCAGGTAATCTAACAAAAGCACTTTTTGCAGTTGTCGTTATTCCATACTCTTCAGGAATTAAAATGAAAACGGATTAGGGGGCGTTTTTGACACAAAATTGGTCACACACACGCATGCATACATATTTTAGAATTTAGATATCAATTTGGGATTGGCCTAGCTCGTGTTTAGGTTTCGATAGCCTTCGATAGCCTTGTGATTTTTTTAAAGTTTTGCTCATTTGTGGTAGATTTTAAGTTGCGAAATTTGATGTAATTTTGCAAGGACTTGTTGCTATGATACCTCACAAGCATTTAATGGGGTTATTTGAATATATATGATGCGTATATTGACCCGATCAAAGAAATTGGTTAGTCTGCGCGCAGTATAACTTGAGTTAGAAACATGATATCGTAAAACAAAAACATATTAAAAATCAGCATTTTTGTCATAACTTGGACTCGAAAAAGGTGGCTGAAGAAAAATTGTTCAATTAAGGCCGAAAATAATAAAAATGAAAGGCTTGTGAAAGGTTTGTGATTTTTAGAAATATTACTCATTTTTGGCCTGATTTCAAATTTGCGATATTTGATGTAATTTTACAAGAACTTGTTGCTATGATATTCCACAAGCATTTAATGGGGTTATTTTGAATGAATATGATCCGTGAATTGGTTCGCGCAGAGTAATGGATTAGTCCACGTGCAGGATAACTTCAGTTTAGAAAGATGATATCACAAAATCGATTTCATATTCAAAATCTGCACCTTCTTTGTTATAAGGACACAAAAAATGTGGATGATGAAAAATGTACAATTTCGGCTGAACATAATAAAAATGAAAGGCTTGTGATTTTTACAAATTTTGCTCATTTTGGCCTGATTTTAAATTTTGTCAAACGTGATGTTTTCGGTAAAAACTTGTTGCTATGATGTAAAAGAAACATTTAATTGAGACATTTGAATAATTTGTATTGGGTGATATGAATAAATAATGATGCATATATTGGCCCGAGCAAAGAAATTATATAGTAAGTCTGCGCGCAGTATAATTTGTATCAGAAACATTATATCACAAAATGGATTTCGTACCCAAAATTTGCCGCCTTTTTATCTACGGATACAGTAAACAGTCGGATGATGAAAAGGATTTTCAATTTAGGCCAAAAATAATAAAAATGAAAGGTTATAGGCTTGTGATTTTTTTCAACATTTCCTCATGTTTGGCCAAATTGTAATTTTGTGAAATTTGATGTTATTTTGCGAAAACGTGTTGGTCTAATACTTCACACGCATTTAATTGGATCGTTTGGATAAATAAATATGATGCGTAAATTGGCCCGCCCATAGAAATTGGTATGCGTGCAGTATAACTTGAGTTAGAAACATGATATCGCAAAGCAGATTTCATATTCACAACATGCACCTTTTTGTTATAAGGATACAATAAAAAGTCGAACGATGAAAAGTTGTCCAATTTAGGCCGGAGTTAATAAAAATGAAAGGCTGTGGCCTTGTGATTTTTAAATTTTTTTCTCATTTTTGGCCTGATTTTAAATTTTCTCAGACTGGATGTTTTTGGCAAGAACTTGTTGGTATGATATAAAAGACATCTAATTGAGACATTTGAATAATTTTGTACTGGTTGTATGCATAAGTACTCTCTAAATGTAAAAGAGTAAAAATCTACCAAAAGGATTGACTACAGTGACCACACTCTGTTTCGAGTGACATTCCACATTCTATCGAGTGGGATTTTCACTCATCTGGAGTCAATCACCACTCCGAACAGAGTTGAATTTCAGTCGATTTCCTCTCGATGAAAGAGTGGTTCACTGTAGACAATCGTCAAGGAGGGAATTTCACTCTTACATTAAGAGAGTATGATAAATAAATTGGCCCGAGCAAAGAAATCATTTAGTCTGCGCGCAGTATAACTTGAATTAGAAACTTTACATCACAAAACGGATTTCGTATCCACAACCTGCAGCCTTTTTATCATACTGATAAAATACACAGTCGGATGATGAAAAGGTGTCCAGTTTAGGCCAAAAAATAAGAAAAATGAGAGGCTATAGTCTTGTGATTTTTTAAAAATTTGTTTATTTTTGCCCGCTTGTAATTTTGTAAGATATGATATTATTTTGCAAGAACTTATTGCTCTGATACTCAAAACGCATTTAATTGCATCATTTGAATAAATACGATGCGTATATTGGTACGCGCATAGAAATTGGTTAGTATGCATGCAGTATAACTTTATTTAGAAACATGATATCGCAAAACAGATTTCATATTCACAACATGGAATTTTTTGTCATAAGGATGCAATAAATAGTGGGATGGTGAAAAGTTGTCCAATTTAGGCATAATAAAATTTTAAGGCTAGAGCCTTATGATTTTTGGTTGCGATGATAAGAGAAACCTATGCATTCACGATTGTGTGAGTATGTATGAGTGTATGTGTGTGCGTGGGTGTGCTTGTATGTGTGTATTTGTGACACTTTGCTCGTTAACACAATATCTCAAGAAGGGAAATTCTGACAGTTCTCAAACTTGGTACATAGATGTCCCATATTAAAAGAAAGAATCCTATTGTTTTTTGGTGGGAGTAAAAGGTCATCTGGGGTCACCGGGGGTCAAACTCTGAAAACCTTGTTAACACGATATCTCAGGGTAGGAAGCTTGGATAAATTTCATACTTAGTATATAGATGCCTTGTGGTAAGAGAAAGAACCCTTTTGCTTTTTGGTGAAGGTCAAAGGTCATCTGGGGTCACCGGGGTTTAAATCCTGAAAACATTGTTAAAACTCGATATCTCAGGGTAAGAAACTTGGATAAATTTCATACCTAGTATGTAAATGCCTTATGGTAAGAGGGAGAATACTATTGTTTTTGGTGGAGGCCAAATGTCATCTGGGGTCACCGAGGGTCACGGGGGTAAAATCCTGAAAACTTTGGTAATACGATATCTCAATGTAGGAAGCTTGAATAAATTTCATACTTAATGTGTAGGTGCCTTATGGTGAGAGGAAAAACCGTATTGTTTTGGTGGAGATCAAATGTCTTCTGGGGTCACCTGGGTCAAACTCTGAAAACCTTGTTAACATGCTATCTCCAGATAGGAAGCTTGGATGAATTTCATACTTAGTATGCAGATGCGGTGTGGTGAGACTAAGAACCTATTGCTTTTGGTGGGGTCAAAGGTCTCGTGTGTCAAACGCTGTAAACCAAGATCATTTTCTGGGGTCACCACAGATCAAAAAGCAAAATTTCCCAAAAATTCCTAAGACCTTCATCTGGGGTCACCAAAGGTCAAAACGCAAAATTCCCCAAGAATTCCCAGTACCAAATGTGAACACAAAACTGTATTTACAAACAGGTTAAGATAATTTAAAACCAGTGACTGAAAGAAATAGGACAACATGGTATTATTTGGAATAAAACATATATCATCGTAACCTCAATGAATTTTTGGATTCTGGTTTCAAATTTTGCCCATTTTTGGCCTGATTTTAAATTTGCGAAATTTGATGTAATTTAACAAGAACTTGATGCTATGATACCTTACAAGCATTTAATGAATGCTTGTGAATCTGCCAAAATAGCAAACGGCTATTACATGATTTTGTCCCGAACGATATTTTTCACCTTGAAATCAACATAGTTTTACTCAGGGGAAATCTCACTCCTGTCCTCAACTTGATAAGCCGTGTAATACAAATATATGTCTGTGTATTTGCTTGTGTGTGTGTCAACTTGTAATTCGTTCACTCAGTATATCACAGCCTGAAGAATCTGTGGCCAAAATCATACCATTTACGTCGCATATAACATGAAGGCCCAGGGACACTTATAGCCAGGATGCTTACTTTATGATTTTTGGATGGGTAACTTGGTAGCTTAAGGAGGGGGGGGGGGGATTCGTAGAGGTAGGGCTTCGAGCAATGTCAAAATATTTTAATTTGATTCCATGGGCGGATACAGGGGGTGACTAGGGTGACTAGTTACCCCTCACCAATGTGGCACCCATTTATAAAGGACAATGTTGTAAATATAATAAGGTTAAATTATATTTTAAAAAGGAGGTGCACACATAATTAAGCAAAATTTTCCAAAGTGGAGTGGACACTCCCTCTCTTTACACCCCCAGGACACAGCTCAATAGTCACCCCCTTCACAAACTTCTGGATCTGCTACTTGATTCATGTTGTGGCAGGGGGGGGGTTGATATTTAAAGAACAAGTCAAAGCTCTCTGGAGTCTATCCTGTCTCAAGAGTAACGCGTGGGTTTGATGTTTGTATGCCAATTTGACCAACTCTGTCTTGTTCGGGACATGGTATAATTCCCAAGCTCTCCTGTTACTATTGAAGTAACGCAAGTGTTTTCCAGCTTTACCTCTGGACATTTAATCCCGGAAGGAAAACAGGCAATTTTCCACAGTGCACTATGGTCAAAGCTGAAAATTAGCTTGATTAAGTAGTTCCTTGTTCAATTTCTTTTATCTGCAACCTGTGCTGGAACTGTCACCTTGCCTACCTGGGACCACATGGGTTAATACTTAATGGGAGTTATGGGCTTTTCATGGGTATTGATTGAGCATTATGGGACCCATATGGGCTTATGGTGCATTTCCAAGGAACACGTTCTCCCACATGGGCCCTGCTAGGGCATCGTGGCCCTCCCAGTTGTTTGCCAATACAGGCCCCATCTGGGCACGTTGACAGGGATCCTGCGTTATGATGTCAGTTGATCTCAAAACCTATATTGATGAAAGATATCTGTTGACTATGAATTCACATTCATAGTCACTCCAGGGAGTTTCAGTGGTAATCATGGGCGTGGATCCATCTCCAAAGATGGGGGACTTTTCACCATTTGCGAATCGCCTTCCTGGGGAGGGGTCTAAGGGAGGGGTGTCTCCCTCCCCTTTGGAAAAGTTGCTCACGAAAGGTGAATTGGATGCAAAATGGTGCTACATTTGGTGCTAAATTTAAATTGAATATATCACCAAGAATTTTTATTTTTTAGGAAGTTTTTCATCTTCCTTGCTTTAGTGGATTTTTTACCTAGTTCTTGGGGTAAATCAAGACCACACTGTGTGAAGTAAGTGACTAGTAAACCATTAGCCAGGGGCGTATATACATGAATATGCAGGGGGTGAACTACTTTGGGACCAACTACATTTCTTGGAGACCGACTCCCGTTGGCATAGCTAATTACAATTTACAGGACGGTAGTAATAATCATAGGCGTACGGAACTCTTCCAATTTGGGGATAAAAATTCTTTTCCCCGAATCTCAAAAAATTGCCCGAAATTTGTTGCAGTTCAGGTGCAAAAGTAGACCACTAAGCTATTACATCCGCGCTAAGCGCGCGAAAATATTTGCACATTTTTTTGGGCATTCGATCAAAAATTCGGAAACTCAGTAGAAAATTCGTTCAATCTTTTCAATTCAAATGTTTTTCATGTCAGGTTTACTGTTACAAAGGCATACTTAACTGGATTTCACTAAACCGCTAGATGCGCGCGAAGCACGCGAAAATTTTTGCACATTTTGGGGTCATTTGATCACAAAATCGGGGACTCAGTAGAAAATCGGGGGAATATTTTGACTTCAAATGTTGTTCATGTCTGGTCTATTGTTACAAAAGCATATTGAACTGGATTTGAGACCGACTTTTTGGCCGTCAGAGACCGACCTTTGATTTTCACTGGGGCCACCTCCCTCCGTATTTACGCCCCTGTCATTAGCATGTTTACTCATATCTAATAAATTTGGATATGAAAGTGATCAGAACTGTGCATGTCAGAGCTTTTTCGAAAGTCTGATAGAGGTGATCCTGGTAGCAATCTTTTCATTATTTCACTGTGGTACACCTTGTCCTTGCATAGTAGTCGACTCTCAACGAACCTTTCCAATATTTTCTTCAACTAGCATAAATTAGTTTTAGGAGCTTTAGTATATAGTGCCATGGAATTTTGTGGCACAGAGCCGACGGTAAATTACAGGGGCACCACGGCCATTTTTGATGTCGGCGTTAGCAATTTTTAAGTAACTTTACGATTTTGTCTCTTATTTAGAGCAATTAGTAAAGACCAAAAACATGGAAATGAGGTTGGGCCACCTCCCCTGTGAAAAATTGGAAATTGGAAGGTGTCTAGATGGCAAATGGTGCAATATTTGGGCGCAATTTTGCTTTTAAAATGTAGTGTCAATTTGTAATCTACTTTTATATTATCTTCTTCACAGTTTTAGTTTTCATCATTTTGAAAAAGTGAGGGGGAATTTTTGGAGATGTCCTCCCTTCCAAAAAAGTGAGGGGGACGCGTCCCCCGTCCCCCATAATCCACGCCCATGGTGGTAATTATCTGGTCAGGTGTACAGTAGCGTAGCCCGCTAAAACACATCATTGCGGGAGCTAGTGGAAGGAGGTTTAAAATACGGAATCGATATTGTTACCTTAGGGGTCGGGGGCGGATGAGACGATTTTCCAGAGGAAAACCTTTAGGACCAGACAAAATTGCAAGATTCAACAAAAATGTGTCCGATAATTGTCTATTTCACCAACTTCGGGAGTTTGCAGCTCCCGACCGACTGGCTCTTACGACGGCTACTTACTATTCGCAATCACTTTTAAGAATAGTTGCTACGAGTATCTTTCACCTTGTGGGCTTTCTGACTGTTCTATCTGGTTTCAGGTCGGAATTACATGCTAGTGTAAGCTAATGGTGACCCTCGGCGTCCTTGTTGAAGCTGACTCGGAGGGCATTCATTAAAAAACGACACGGCCAAAAGATACTATAGATATGGGTA
Organism: Holothuria leucospilota; assembly: GCA_029531755.1. Taxonomy (NCBI): domain Eukaryota; kingdom Metazoa; phylum Echinodermata; class Holothuroidea; order Aspidochirotida; family Holothuriidae; genus Holothuria; species Holothuria leucospilota. The sequence continues at coordinate 37,221,238 of CM055982.1, forward strand.
CGGTTTATTTCTTTGCAATATGATAAAACCTGTTCGATGTTATAACATTGGCGAATTTCCAAAGGATGAAGGGGAAATATTGTTCTCGGACATCACGAAGACTGGTGTGCATGGTCAGGTATGGCCAAAAGAGACAATGTGTGTATTTGAATGTACATTCAATGACATTGGCAATAAACTGTATGTAATCAGAAGCCAACCGCAAGAGCGTCACGCTGAAGTCTTTCTTCTTGAAGAACTTGGAAACATAAAACAGAAATTGGCTGAACATTCAGTGACAGTTTACATGAACTATTCACCATGTGCATTGTGTAGCGTAAACATAAGGCACTTTATGGCGAGCCATAAAGAATTGCATGTGTCGTTCATATTTGCCCAGCTATATAACATCAGCAGGCCCTCATGTAGCCCTGATGAAGATCGATGTGGAAGGCCTGGTTGTAACCGCGATACCGAGGACCGCAGATCTAACCGACTCAATCTTGTAACGATTAAAGATTGGGTACGTCCGGCTGATTTGCATGATTGGCGGTATCTTAAAGGTCTTCTCTCTTATTACGATGACTCTGATCACGATCTTATCAGAAATCGAAGGGATGAAGATAAGTGCCTATTGGATGATTGGAAGCAAATTCAATCTGAGTGTTCACTGAGCATTGTTGATCCAATCGAAAATTTATGAAAATATTAGTTCCTGATCTTCCACCTTTAGTAAAGTGGAAACTTGCTAACGCCCCACGTAAAACGACTTTAATAAGCGGAATATCCGTGAACGGTTCGGGAGATCTTCCCTCAAACCAAAATTCTCCCGAATGGGGAAAAAGTATGCACATTGTATAGGCTTGCTAGTCTTACAAAGATAAGGTTTAGCAAGAAAAGGGACCACTCCAAAACTTGCGTTTTTTTCTCAAAACGGCGTGATGAACCACCGATTATAGGACGTGGCTTTTCGGTAGCTATGAAAATGCATCTATCGAATATACATTTTTAAGTAAACTACAAACCTGGCCTTTACATCATCTATGTAAGAATTTTATCTTTATAGATACCCAGCAAGGGATATAATTTTAAAGAGTCCACAGAGTGGTATTTTTGTTGGGGCTTTGAACGAGGATAAACGTATGAATTATGCGACTTGAAACACAACATGTAGTTTGATAAGGAGTGAAATATCTTGAGTTATAATCACGGAAACTGCCTTATGCCAAATTGACCATTTGTTCCCCTTACTTAAAGAAAACTCTTTTGTGACTGTGTGTTTACTGAAATAAAAGTTAGAAATTTTAACCCGTGTGCAATATAAGCGCCCAAGACGATTATCTTGTTTAACATTGCCTGTTTTCTAGAATCGCTTTGCTGTGCATTTATTTGTACTGTTTTATGTTGTTTAGCCGTGATATTTTTAAACTAAGCAGTTGGAATATGTAGCCAGGTCTTCAGTGTTCAAATGGTTTCTTTTGGTTGAAGAGTTACATTAGTACGTAAGTATTATTAGTAAGTAGTATATAAGAGTAAGTACCATATGAGAATTAATGACGGGTAGACGGTCAGAAAAAAAGCAATAAGGCTTAAAACAAACTCCAATTATTGTGCTACTACTAAAAGGCTTTTCTTTAATCTTAAAAACTTTAAATATTTTTGATGTTTATAGGTATCAGGTTTCGATCTTTATGTACAAGTATGTTGGTACCTCGTCCATTATTTTCGACAATTACTTTAACTTTAACCGGGATTACCATCACCACCACACTAGGAAGTCAGATAATTTTCATGTAAGTAGGTTTTGCACAAAAGCTTTCAATCGTTCTCTCTATGTCATGGGTCCAAAGTTCTGGAACAATCTCGACAACACTATTAAGAATTCTAAGTCCATAGGTATATTTTGTAAACACTTAAAGGATCATTTTTTACGGAGGTACAAGGCTTAAGCCACTACTACTTTTACTTTCTATATGTTATTGTTTTATGTGTTGTTCTTTTATATGTTTACTCATACTATAATTGTTTATTCTGTCAAAGGGGGGCTGCTCGCAAAAGCAACCTGCTTCTCCAGCCCTCCTCCACTCCCCCAGTCATTTGTATAACTGTGTTATATTTCAATTTATGGAAATAAACTGAACTGAACTGAACTAAGGCGGGTTCCCTCTTTCGTCACAATGAAAAAGTAGATTCTAAAGGCCTAACTTGCCCTTTTATGTCTACTGTAGGAGTTGTTCCCTGGTCTACTAAGGTGTCATGCACGCTATCCCTTCGTATTTGAGGACACAGGGAGTTGTTAACAACTCCCTGGAGTAGGTCACTAAACACCGATGTTGATAATGACGACATTCTTCTCATTGACACAATTCGCAATACGAATTACCTCTCATGTTTTGCTTATAGGCAAAATTTTAAAATGGAATTCACACTTCGATCCTGACGATTGTGTAGATCTGGAGTGCCATCTTTCAAGCCTCTTTTTTAGTCATTTAGAGAAACTTAATCATAACATTTTCAATTCCGTTTTCTTCGTCGCATATAGGCACGAAGTATTTGCTTCATTTAATGAATAAAACGGAAAATCAAGTTGTTGCTCTTCCTGTGGACAAAAGGATTAAACCTAAGATCATATTTTGTGGGAATGTCAGTATGTTTCTTATTTTTATCTACATATGGAACAAAAAACTTCTGGACAGTCAGTCTCTATTTTCAAGGTCCTAAAACATCCTTTTAATTTTCTTATCTTTAATATGAAATACTTTATTTTTCAAAAGAAAATGAAAATGAAATACCGAAATACCGAAACTGTGATACAGAATACGGATGAATTTCTTCACAATTTCGTTTATTAAATGTCGAGAAGTATCTTGATCGTAAGAATATACGAGGTCCTTTTTCTTTCAACAGTTTGAAAACCACCTTCAGCACGTTTGATGTACTACTTGATTCATCGTTACTTACATTTCCACACTCTTGTTATAATCAGGGGCGAAAATATCTAATTTTGGCCTGTCTTTACATGCTGCATGTTTTCCTCTTTCGTTTTACGCATTGTGCAAAGAGTTTGCTGATATTCTTTATGTCATGTAAAATTGTCACATGGTTTGGTTCAGAACATTTATGTTTAATTAAATATGTATGTCACAGTGTATGTTAAATGTCAATAAAAGATGACCAAAAAAAAAGTTTGAACTTGCACTTGTTAAGAAAATGAAACATGCAGATAAAAGTTTGAATATTCATACATGTTGGTCGTTGTTGGGAAAGCAGTCCACAAGATCATATTTCCATACCAATGAATATGCATATAGACGGGGCTTAATTCTTCTAAATCAGGCCACCCAAGGTTACGTCACAGTAAGCACCGGTTGCCGTAGAATATGCGCAAAAACATATTCGTGCAAACGCTTAAGCCATTGCATGCAAAAAGTAGACGAATTAGAGTTTACTTTTCATTGTGGCGAAAGTGTAAACGGGCCTTACCAGTTCTTTTGCCAACCAGCCGTGATGTCATTTTTGTAAACATAATTGATCTCTGGGCTAAAGCAAGGGCGGGGGGGGGGGCGGATACTTGATCTATGTTATTGTTTCGTTGCCTTTCTATCATAGATACTTTTTTTCTGTAAAGGTCTTATTCTTAGTAAGCGCATCCTGCTTTTTCAGGCTTCTTCACCTCCTGCATATTTTATGTCAGTTTGTATCGCGTAATATTTATGGAAATTAATGAAATAGAATGGGGAGAATTGTGGATTTACGGGGACGCTGTGGGCGTTCCCCTGGGTCCTGATTGAGCGCTCCTTGCCACCATGCTCGCGTCATCATGGTAGACACAGAACTGCAGCAAAAGTTGTGTTTCCTTTTTCCTAGTCTTTATTTCCCCCGTCTCTTTAATGCCTTGGATCTTACGGACTATTGAAGACATTTACATTATACCTGTAATGACAGACGCAGTTATACAATATGTAAAGGAGCAGACACTTTATTAATAACTCAAATGCATTCTCAATGGGACATAGAAGATACAGTACAACGAAACTGAGACGAAAAAGTTAAAGGAGCTGAGTAGTGGCGTACTTCCAAAATAAATACATCATACGAAACGAGATGATTACCCTCTGTGCGGGGCTAATTTTAAAAATAATAATCCTAATGCGTTTTATATTCCCATTTAAAATAATCTTGCAAAGTAATTTTGCCACAACGTTCCTATACTATTTCTTGGGTTATTTGATTTTACACTTGCGAGATATTTTATAATTTGTTTTTTGAATTTCTAGTTCGTTACTTTTTCTTCTGGCACCGGCAAGTTTGAATGTTTCCACTTGTATTGGTTCTGATCGATGCAATATCTGTTATGTTATCATGTTATATGTTATCTGATGTTACTGGAGGCAAAACTGTGATATATCAAGCATGACACCAAGAGTTGTGATCATGGTCACAAACAATTTGGTTGGGGGACTGACCCTCTTTTGTCCACCAATATCATGTCAACGACCCGTCCGCCCTATCCTCCCCGGTCATAGAAGAAATCTACCAAGCAATTATTTTTTATTGTATCGCTCCCGAGGACTTGAAACAGGCAGCGTCACATCATAACCTCACATTAATCAGCATAAGTATCAAAGCCACTATTTATTTCAAGTGACGTCACTTCCTGTGATTATCTCAGGTTTTAGGCCCTCTTGGGTCCAAGTTCAAGTAAAACTTTATTGTATCCCACAAAGGGTAATTGTGCACTTGCAAGTACATAAAGAAGTAAAAAAAAAACATGCAGATGTAACATAATAAACAATAAAATGGTAAATAATAACGAGTAAAGGACTGCAGAGATAAACATGAAATAACAATAAAAGAAATATGACATTAAAAAGTACAAAGTAAATGATAAGATAGAACCAGCAGAATTAAATGTTTAAACAGATGAAAGATAAAACATAACAGTTGGCTATCTATTAAAATTACTGTTAAATAATTTAATACATTGTGGAATAAAAGATGAGTTGTGCCTACCAGTGGCAGCATACGGTAGTCTCATCCCACCGCTACGGGGGATAATGGCGCTATCAAGATTCAAATGCAGGGGGTGTGTGCTATCGTCAAGGATATTTCTTAGCTTAACTTCCAAAACACGCTGGTAGGAGGAGTCGTCCGTGTGCTGCGAAACTGGTAATACACGAGTTACTTGATTGATAATAGAGTTGATCCGTTTCTTATTGACACTACCCACATTCTCACCCCAGCAGATAATACAGTACATCCATACACTACATACAACTGAATTATAAAACATTTCGACAATACGACTGTCAACATTAAATTTAATTAGCTTATGGAAGCAGTATAATCTAGGATTTAATTTCTTCACCAAATAGTCAATATGATCATGCCAAGCAAGTCGGTTATCTAACACCACACCCAGATACTTATAACTAAAAACCCGTTCTATAACGCTCTGTTTACGTAATTTAGTTCAGTGTTATATTTCCGAAAATCTATAATCATCTCCTTTGTCTTCTTTACGTTCAGTTGAAGAAAATTCGTGTCACAGTAATTAACAAAACACTTAATTTGTTCTAAATAAGCTCTATCATCATTTCCTTTAATCAAACCAATCAGGGCAGTATCATCTGCAAACTTAATTAAGGGGCAACAATCACTTCATGATCTAACATCAGAGGTGTAGAGTGTAAACAAGAAAGGGGCTAAAACTGTACCCTGAGGTGCACCGGTGTTAGAGGTTATCATGTTTGAAATAGAGTTAGATGAAGTGATCTTCACATATTCAGATCGATTAGTTAAATAATCCAAAAGCCATAAGATAAAATCATGTGGAACTTTCATTTCAGACATCTTCCTAGCCAAAATATGCCGTTGAATTGTATTGAAAGCAGAGCAAAAATCGAAGAACATAAGTTTTGCTGAGTGACCTAAGTTTGTACGTTCCAGGTGGAAATATATTTTCTCCAAACAATACAGGACAGCATCTTCAGTATTACGTTTAGCCTGATAGGCGAATTGAAGTGGATCTAGATGTACATCCTGGCTTAAGACGCTTTAAAACAATACGTTCACATGCCTTCATTACGACAGAGGTGAGGGCAACAGGCCTAAGGTCATTCATGCAAGAGATAGTGGGTCCTGCTTCATCTGCACGATAACTGGACGAAAAAGTCTGTTGCAAAGACGAAACTTTTGGCTAGATCTTGTAAATTGTTCAAAATTGTTCTTTCTTTCCTTAGTAAACTAAGCTAACGTGTTTTGTTGTAAAAGGCACTCTAAATTTTTTTTTCTCCGAGTGACTTCCTCCCAACTGTTATTTATCATTTCAAAAGAAAATAAACATCGACGTAAGATGCAGCCATCACTGATTGGTCCTCTGAAAAGATAAGCAAATGTAAAACACCAAGACTTTTAAAATAACAAAAAACTCCCGACCTACTCATTTTCTCGCACCTAGCATTTTAATCAGGGCCATATTTGTGTGTTTATGTGCGTGTGTATGTGTGTGTGGCCCGGGGGGGGGGATGAAAGACCTGTCAAGCTCAGGTTGATTACGTCACCCTTCAAACAACAATGCAGATGACTTCGACCAAGCAGCCAAGTATACATGGAAATTATGAAAATAATGTTTGGGACATCTTTGCTTCGGTTTTGCTGAAGATTACCCCCTCCCGTTACAACTTCTTTACAAGAGTTTATTCCAGCATGGCCACTATAACGAAAACCAATTTAATACACGAGTAATCTTATGAAAGGTTTTGTGGTACTCTCAGGGTTCCGTCGTAGAAGCAGTTATTGAGACTCGATGTTTCTTTAGAGTGTAAACCTCAAGTCCGCCCCAACATTCTGACCTATCAAGGACACTTAACATGTCTTGTAGAATATCACTGACACAAACTAAAACCGGTTTGTCAATGGGAAATAGGGGGTCATGAATGCAACAGCGTACAGATATATTTTAAGAGAATGTATGAAAAGGTCGTCACACAACAGGTAGTTAGCAACGGGACGAGATTTGCCGATGCCGGAAAATATATTGACGGGTCACATCTACCGTAATAACACTGCAGTGGTCGGAAAACGATCTGGGGCCATTAACGAGAGACTTTTGTGTAGTCGCGAATTCGGGTTAAAGAGATCCCCCAATAGTGTGGGTTCAAAGGCCCTCCTTGGTAAGGTCCAAAAGCGAAGCCACTGGAAACTCTGGAGTAGGCCTATTTATGAAATTGTACGAGGCATTTAACCTTCTTCAAAAGACACTGGATAGCCATTAAAACAGGCCACAAAAATTACAATTTGACGCTCCTTTCATTATAGCCTATACTTGATTAACTGACAGCCGGCTGGAGTTAATGATGCAAAGGGCTTGAGAGTGGGGATTTTCTAGGGCTTGAAACTTCACCCTGCAGGAAGTCATAATGGACAAAGAGTACTCAGGATTGGTACGCAAGGGTCAAGGCGAAAACTTGCATTTTTGAGACATGTTTATAATACTTAACGTCATTTGAGATACAAACTTACATCTACACATTAAATTAGCGATATGAGTAAAAGAAAAATGTGTTAAATTGGCGGTACCCTCCCCCCCCCAATCTTGCTACGCACCTGTCAATAAATGATGTAGTCCTTTTTCGAACGAGCAATCTTCTGGACCCAATTATGGGCACTTTGCCGCGTTCAAGAATTTTTGCGGAGAGACAGACGTGGACTTGGAAGGCTTTGGGTCTGGGAGACAGTATGGCATGATTGTTTCTAAATGGGGAAATTTAAGGCAAGCACCTTCCCCATCCCTTGTAAAATTTAATTCAATTCGTCCAAAGCGACACAGGACACTTCTAGCCCTTCAGACTAGGATTTCAAGTTCTAGGACTATTGGAAGACACTGTCTAGCATAAAGTTGGCTTAATTAAGTCTAATGGGAGACGTGAAAATTCATCGACGTTCTAGAATTTCATTACGTACTTTTATCACAATGTATCTGTATGCCTAGGTCTACTTTAAGAGGTATCTGTGTACATTTAATATATTATTTTTCCTGAAGAGCCCGATGAGTGTTCAAGCCCCCCTCCACATTTGCAAATCCGGCCCTGGCTATCTGCTTTTTCAGATTCTCTTCCTCATGTTTGAACAATTACCAGGGGAAAAAATAACGTTTAGTGTGTGGAAAGCTAGAACATTAAACAATTAAATTATGGTTACATGACCTACCTCAAATTTCCCAGTCTGAATGTTCAGTTTAAACCAGTCCCCTGATCCTGGGAGCCACTCAACTGTAAATCAGAAAAAGATTAATCATTTGATAAATCTAATGAAGCAAGGTCTGCTACCGAGTTGAGAAGGTTTGATAGATTCCATCCAATTGATACCAAAACCCACACTTTTCAAAAGACGTACGGAACAATATATAGCCAAAGCTGAACTGCACTTGCCAGTGTGCGTATGGCAGACGCATAGGTCAGCGTAACGTTGTAGAGGAAGTATACTTCACTGCAGAAGCAGTGGATTTGGGCAATTGTACCATGGCCCGCGAGGGTCACTGATACCAAATGGCTAGCTTTATGTCTCTTGACCAACGAAAAGCATTTGAAGAACACCACCTCATTATATATGTGAGACCTTGAACAAAGAAACAGTTAGAAAATGCATGTATTTTACCTAACATACACAAATAAATATAACCTGTTATGTATTTATTCAAGAGTATAAATAGGTAAAATCGTTTATATAAAAGGAGTATTTTAGACAGCTATCTAAAATTTATCCTCGGGTGTCCAAAAGTTTAATAAACTCTCCACTCATAAATTTAATTTCCCGGCTTTAAAGCTCTCCTCAAAGGAGCAATTATATATTAAAATGAGAAGGGGCCATATATACGGATGCTTTGGGGTGCCATATGTACGGATGCCCATAAGTGCCATCATGGACCCCCACCCTTTCAAGTTCCTTTCTCTATTCCACGATTAGCTGACCCGAATCTTGAAAACGGATTCTGAAACAAAGGGGCCCAGTTTGTCAGGACCTTGCAAGCCTGTTCGATGACAAGACCGTAAAGTTGCTTGGTTACTAAGGCTGCATAAATTTAGGGGATGTTGTCTAATAGTTATCTGAACAGAGGGAGGTAATGCGCCTTCTCAAATATTCCGAAATTATTATATTAATCAATGCCAGTATTTTGTATTCTGCATGCGATCGATAATTACCCTTACTGGACGCAAAAAATGAATCATTTCGGAGAAAATATCAGATATTATACATCTTGCAAACCGTGAACACACTTAGATTTTATAAGATTTACATATAATGGACTCCAAAAGAATGTCAGCGGCACAATTTATCTACGTGCGGGGATTGCTGACTGTGAGAAAGTGAGGACGGGGGGGGGGGGAAGCCCTCACGCCTCACTGTATTCAGTATTTGAACAGTTTTATGTTAAATAACAAAACATAATTGTAACTGACTTGTCATTTCTTTCGATCGAATGGCATTCAGAATTGATGAATCCAAGTTGAAATCTTGGACAACTTCCTTGCACTCATCGTACCTATGGAAAGAGTATACAAAACTGAAAGTATACCCGTAGCAAGTCGCAAATGTATTGGGGCGAAAGTATGTTTTCAGGCCCCTCCAAAATTCAATGTCCAAAACCCCCTTATTTGTTACCTCTGTAAAAATGTGAAAAATAGCAGTACTTTTCCATGAATTTTACACATTAAGTAGCACCAAATTGCATCTACATATTTAAACATTTGCCAGATTCAGGGAGGCAGTACCTCCAGTTAGACCCCCCATAGGGTGGTCCAAAACAAGATTCAGCTACCCCCGCTGAGAGCAGCTTCCTGCGCCCATGATTGAAAGGTAAGTAGGACTGTGATGAAAGGTGAATAGGACTGGGTATTGGTAATTCCCGTGGTACCTTTCATTCGTATCATCCTTACAATGATGCCAACCTGTGCAGGGGTATGGGCACAAATTCCGTATGACAGAGTTAATGCCATAGGCGTAGGAACCCAAGTTGATTTGGGGGGAGGGGCTGTAAAGACTTGCCCAAAAAATGTGACCCCCCAAGTCTGTGTGCTTCACGCGCGTTTCAACATGTTAATGTATAAATTATATAGGCATGCGTCGTTTTTATCACACCGCTTGCCAATTGCATACAATAATTTGCTATGTTTCTACCCTTTCCATATTGATAATTTTTTTTATTTTTCTCATGGGGTAGGGAGCATGCGTTGTGTTGTGTGATCGCCGGCCTGGGGGAGGGGTTTAAGGTGAGGGGTTCCCCCTCCCCTTTGAAAATATTTGAAAAATTAGGTGTCCTAAAATGCAATCTGTTGCCACATATGCTACCTTTGAAGTACAATTTGGGTTAAAAAAAATGCGTATTTAGGTACTAAAAAGAAAAAAATCGGCATCAAGGAAGGAGGCATGGCCCAATGTCCCCTAAATACACCACTGATAATAATAATATAAGTTGAAAAATTAGGTGTCCTTACATACAATCTGGTGCCACATGTGCTACCTTTGAAGTAAAATTTGTGTTAAAAGATTATATATTTAGGTACTACAAAGAAAAAGAAATCGGTATCATTGAGGGAGGCATGGCCCAATGCCCCCCTAAATACACCACTAATAATCATAATATAAGTTTAACCATTAAAAAACACACTGTTGAATTAATACCGAATATATAGGTGCTGGTGTAATTCAAATCAGAACTTACTTTTAATTACCAAGGAAGTTTTTTAACTATTGATTACCTTTAGCTACATCATTGCATTATTTTTCTTTCAGTAGGTCCCGAAAAATTCTCAGCATAGTGCCCGAATTTTTACAAAAATATTTGGTTGGGGGGCTGCAGTCCCCCCAGCCCCCGCCTCCTACGCCTATGGTTAATGCCTATGCATTTTATTCAGCCTACTGAATTTAGAAGCTTGAATCGATGGTTTTAACGCAAAAAATGATGATAACATCAAGCATGCGTGTGTTCAGGGCCGATCCTATGCGAAAGTTCTAAGGGGAATTCTATTAAGGTATCCAACAAGAGCGCCAAGTGGCAAAACTGAGACATTTTGTCACCAAAGTAGATCCAAAATATATTTTATTTGCAAGGGGAATTTTATTTCTTTACATTCCACAGAATCAAACGTTATATGAAAGCACGACTCGGTTTGAAGTGCTGGGACGGTCATACGGGCAATTGGGTCGGAGGTCGCTAAAACCGGCCGGATTATGCTTATAGTGTGTATGGGTAGTACTTGTTTCAATGGGCTTTTTCGTTTCTAACCGATTGTGACGTCACCGCCGCTCCCGCCAATAAACCTATAGACCTTATGCATATGATGTCACAAAGGAGAAAGTGCTCCCTCGTTTGGAGGAGAATGGAAAAAAGCGCGTATCATTGCAAGTTACACCAATAAATGCAGACAGATGATTCGTCAACCAATCGTATGCGCGCGTAAGTCTACTACATGTGCGGCGAAATCCTTGTCGTTCGTGCACGTGTTTTCACCCAAAATGACGTCAGTGTGATGTCAATGCATAAGGTCTATAGACCTTATACTATGATGTCACAGAGCAAAAAGTGATTTCTCGTTTGGAGGAAAAGCGCGTATCATTGCAAGTTACACCAACAAATGCAGACAGCTGATTTGTCAACCAGTCGTATACGCGCGAAAGTCTTCTATCCCCCGGTGCACAAACGAGCTGTCTGCATTTATTGGTGTAACTTGCAACGATACGCGCTTTTCCTCCCATTTTTCTCCAAACGAGGAAGCACTTTCTCCTTTGTGACTCTGTGACATCATATGCGTAAGGTCTATAGTTGACGTTTGGTTGACAACAGGACACATATTGTTACGCAAAATTCATCGCCAGTGAAAATTTTTAAAAACTTTGAAAACTTGCAGTTACTATAACAAAATTGTTACGATTTTTTCCCACTGTGATCCTGGTTTAAGGACATTCAGAATACATACCCTAGAGAGTCAGTGTAAAGCTCCAGTATGTTGATTTCAGATTTAGAGCAGTAATCCAAAATGCCTTGAACATGATTGGTGATCAGGTCATCCCTAATTTCGATACATAGCTTCTTTATCAATAAACGTGGCGGCAAAACTGGTGGCGATTGTAAGCAGAGGGTCGACATTCCCGAAGTACCATCTCCCTGTTTCAAGATGATTTCTTCCAATGCAACATCACGGTTCACTGATTGGAAGCACTCGATTCGTAATTCTCGGATGGAGATCTGTTTTACGAAAGAAAACTCTAAGACATTTAAGTTTTCCTAAAGTCTACTGTAAGAAGTCAAGGGTTTCCTTTGCAGAACATTTCAGTGAGACCGATGCAATAAATATCAAATTAACAATTGTACTGTAGTAGCCAGCAAGCCCGTAGCCATGGGGGAGGCGAAGGGGCAGCCGACCCCCTTAAACATATTTTTTTACGAGTTTTTTAATGATTTTTTATGATATTGCTAGTAACTCAAAAATAAAAAATATGTATAGATGCAACTGACAAGGCCTGGGAAGTGTCATTTCCAGCCATCTGGGAGGTATTTTAGGCCAAATTTTCTTGTTCGCTTGGCACCAACCTATGGTGGCGCTACGCTTAGATATTTTGCCTACAGCCCCCCTCCCCTGGCAAATTTCGGGCTATGCGCCTGGTAGCCAGTGGAAGCGTTTCACTTTGCATTGGTGAGTTTCTTTTTATCTTTTACTCAGAAAGGAAACCTGGTGCGAGATCTGTAAGCTCAAATGAACTACAGTAACCGAGCGGTTGAACTTAAAAAGTGTTTTTAAAGACATAAACTTCAACTGGCCATCAAGTTATCTTGTAGAAAGCATGACAAAAATGAAAAGCGGTTTCTTTACCTTTTTACATGAAGCAATTTTCATAAAGTTGATCGCTATAGTTCGCATACAGGGGTCATCATGCTTCAAGTCGATGCATAGGTTTCGGATTGATTTCCGAGAATCTTCAGGCCACTCCCACTCAGGCTGTTCCATGTTACAGAGGAGACGAAAAATCTTCCATTGTTCAAGCTTTTCGAGACACGGAGGTACGGAGTGTTTCCATGGATGGAATACCCCAAAAGTAGTCGTCTTTCCATCCTTCAAGTATTTTAGGACCTTTTGTTGAGAAATGTTGCAACGACCGCAAACGAAACGATAAATATACGGATGACAAAGTGGATCAATTTCTCTAAAAATTTCGTCGAGTGTTGCTGGTTTACTGATAACGTTGTCTATTATGTGGTAAGCCGCAAACCAATCGCAGAAAAGTTCGTGCACAAGACCTATTCCCTTTGGAACGTGATCTGAAGTATCGCTCTTTCGGGCTATTCCACTTGGAGGTCTCTCGACTAAAATACCCATTTTTTGAAAATACTTCAGACAATCTGGCCTCTTTTTATCACGTAGGCCTATGTCCCATTCATTCCAAACATTTCCCTTTTTACCCCTTTTTAGAATCTCACAAGCCCACTCGCCCATTTTTTCTTCGTGCTCTATTATTTTACTTCCACTGTTAAAAGTTGTGATGATATTTTGGAAACAATTTGTAAGGGAATCAAATTTGAAATCATCCTTCCTTTCGTGTATGATGTGTTTGAATATGGTCGACAAAATGGGATCAAGAGAAAGTTCACACAGGAAAGGATTTTCTTGAAGGATTTTCTTTGCAGAAGCATCGACACTCCCTTCTGCACCCAAAATAAACTTATCTCGCATAGATGGCGTCCACTTGCAACCATTACTGGCTGACGTCATTTTAGCTCTTTCCATTCTCTCTCGGATAAATGGAATCTGAAGGAGTATGTCTACAACTGCTCTCTGATTGTCGTGCGGTCCAACAGAGGAATTATAAGTGTCTGAAAAGATGGAAGTATTAAAAAGAATTTCTGCAAATCAACCAAAACAATAAACAGATACAGTGTTTTTACATTTACTTACACCAGAACAACGTATGATGGATAACTGTATTAATTGCGCAATCATGTAAAAGATTTCTTTTTATGGAGTGGGGGCGAGGGCAGGACAACCGCTGTGGGAACACATACAAGAAACTTTCATTAACTATTAACCTATCTCTTACTGACCTCATCTCGATGTTATATTTCCTCATAGCAATTTTGATATGCGTGTATATGATGAAACGTTACGTGAAATTACAGGAGAAAGACATTGAAGAATAATACAGCACCCCCACCCACTAAAAACAATACATGTGCAAGAAAAGATAAAACATTTGATTACCAGATTTTTTTCCACTGCAGTCCCTATAAAACATACATACTGTAGATACACAAAAAATAAATTCTGAACAAACTAAGAGTGCAAAAATATAGAGCCCCGTTCAATGGTGGCAACGGGATTGCCGGACCGGGAAGCTTAGGTTCTCTACAGAGGGGGGAGGGGGGTAGCAACCCAAAGTCCCGACAGAGGTGACGGGTGGCCGGAAGGCTTTCGAAAATAAAAGTATTGTTCGTGCAAAATGCGCCAAAATTTTTGGTTCTTATAAAGGAAAATTTGAAAAAAACTGGAATATACTTGACGAAAATTTGAAAAGTCTGTGGTCTATTGAAGAAACTGAATAATTTGGGTTTCTGATAAGGAATCTGCCTTCTTTGTTTGCCTTCGTTGATAACATGCTTTTACGTACCTATTAAGGCCCCCCACGAAGTGAAAAATTTCCCCGACGGGGAGGAAGGAGGCAGCAGCGCTCCCCGACGGGGCCATGCATGTCTCAGTTTTGGTAAAAATACTTTTTAATGTCGATTTTACAGTACCAAGACTAGCGTACTTCTGTGTATTGGCAGGTAACGCGTTTCTCAGTATACCCAACTAGCTGAGTAGTAGAAATGGTCGGTTTTTACGAGCGAATGCGAAGTATAGCAGTCGCTTTATGGACTTGTCACAGTGTTTTCATTCTGTGTCTTGTTGGTTTTGTTAATCTATAAGTGTTTGTAGATTAATAGATGTTAGTAATAAATAGAGTAAATTTATTTAGGGTGTCTCTAGCTTTACTACACTTTGAGGCATTTTCCGTGACAGATATTTTAATTGTACGGTTCCTGGAACGACTGTATCACGTTCTTAAACGGCCTTTCTATGGTTTTTGTCAACAGCTGTTATTTTAGAAAGGACGCACACCCTTATCTGCTCATATTTTGAAACGTTTGAGCGATCTGTTGAAGAAAAAGTTTATGTATTATTGTGGTCAACAAATTCTACGAGTGAACTCTCCTTACAATAGATCAAACATACTTGGAAAAAGAACGACAAACTACAGAGTTACGTTTAATTTTCTTTGGAACTGAAGACTTCCAGTAGGTTATGACACAGTGAACGGATAAGATAACGAAGTGTCCCGGATGAAAAAATTGCGCAATACTAACTGCGTAGTTATCTTCTGGAACAGGAGTTTCTTCTGAAACTTGAATTTCCCTTGCAAATAGGTGCTTGCTTTGCCGGTTCCCACGTGACCCGACATTTGATACAGTTAATTGTGGACTTGGAGTAATGATAGTCTATTATTGCGAGCGAATTGCGAAGTATATCTGTCGTGTTTTTGACTTGCAGCAGTCGTTAGGTCCAATATGGTGACATTTCTCTTGTCTTGTTATGTCCTGCACTTCTTGTACAATACTGTCATTTTTATAAACTTCAATTTATCCACAGTACTTAGGCCTTCTGTGTCGTTCATCGCCAGCAAAGGGTGATTGCTGAACTGTTGAACGATCCCCACTTAAACATACTACCTTCGAGTGAGCACTTCCCATCGTTAAAGACAATAATATAAAAGACAACCCTCCGCTAGATGCATAACTTCATCACATTTGTTAGCATTTATTCTCGCAAGGTGCTCTAAAGAGTTTATATACGGTATTATTTAAATATCAGATAATTCAATTACTCTGTTGGCGCATTGGATAGGGCATAAGACTCACTCGCTGGTGGTACGCGGTTCGCTTCCCATTGCTACGTGAATCTGTCGAATACTTTCTTTTTCCCTTCAGTTTTACATTCGCGAGTGTGAATGCCTCGCATTCTGGTTCAACAATGACTTGTGGAAATACCATATCAGGTGTCAGTAAGATAGACCTTTTGAATATCCTGTACATGTGTTTTAACTTTACGTATGAAACTTCAAAAAGGTGAGAAAATTTAAGAGGCGGAATACAGATTTAGCACTAAAGGAAAAATTTTATTTGACAGACCGAGATCATACGTTTCATTCTTTAAAAAAATAATTCAATAAATACAGCAACGAATAAGCGAACGTGTCCGCAACCTTTACGACAGCTGCCATTTCTATTACAGAAATTCTGTTATAAGATTAAGGTAGACTGGTAGAGACTTTAGGTACATTGAATGATATAAAAATTTCTTTGATAATCGTTCGAAATTAAAAAGATCTGCTTACCATCCTCGATTGGTCTGGTTTGCCGTAGGTTTGGTGGGTCAACGGTCTTATGAGTTTCGGTAGATGTCTTATGAGTTTTCACCTGTGAATTGTCAGGAGTCATGTGATTTCTGTCTGGGACAGTCTGAATAGTGTCGGTAGGTGTTTGGATAGGTTTTCTCTGGGGTGTATCTAGAGTCATGTGGTTAACATCAGGGGCTGTCTGAATTATATCGGTAGTTGTTTGAAGAGGGTTACTCTGGGAAATATCTGGAGTCATGTAGGTAATATCAGGGACAGTATCAGGAGTACTGAAAAATAATTGGCGAGGTTTACCCTTGGGTGTACCTGGAGTCATGTGGATAATATCAGGGGCAGTATGAGTTGTACCTGTAAATGTTTGGAGCGGTTTTCCCTGGGGTGTATCTGGAGTCATGTAGTTTATATCAGGTGCAGTCTGAATTGCATCTGCAGATATTTGGAGAGGTTTACTCTGCGGAGTATCTGAAGTCAAGTGGTTAACATTAGGGGAAGTCTTAATAATATCGGTAGATGCTTGGGGAGGTTTACTCTGCGGAGTATCTGGAGTCATGTGATTAATATCCACGACAGTCTGATAATTATCACTAGATGCTTGATGAACATCAGTCTTATGTGTATCTGGAGTTTCGTAATTGACATCAGGTACTGTCTGAATAATGTAAGTGACTGGCTGGAGGGTTTTAGTCTGACGAGTACATGGAGTCATGAAATATTTATCTGACACTGGACGAATATTATCAATAGATGTCTGGCGAATACCTGGAGTCATGTGATAAGTGCTCGGGACTGCCTGGATAGTATAGGTAAATGTCAAGAGAGTTCTTGTTTGTGGAATGACTGCAGTTGTGTGATTATTATCTCGAACTGTCTGAGTGGTATATGTCAATGTCTGGAGAGTGTTGATCTGACCAGTACATGGAGTATTGTTGTTTTCATCTGAGAATGTCTGATCAGTATCACTAGATGTCTGGTAAGTTTTGGTGTGACGAGTGCCTGGGGTCAGGTGATAAACACCCGAAACTGTCTCATTTGTATGGGTAGATGTCATACCATTCAGAGTTTGAGAAATATTTGGAGTCGTGTGACGTATTTTCAGTACTGTCTGGTGTGGCTTGTCATCATCAATCGGTTTTTGGAGAGTTTGACTTTGAGCAGCATCTGGAGTCATGTGACCAGTACTTGGGGTTGCCTGATGAGTGCTCTCATTAAGTTTCGAATCATGTTGGCGGGTGTGATCAGAGGGTGGCGTACTTGGGGAGTCACATTCATTCACTAGTCCGGTAACTGTGTACGATGAGGAATTCTTAGTCTCCTTGGTAGAAGGAGGTCGTCCTCTTGATAAGTTTGTGATGTAATCACGAAGACTACTGAAGAAATTCCTTCGACGAATTCTTTTCTACAGGTTAAAACAAAGAAGGTGAAAATTAATGTTATACTTAATTGATCAGTCCGCAGACCTTTGCGCCAATTCTTCCTCATCTACAGCTACCTAATCTTCCCACCGTCATCATATAGGCTTGTAAACCCTACGCATTGACTTCACGCGACGTCATTCTGGAGGTTTATCAATTAGGGAAACTGCAAGCAACCGACCGATACACAAATCAGCTCTCTGAATAGACGAATTGGGAAACTTCGATGTACAATGCATGCTGGGAAGGAAAGTGTACCATAACAGAAACTGCATGTGCAAGACAGATATTTTGTAAAATCAAGCGCAATTTTCGAGTTTAAAACTATGGTTTTCTAGACATCAGTCACAGGTCAAAGAAAATGTCCTTGGAGTTGACTTGTGGTACCACATGGTACAGCAAAATCTCATTTCCCAACTCCTATTTACTTTTGTTTAGTTCTATTTGTTTTTTTTTAGTGTTGTTTGTATGTAAATATTTTGTGATTTTCTAATTTTACATTGTTTATTTTGTTTATTCTATTTTATGCGAGCATTCAGTTACCCTTTGTGGGGTTTAATAAAGTTGATCTTATCTTATCGTCTATTTGTTGGTGTAATTTCCATGATACGCGCTTACCTGTTCTGTGACGTCAAATGTATAAGAACTATTAGGAAGACATTTTACGAGGAGGTCCTTGCTCTGGAATTTTTCACAAATTGGCAAAATCAAGAAATATATTGTCTCCTAAAAAGCACATTTTTTCCCTGAATCCGACAATGTTCATGGTCAGGGAGGAGGGAAGAGGCAGACTGACCCAAGACCCCCATCTTATAAGACCGTCAGTAGTAGCCTGTGAGAAGTAAAATTGGTCCACTTTTGTTTAGTGAATTCAGGGTTAGAAGTTAGTTGCATGGCTCTTCAGGCACCCTATGTAGATCGCAGATGAATATGGCCAAGAGTTAATTTTCTTCTTCTGGATTACTCTAGGGTTGCTTTTATCACTCTTCACACTCCAGAGAATGCCATTTAACGGCCCTATGGACGTTGAGTGTGGAGCAGGGGCGTAGCTAGGATGAAATTTTCAGGGTCTAGGTATCAAATGTGGGGTCACGGCGTTGATCGCCGTTCTTGATTCTTACAAATTTTATTAGGACACACACAATTTCTGGGGGTGGGGGGCTAGCGAACATCTGGGGGCCCAGGCCCCCCGTGGCTACCGGCCTGGTGTGGAGTACCTTGCTCTGCATTGCTTCCACTCCTCGGGCAGACTGCGCAGCAAAGACCTGAGGCAGACGATTTTCCGAATCGGACAACTTGCTGATAACATGTAACCCGTTCAGGACTATACCTACTCGTTTAGTTTGGCATTTGTGTCATCAACGCGCGGACCATAATTTTATTGGTCGCAATTAGTACATTTAATACCTGTTATAGGTATATTGGAGGACGACGTTCCTCTTGAGGGGCGGAGGCGTTTGCTCTGAAAGTTTCCTTAATTTTCAACCAATCACTACATAAATGTTGCCCTGAAACACGACAATCTGTTTTCAGTGGGGTGGTTGGGGTGGGGAGGTGACCCTGGACCCATGCCCCATAAGCCTTTGTTACCAACCCACCTACGTGCGATCAAATTTTATCGATGATTTCCTGTTAGTTGCTTTAAGAAGCAAATACTTGGAGACGAAACGGCCATCCTGCACTGTTGCTCCACAAGACCACATGCAAACCACCGCGAAGACAAGGGTACGAGCCAACATGCATGTGTGATTGATACTACTGCCAAAGTTAGGAATTGTTACACAGTGCACTCATTTTGTCGCACTTGAGTCTGGAGTGTTTGAACCCCCTCCTCCCCGCTACGCGCCTAGCTCATGGTACCATTATGTGATTTAAGTACAGTCTGTCCTTAGTATCTCATATTAAACCAGAATGTCCAAAGGTTGAGTGGTTCCTTGCCGAAAGGAAATAAGAGGGATCCATCTTTGGCATCTTCAACTATTGCGTTTTCTAGCAATTTACACTGTTTTCACTCTTTCACCTCCGATAATCTCATATTACCTTTGACCTCTGTCCAAAAAAAATAGGGTCTATAACCTATTCACATGCCAAGTATGAAAATACCCATGCTTCCTACCTTGAGATATCGTGTATGGTTTTTGGTTTTTGACCTCTGTTGACCTAACATGACCTCTGACCTCCACCAAAAGCAAAAGAGTTCCCTTCCCTTAACACGATAAATATGAAAGGACCAATCATTCCTGTCTTGAGATATGCAAGCAATTCCCGAGGTTTTTTGAAGTTTACCTTACGTGACCTCAGAAAATCTTTGACCTCTACCAAAACAAAGGATTCATCTTAAGGCATACAGTATGCCAAGTTCGAAAAGGATCCATCATTCCTATCTTGAGATATCGCGTTTACAAGGTTTTCGACCTCTGATGGGGATTTTCTCTTAATGTCATACATCCATATACCAAGTATGACAAGTATCCATTATTGGAATTTTGAGATACCTTGTTTACAAGCCAAGCATCACAATTACATTCACACACGCCAGCGTGATTGCATAGATTCATTTTGCCTTGGGCAAGGAATAAAAACTGTTGGATCCGGGGCAGGGTGGGTGGTTAGGGGTAGCTCAGGGAAGGTAGGTAGGGTGAGTACACTCTGCACCAGGTAACACTATAGCTAGTGAGCAGTTTGTATAACTTGTATAACTACGTCAGACGATTCAATAATAAACACGCACACAGCTACGCACATACATACTCACGAGCGTGATTGATTAGATTTCCTTTTGCCTACGGCAAGGAATCGAAACTTTCTTGAGAACTATTTACTCGTATTCACTCTATTCAAACGACAACAACATCCGTCTGATCTGATGGTCTAAAGTACCAATCAAACACAAGTAATTGTTTTTAATCAAGATTACAATAACGGTCCTCGAACAAAACTACCCTTGTACACAATTTCCCTTTTCTTGCTAGTACACCTACATTCACTGAAAACGTGTAACGTCAACATGCTCAGCTTTGGTGCATTTCACCTACCTAACGATAAGTTCTCCATACGTTTGAAACGGTCTAGTCGATATTAACCGTAATCTTACACAGAGAGATGATGGCTTATATACACAAAATAAGACAAAATATGACAGTTCGTCCCCTATGCCTGACATATTTTTGAATGGTAAAAAAAGGTATTTGGCATAGTGATGCATTATATTGAAAGACAAGTATCAGATTCGTGACTAAGCCAAACACGGGTGTTTTCGTCAGTGTGGCAAAGGGGGAAAGAGGTCTAAAACATTGTCTTTAGAGTTTACTTTAAGGAAGCTTAAAAGTGCCACAAGATCACAATATCTTTTTGGCTAGAGAGTTAACATTTGCCAGAAAAATGTCAACATGACAAGATAATTTCGTGTCAAAAAACCAAAAATTGATAAATGAGAAATTGTCACATCTCATCATTTCAACACTTCTGCAATATGTTGAAGTCCTTACGTCTTTCCAAATGTGAAAAGCAACAATTTTTCTGAAAAATGATGAAATGACGACTTTTCACATCAAGTCATTTCAACAATTTTATGAAAAATGATTAAATGATAACTTAACACTGTTGTTTTTTCATCAATTTTCTACAGTGGTTCTGATGAGACGTTAAGTTTTCTCTATTCAAACAAGGGATATAAGCCGGAAATTACTCAACGAACTTGCTTAATTGTCATGTTTCAAGTTTCGGATTTTACGAGAACAGGTCGAGATTATTCAGTGTCGTCATGGTGTTTTCAGTGGCGCCACCAGGATATCGTGATGGAGGGGGGGGGGGGCGCAGCTGACGTCGTAAAGCTACCTAAGTTAAACCCCAAAATTCTGCGTAAATTGTACCATTTTTGTGCGCCCTTGCGATTGCATACAGCAGTAGGGGATCCTTCAACTGTTACTATATAAAAGTGACGTCCTGAGGGACAGGGGGAGGAGATGCCGTCATGGGGGTGTCCTCCTCCCCTTTGAGAAATTATTGTTAGTTTAAGCTGGCTTACATTCAAAATGTTGCTATCTTTGGCATATTTTTGTAACTGATCATATAAGGCTGGGAAATGTCCATTATTTAGTGAATCCTAATTTTTGGTTTTGTGAAAGAGAAGAGTATGTTGCCTAAGAGAAGGGTATGTTGTCAACAAACCTCCTTAACCCCCCCCCCTTTTGGCTACTTTACTGCCTTCCATTCGAGGAAAGTTTTTACGCAAAAATCCGTGCTTGGTGTCCACAGAAACATTCTTCGACTATTACGAAAATTTTAGTTTGCTTCATTGTGTATATCTAAGACTGGCAGTCACCTGTATAGGGCCTTCTGTAAGCTCTGGATTAATTGTATAAAATGGGGCACTGACATGATGCTTATTACCTGACATCCAAACGATACTATAGAGTATAACGCCGATCACTTTACAACTATCGTATTTTTACTAAGTTTGAACGAAAATCTAGACGAACCGCTTCCAGCAATGGGGAATGGGAGGGAGGGAGGGTATAGGCTCAAGGAGGTGATATTAGACCTCCTTGATAGGTATGGCAAAAGGGGTGAAGGACTAACAAGGGCGGTTTAGAATGTTTTTTCGTCGTAAGTGCATTTAACAATCACCATCTATACCGATAATGGCTGCGCGCGAAGCGCTCGGTAATTTTTTTTTTTTTTTGAAAAATGTAGAAAGGCAAATACGTACTTTCAACCTTCCACATCATGCTAAAAAATTAGATTGAAACATCCCATATTGATGCGAGACCCCTACAGAGGTTGGAGATGTACCTCTGTTTTTCGGAAAAGTGTTGTGATCAGAATAGTTGCATGTATTGTTGCCTTAATAATGGTCATGAGATGGAGTGCAAACCGGGCCGAAAGTTTTATTAAATAAGATTTCGATGATAAAACCTGCGTTCATGCTCTGCATCGAGATACTTTCAATTTCAATTCCCCAACAAACCTATTTGCCAATCACAAAGCCAGTCTTTTACCTGAAAATTCGTGAACAGGTTTCAACCAGTGGCGTAGCTACGGGTAGGGGGGGGGGGGGCTAGGGGGCCTAGGCCCCCAGATATTCTTCAGGCCCACCCAAATATTTTATGTCCTAATAAAATGTTTAAGAATTAAGAAAAATGTTTGAACGGAAATAAACTTTGAAGTATTTCCTTCAATAAATAAATAAATAAATAAAATGTGTAAGAATTAAGAAAAAAGTAAATGTGTGGAAAACACATTTTGTGCACATATGAAATCAACTTATAACTTAAAAATGCCTACTTTCACTAAATTAGGTATATAATCTGCACTGTCTTTTAATCAGGCCCGTAGCCAGGAATTCTGATATGAGGGGGGGGGGGGCACCGACACCTCATAGAGGGGCACCGAAGAAGATTTGTTTCTTGTCAGTAGTGCCACCACATGATTACAGTTTGCGTGAACTACAGGGGATTATATCTCAAGCTTACCACACACACTCTAAATACACTCAAAACACCGGGGTTAAATTTAACAAGGATAGGAGGTGTTCTGTTTACTCCAACACAATTCTGGTTAAATTTTCCATGAAATTCTAGTTAAACTAACTCAAATCCTTGTTACTTTAACCAGAATTTGAGTAAGTTTAACTAGGATTTCATGGAAAATTTAACCAGGATTGTGTTGGAGTAAACAGAACACCGATCCTGGTTAAATTTAACCCCGGTGTTTTAAGAGTGAATGTCCTAGTCAAATTTGAATAGAATCTAATCAATAGGGGTACGAACCGGAATCTTTTCAAATCTTTGACTAGATTCGGCTCATAAATGAAACGAATAGTTTCATTTTTGAACCATTTCTAGTTAATTTTGAAACAAATCTTGTCAAATATTAGACAAGATTCCGGTTCGTTCCCCATTTGACTAGATGTTTTTTAGAGTGCATAGCTTAAAGGTATCGGTTTTACGTGTGCACATACGCGGGAAGCAGGCGAAAATTTCACTCTTCTGATAGAATTTTTTCCCTCCTCTTGCAATACAGAGAATTAGAAATTCTCCATAAGTGAAGGGAACAAGACTATAATCACGATATATCTTCAGCTCAGCAAGCGCATGTGAAGCCGGCTGAGTACTTTGCGAACGGCGAGGCGGGACCAGGGGCTACCATTAGGCAGGCTTGGTGTGATCCAGAATGATTTTGTTAGGACCCAGAGGGAAATTCCCCGAATATGTGGCGAATTAACAATATGGGAACACCAGCATAGGGCTTTGAGCAGGACTTTGAATGACGGTGAGAGCACACCAATGTCTTCACAGTTCACAACTCAGATCGTCATTATTGTATTTCTACTCTGAACGAAATTTTGCATGAAAAAGAAAAAAAAACAGAAAAAGTAAATTTTGGAATAAATTGTTGGTACGAGTAAATTTAGCTTCAAACCGTATAGTCGTCGCGGAGCGAATGTTACTCAAGCTACTAGTACTAGATTACTTGATGTCCGGGATCTAACTTTGAGCCTTTACCTAGCTTTGGCTGGAAGAGTTCACTTGAATTTTTGTACTAATAATGTTCATGGGTGATATTACTTCGCTTGTGAGAATTGCGCGAAGAGCGCGCCGAAATTTTGCAGGAAAATTATTTACCACGGTAAAACCTGCTTACAGACCCAGCAAGGGGTGGTGGAAAGACAAGCCCGACGAAGGGACCAGGCTCCCCTAAGAGGTCCAGCAACCCGAAGCCCCGTCAGAAGCAATGGGTTACAGATTGGATACCAAACGCGAAATTTTGGAAGACCGGCAAAAATTTGGGGTTCTGTTGAAGAAAAATTGAAATTATTTGGTTCTTATTAAGGAAAGTTGAAAAAGTTGGGTTTCTATGGAAGAAGAAGAATCTGCCCCTCTTCGTCCTAGACAGTTCCAATTCTCCCGACTAAGTTACTCCTTTCAAAACTGTGTTGAGCCCCTCCTTGTGCAGACACAAACTAGTTTATTGCTTAAGGGCATATCCTGTTGGGCATACAAGGCCATAATATGTAACCAGAACATTCTCTACGCATGCTGTGTATTGCGAGCTTTGATGTCAATCAAAGAGCATTCACCTATGACCAATTGAGAATTTTGCTTCTGCCAGCCAAAATGTATTTGAGGTGATGAGTGTCTGTCTTTAAGAACAAAACCAAGACGCCGGGCGACTGATCACGAGGGGATGCCCCCTTCCACCACCCCTGGACATTGAGACACTTTACGTTTCATACAAAAATGATTATCATGATGTTGAGGCTGAATTAAGAATCTTCCCGATCGTAAGAGAAAGAAGATGGAACTTTTTATGGATTCAATTTTGTGTTTTTCCGGGAATCACACCTACACGAAAGAACAATAGCCTAATTGTGGAACCTGTACATTTATAAATTAAGCCAAGATATCTGAAACGGGTGTTAAAGCTGTAAGTAACTAAAGATGTAAGCGCGCCGGTAGCGCGCGAAATGTTTTGTAATTTTAGAACAAAAATTTTACAGAGAACAAAATACGTTCATTATTAAACTCCTTTTGGGATCATTTTTGGTAACAAATTGTCATACCAGGGCCACCATTTACATGTACTAAAATTTTATTTTCGATTGATTTTCCGTATAGAGGGCACAGTGGTCCTCACGAGGGGGGGGGGGGACACGGCCCCCTCGTGCCCCGGCCTGGCTACGGGCCTGCGTTTAATTCGCATATAATTCACTTGGACGATGAAACGAACGTCCCGACGACAAATTCGGATGTGACTTTGTCAGGTTAAGACCCTTTCTGCCTTTCGGATGGCTGGTTGATTTACTGAAAACGTGGCAACCATACACTGAAGACCATTCTTACACGAACATTCCTATACGGTATCATACACAAAATATGCCGTACGGTAAGGTACTGCGTTCGAATAATTCTTCTATCCTTAACAAGTGTGTCGTGTCTCTCTTCTTGCCCATGACAAGTGCACTGTAGAGCGATTGTTTTCGACAAGTCCTCTTTTTACTAGTTTGCTCTGGCGTCCGGGCGGATTTGTAAAATTGCAAACAAGGTCCGGATTTCATGTGTTTACCACATAACCCGTGCTTCTGCTTTGCGGGTTAAATAGTTTGAAAGATTTACTGGTGGTATTATAGGTCTGACCAAGTAATATTCCGATGACTTGAGTCCGTGAACAAATAAAACACCATTTTGCATCTAGACACCATTGAAAACCGGAAAAATTTCCAAAGGGAAGTGGACACCCTTTAGACCCCTACATCAGGACAGTGACCTATGTCCTCCTTGCTAGAAAATAAATATGGTAACCCTAGGTTGGAGACAAATGGTATGATCTAGGGAATATGTAATTGAGTAGTGGACATGTAGCCTATGGATAGGGTGATGGACAAATGTAACAGAGATATACTAGAAGGTAAATATGGGAGAATTACTGGCAGAATAAACGACAAGGGATGAATAATTCAGTATGATTCTTGTATGATCTCAGCTCATATGATATTCACGGCCGTACACAGCGCGGGGGGGGGGGCAATTACCCCCAGAAATATTCAAAGTGCACCGTTTCCAACTTCGAAATATACAGAGAAAACGCAGTAAGAATTTAAGAAATAGCTGTGATAGTAATGATAGAACTTAAAACAATTTTAAATAGGCAGATCAATATTTTCATGCCTATATCTGTACACATCACCAATCATTTAGCTCTTTTAATAGGATGTATTTCTAGCCTACTTTTCTAAAATTCTCCCTGTACACGCGATTATGCATAGCTACAATATTGCTGTTGTTGCTACAGGTAGCTTCAATCATCAATGGCTTAAAAACGTTTTTAAACCGTGCTAGTTTAGTCATAGACACGTTTTATAACCAATAACACTCCCTTCCCTCCCTTAAACCCCCCTACAACGGAGTTCAATGGCTGAGGTCATGCTTCACATCATATCCAACACGCTCTCAAAAGTGTTTTTTGTCGCACTTAGTCACAACTACTTTTCGTTTTCCTTTTAAAGCTGAAATCCCTCAAATATTGCACCATTTGCTATCTATGCGTCCTCCTGAAATTAGAAATTTTCGCCAAGGGGGAGGGAGATACCCGTTCCCTTTAGTCCCCTCCCCAGGCCACAGATCAGTAATGCCCACTTTTTGCCCCCTAGCAAAAAAGTGTATGTGCGGCCTTGTGTATTACCATTTTTCATGGATTGATTTTTTCCCATTATTTGAGAAATGGCAGACATGAGATTCGCATTTCAAGGCTGGGTACATGCAGCTTAAACACGTGGGAAGTGCCGTTTCCGGCCATCTGGAGTGTTTGTAAAGCCAAAATTTTTTTTACGCTCTGCACCAACGATGGTGGCGCTCTGCTTAGATAAGTCTTGACAAGCCTGACCCTCGGCGGTGCCGGCCCTCCCATTTGTTACCTAGGCCCCCCTAAAAATTTCATCCTAGCTACGCCCCTGGTTTCAACTTTTGCTGCTGTGCTTTTCTGGGAGTTGCTACCGGAAGATATTGAGGTTTGAAGCGCGCGGAGCATTTTGCAGAAATTTGTTGAAATGACGAGATGTGATAAGTTGTCATTTCATCATTTTTCAGGAAAATTGTTGCTTTGCACACTTAGAAAGATGTAAGGATTTTGACGAGAAATGTCAGAGGAAGCCAATTTGACTTGATATTAGATATCGTAGTGCATGGTCTCAGTGTAAGGAAGGGATTGTAAAATATTGAAAAAAAATCACGTTTTACATATTTTAGCAGATTACGCGATAAGATATCACAGGAAACTTATCTATGACAGATTTATAAACTAAAATTTTCCCTTTGATTTCATTGTAGGCAGGAAACTGATTAAACATTGTATTCTCAACAGTATTACGATGCTGAGAAACAGTGCTATTTTCGGAATTACTTCAGCAGGTAACTTAAACAAAGTTGCCTGGTTCATCTCCTTCCTGACGTGATATGAAATCAGACAAACAATGAGTGTGTGACAATTTTTAGAAGGAAGGCGTCCGATATGACCGATGGGTGAAAATTTTTACATACGGAAGAATTAGACTGAAAACTATGAATATGAGAGTTAAAACAATGACGTCATTGTTTAGCACTGAAACATTTCTTAGTATCAGTGTTCCTTAACAAAGGCTCATTTAAACGCTCAATTTGCTAACAAAAGGATAGAATGGATAAAGTCAGTAAGGTACGTCTATTTTGCTTTATTTTACCGAATCATTCAGTCATTCAACCCAGTGAGTGGCAGACTATTCTATTTCACAATGAAGTGGAATAAAGGGAGGTAAAACCCAGAGACCTAGCTTCCATGCAGACAGGGGAGGCCTCCCTCACCCCCCCCTCCGGTTTACTGAGAGAGGATGGACTAGCTGGTGCCCTTTTGAGTTTCGTTACCGGTACCTTGTCTATTTTGCTAATTTGCAACACCCGATGGGAAAGGTCACTTAGCCCATTTTTTTAAGTTACTTGCCTACCTACTGTGGCGCTTCCCGTAAAGTTTGACCCCACCTCAAAGCCCCTACTTGCCGGTAGACCTACCAATGGTTTAAGTCATTAACCATAGTTAACTACATTAGAGCAGGGAGCTAGAACGTAACAACTCGATCAGAAGGCGGTATGTTAACCTACAAAGGGCGTCTGCTCACCATGCAAATGAAAGTTAAGTGACGCAGGGAGCTGGAAGTCTTCCAGCTCCCTGAGTGACGTAACTGCATGAATGCACTTTGACAGAGAAGTATAGCCCTGATTAGTGGTGTGTAGGCCTAACATCATAATATAAACGTCTTACCTTCGGCCTCAGCCTCATTTTGCTTCTGCGTCACACTGGAGGATTGTAACAAGTCTTCAACACAACGCCAGTCCTGGAAACAGGCCAACAGAAGATGAGAAACTGGGGAACGAATCTGACGAACATTGCAATAAATACAGTACAAAAATGTCAACAATAGACAAACCCCTGGACTGAATAAACTTCGTAGTTCTTTCGATTTCATCGATACAAAATTCTTTGTTCTGATCAAAAATATAGCAAAAGTTCTAGGTCGTGATAAGATATTGTTATGAACAATCGAACAGGATCTGTTATCAGTAGTATGTTTATCATATGAACAAAAGAACAGGATCTTGCTATCAGTTATATTTATCAGCAAGGTGGACTTTGCAAAGTCATTCTTCACGCTTGAGAGATTGCAAAAAGAAATAATTCTGGAATCCCTTCAAAGCAAAGGAGTGTCGATTTTCACTGAAAAGGCCCACAGAACAAAACACAAATACACCTATGTTTACTTAGAATTCTCCGAAAAGATCTAAAAACAAACTATTTTTGAAGCGATCAAAGTTAGATAATGCTTTTTTATCTAAAGTGTTCGAAATAAGCGACTTTATCGTGCACGTCACGCTTCTCAACAAAATAAATGCTAGGACGACCCATTCGACTAAAATTAAAGAAGTAACCTTTCCAGGGAGGTGTTAGGACACTTAACACCTCTCTGACCTTTCTTAGATTTGCCAAAATCCGCTTTCAGTTTCGTCTAAAATACGGTTTCATTTAGTCAAAGAAATACCGAACATTCTTTGGAACAGGGGTGGAGGTAAGTTTGGCTATGAGCCAGGCGGTGGAGCAAGAGGTCGGAAGAAACAAGCCGGTAGCCATCGGGGACCGAGGGGCGGCGCCCTTTAAACATTTTCTCACCTTTATAAAGTAAACAAGTTGTCCATATACACATCAAAGTAATAAAAGAAAGCCAAAGGCTTAGTGATTCCTTGCCTCTGAAAACATTTTTTAGTACTTCTTTCACTTTTCAGAGTTTCTAGTTCACAAAAATTTGGGCATCTGGTACTCCGATCGGTCTCCTAGCTATCCCCGACTGCAGGCAAATTTGAACCTGAAACTTCTCCCCAAAGAGTAACAACTCTAAATTGGGACAAGACTTAAGGAGAAACGGCCATCGGAGAGCCTTGCAATAGTGAGAGCAAGAACTGACTTAAATGGCTTTAACAAGGTTGAGCAGCTTCAACAGAAGCAAGCAAGTCAGCTATTTAAGGTAACATGGTCCGCACAAGGGCGCTTCAGACCAGGGAGATTATATATTGGACACCTTTTTGAACCGAATATCTATGCTGTAACGTATACAGTTATACCCCGGCCACCTACACGGACGTCATTCTAGTGCCTTGTTGTGCAGCCCTATGGATGAAAAAGGTCCCATTCTGTGAAACCACATACCAAATAAGTTTAAAAACCACATGAGCAAACAAGTACAACGAATCCATAAAGTTTACCGACGGTAAGCCTAGGATATGAATTAGATAAAGACTGTGCTGAGTCCCAGGAACCTGGCGTATATGCTCATGGTATCATGAGCCCTGCCAGTACCCGAGAAGAAAAGCTGCGGTCAGAATTTTTCACTTGAGAATGTAATTATTGAAAATTATTGCTATATCACCAGGTACACGAATCTAAAAACTATTGTTAGTTGAAAGAAAACCACAATTTTGGTGATCCGGTGGCTTCCTCAACTATGAGGCAACAGGTTTAACTTGGTATAACATTGTCAAATTTCTTCCTCGTCTACTTCCAAGAGACGGCTAAGGGTGAAAAACTCGATTTGAGTTGTGGGAAGAAACGCTGAATGCTGGGACGATTTAACGGCGCCCACGAGAGTTTCGGGCTTGGGATTCAGAGACCAGGCCTCTGACAGGCTCTATGACCTCGCCCAGACAGTAAGAATTTTACTAAGTGACATCTACCTTTCCTTCAACAAGCCAGAAAGACCAAAAGCTTAGTGATTCCTTGCCGAAAGGGGGTGCTTTCACTGCTTTGTTACACTGAGGTTCATCCTT
This sequence comes from Holothuria leucospilota, assembly GCA_029531755.1. Lineage (NCBI taxonomy): Eukaryota > Metazoa > Echinodermata > Holothuroidea > Aspidochirotida > Holothuriidae > Holothuria > Holothuria leucospilota. The sequence goes on from CM055982.1 coordinate 37,251,920, forward strand.
CAATGTATACTTCTTGCATGACTACATCATTTTTACGATAATTTTACAATTTGACCCCTGCTTACCTCACATGACCTTTGAACCCCACCAAAAATTAGAAACCATAATACTGCAAATTTTTGTAGTGCTTTCAGTTTCACAGTTATATTGACCAACGAAGGTGTACTTCGTAACCATGCACTTTGGCATTTGCAACGAAAAAGTAACTCAAGACATCATGTCTACAAATTTTCAGTTTTGGACCTGTGGTGACCTCAATGACCTTTGACCTTCATCAAAAACAATAGAATTCTTCCTCTAAACATGAAAAATCTATATACCAAACATGAAAACTATAAAACTGTCATTCTTATTTTGAGATATCGTATTAACCAGCCATTCACAACTTGTTTCACAATCTCTACTGACCTCAGATGACCTTTGACCTCCACCAAAAGCAATAGGGTTCTTCTATCTACTATGACCCATCAGCACACTATGTATGACAAGTGTTTGTGCTTCCTCCCTTGTAATGTCATATTTACAAAGTTTTGGTTTTTGACCTCTGGTAACCTCAAATGACTTGTGAACTCCACCAAAACAATAAGGTCCCTCCTCTCAACATGGCAAATCTATATAAAAAGTATGAAAGGCGTCTATCATTTCTACCTCCGCATATCATGTTAACAAGGTTTTCAGTTTTTGACCTCTGGTGACCTCAACATACCTCTGAGCAAAGCAACATCACAGCGGTGCCAGAACTTTGCTTTAACCGAAACCTGCAGTGACCGCCCTTAACGATCTCCGTACAACTTTTTTGAAGATAAGCATTTGGGCTGATGTGTCTTCCAAGTTTACAATAAGGGGAAGACCGATGTTCATTTAAAAATAATTAGTTTAATTTTGGAGGCGATTATGTCAGAGGGGATAAAAAGAAAGAGTCATCAAGAACTTGTTGAGGACTTGCCGCTACACTCCTTCACTAACCCGTCCTTTCTTCAATCAAATCTATGATCTACCGAGTATAAAAATGTATACTACCTCATCAATTGCCAAAGCTTCCCTAGGGCAGGAGTTTTCAGGCTGGCGTTTAGGTGAATTTTGGTTAAGTCTATGTACATTGAACATTCAACATGAATAGCCTTCTTTAGGCCTAAATTTTTGGAGGTTTGTATCCTCAAATGCAAAGGACCATTTGTACCATTTTATCGAACATTATGGACACTGCGCAATCTATGGTGACCGATCCCCCTAATGTATTTGGTATAGCCTACAAAATATAGGTTGGGCGTTATCAGTGGTGACACTGGGGCCGCTTTCTTTGAACGCCTCTGAGTTCATGAATGAATGTACATTTTTGTTTTGTATGAATGACGGCATGGTTTCAAAATCCCTAGTTTTCGCCATTGTATGAAGCCGTTTTGGAAAAAGGTTCCGCACGGGGGTGGCTCGCTCAACCATGGAAGTACTCCGAGGAAGAACTTCCATGGTTCAAGTGGAGAAGGCTCATAGAAGTTAAAGTGGCTATGACACGTTTACTTCAACGGTTTAATGGCTTAGTCTCTTAAGGAGTATGTAATCTGGGACGAAAATTAACCATTTTGTGCGTTCACAACTTATTTTTCCGCTCGGAAATTGAAAAAGATTATTCCCAACTCCAGCCTTGAAAAGTAAGTATTCCCGAAAACTTTCAAAATCTTGTTACGCCATGTGACGTAACCTTAGGAAATGCTCGTTGTTGCTATGGTATCCTCCGTACATTCGATACAGTTTCTGAACGAATGCATAAGGCTTGAAGGGTGATGGAAACAGTCTTGGAAATAAGTTGTGTACAGGCTAAATGACTCTCACGTTATTTTAATTTCATGTCATGCTGAAAGGGGCTCTACGTAAAAAGAATGCAGACACTAAACTTGTGTCACAAGAGTTAGTAGCGTGGGAGGTATAAGGGAAAAGTAAGTGAGGGAAAGAGAACAAGGGGAAGTGAAGGTGAATGTTATTGATTTCAAAAGTTTTTTATGATACCGCGATTATAGATAATCGTGTATTTCAACTATTGCTGTTTCACGTTCGCAATGGAGGGCCAGTGATGAAGTAATCTAGGTCTCCACGGTTAGAACGGTTTAATATCTCAAGTCCATTTCAGATGTTGACCTGTTTTACTGAAGAAGATCACATTTAGTCCCCCCCCCCCCACATGTGCGGTCAGGGCGAATTGCTCCTCCCGCCCTCATTGGCTACGCAAGTGACTTCCACCACTTGGTAACTGGGAACAGGGAATAAATAGTCACAAATCGACACCTATCCACACAGCATAGGACAACGCGATTACAGAGTCCTAAGATTTAACACATTTAGCCTACAGAAAGATTCCATGAAAGTAATAAGGGTACGTACTCCTGCCGCAATGCTCAGCTCATAGATCTTCCGCTTGTTTGCTAATGAAAAATTGAAACAGTTTTTACCGAACAAAGTAAGGGGTCAGAATAACCCCAAGATTTTTTCTACAATTGCTCAAGTAAAGCAGCTGACCTGCTACTAGTGACATAACCAAAGTACAGGTCTCATGCACGACGGGGAATGCCCTGGTGGATTGCAGTTTACCAGTGGTTGAAAGAGGATCACAGAGCCGTGTATTTACATTTATAAGCATAGATTCCAAATTTATGAAGAGGGATTTCATCTGACGTCACGCGATTGGAATTGCCCGGCACTGAAGGGCAAAACACACACACATCCACCCCCAACCACACACACACACAGTAAGCTTATTTACAGCACACGAGCACGGCATAATCATAGATACTACTGTGACACAATGGACGCTTGTCCTTCAAAACCAAAGGGACGCGCGATCACGCGACGTCGGTGAAACACCTCTGAAACACCTCTAAAAAGACAAGGTAGCGCACTTCACGGCGTTTTGACACCAACTTCGCCCAACTGTATCTTCATTTTTGTATACCTAATCCTTAATTTTACCTCTTCCCAATGCACAAGGATGTTAACATCCTTAGAATTCTAAGAACTTTCCGGGCAAGGGCCCTGATGTACTTACCCCACTATCCTCTACCGGGCCATCTCGATACGTACGGTAATTCCATATAAGTTGTTCCGTACATCGTAATTTTCGTATGGGAACTCGGAGATAGAGGTTTCCATTGTACCCAATTTAAGCAGGTATCCATTGCACATTTTTCCATGTTATTCCAACATTGAAATGACTCATGGGCGGGGGGGGGGGGGCAAAGAAAGCTCTTTATTCAAGTTTCCTGACAAGATGGACAATAGATTATAGGGAGCGCCTTGTAAGTGTCTACTTGGCCAGATTAGTGACGGTGGAGAAAGAGGACTCTGTCAGGCAACAGATAAGGGTTATCCAGCTCATGGTTATCCAGCTGATTTTAAGACAAAAATTCATGATTGATAAACTTAGTTCCATAACTAACTATATCCAATAAATGAAATTTCCTTTTGGTAAAAGACCTCCCAAAATAAAGATTTGACGGACGGTGGTCTAAAATGTTCCTTCTTGAAAACTTTCCTGTTTGTATGCGTATCGCTATTCTATGCAAATTTTAAAGATACTGGCAAACCTCCTGATTGCTAAATTGTTTCCCGAAAATGTAAGCCATAAATCACAGCTTCTCGAAATAAACTGAAAGTTTTCAAGGATGTCGCACACACCACAAGCAAACTCCCTCAGAGGTTTTCATATATAGCACACCATATTTTGTAAGCTTGTAAAGCACAACCTTGTCCAAAGCTTCTTCATCTTTCCTTACGTAAGTTCAGAAACTCCAAAAGATATTATATCCTAAAATCTACCAACAGTTTGCAAGACGGGTAATAGTCGGGCTATCAAGTCTAAAGTAACACCGTCCCATATGGACATCTGAAAACTAAAATCCGTGGTACGTGGTTAGGAAGTTACGTTGTTTAAAAAGGTATAAGACAGAACTAAATCCATGTTTTACCTATGGCAACATTATCAGTTCCCTTTTCAGAACAACTCTATATTTACAGTGGAAAGCTGTGGCACTGTCAACAAGATTCACAAGTCTGCTCTTGTTAATCCACATTGTTATGCTAAGGTACACATCCTAAGAATGCAAGCGTCGGTATTTAACTTTGAATGAAAGTATGCACTGGCAGATCCAGGGGTTGGGTATGGGAGGTGCCAAAATGAAGGTGCCGGGATCTGAGTGTCCAGGGTGTTTAAGGTGATGGTTCTTCAAAACTTTTGAAAAATAAATGAGTGTGTTGTAGATTCCAAGTTAGTCTAACATTTTTTGCTGGAATATTTTCTTTCAGAAATTGTTCGTTTTATATTTTCTTCAAAGAGTGCAATTGTTGTTCAGATATGTTTTTGGACGGATTTTGACAAGAGCTACCATCCCCCCCAATTTACCCCTCATTTCCGATCGGGAATTAAACAGGTGCAGAATATCCGATCTGAAATTACTCAGTAACAGACCTGAATATCCGTTACGCCCCGAAATATAGCACGCCTAAATGCATGAAACAGGATGACAACAATATATGAAATATTCCTTAGATTAGTTCATGTTAATAGGTTTTATTATATATGAGGCCACGTAAAAATCACTGCTTAGCGTCCTTTCCCGAACTTAAATGGCCTGACCTGTTTATTTTATATGCAATTCTGAACCTGTTTAATATGATATCGGAGGCTACTTCTTTTAATAGATCGTGGATGTACCCTATCCTACATGTGGTAGACATTCCAGGGCCGTGGCTGCGGGGGGGGGGGGGTGGACGCTGCCTCCACCATGAGATTTTCAAACCTTAAATGAACGCTGACATATTTGCAAAAGAGAAAAAAGAATACGGAAAATTATCCTTATTATAATTTTAAGGTCCCTCAGAACCTGTGAACCATGTCAGGGCCCGTAGTTCTCCGACCCTATCATAGGTGCGCTCCTACGTGGTTGACCAGACCTGACGAATGAGCCGCTTCCTCAAATATTGGATCGGTCCATGTCCGATTACGAATGTTGTTGCCCTTAATATAACTACATGGTGTAAGGAACACAAGCTGAGACCAATTATAGGCTTAAGGTCTTCAGTATACCTACTCTTTCTCATTATGCATACCACAGCATGCTTTTATGTAATAACCAAAGTACTTTGCTTAAAACAATGAATGTGTAAAGTATCTTCGAATCCTATTTCTACCGTCTAACTTTTCTTGTTTGAAGAGAGAGAAGACGCATGTCCCTTCAGTGCCACGGTATATTTCCCTAAAAAGTGATTTTACTGAAGAACTTTTTCGAATGACCTTTTCTTATGTAGTCTAACTTTCTAAAGTATATCTAGAAATGAAGAATGTTTAGATAAAACTTACACGCCATAAAAGGGTCCATTTCCCGCAACGTAGGAGGCATTTTTAACAAAAATTTTCTTGATAGGCCTAACTATATTTGACAACAAATGGTATTTGAGTAATGCTATGGTATAACCGATTAAAATCACTAAATAACAAAAAATTCTACATAAGTATAATTTCAAAATTACCAGATAAGAACATTTTCATCTAAGCCATAATACGTAAAAATTTTCTCAAAGCTGGCACCTTGGACGATTACCCCCCCCCCCCCCCCACTTGACATTCTGCCAAAAAGTACGAAAAATTCACATAACAAGGAAAAACTTAAACGATAGTGTCACACTTTCCCGTAAGATGACACTCCTTCCCTTTCTCACAGCCAAGAAATAAAAAAACGAGATTTAGCTCGGGTGCCTACGTTACTGGCGCCCCACTCTTGATAAAAGTGACACCAAGTTAAACTTAGAAGAAAAAAAACATTGAAAGTAGTGTTCGATATGCTGCCCCAGTTTTTACAACTTCCCTCAAAGACAAATTGGATTGTTAGACCTTCCAGTAAAAGATTTAAAAAGTCGGTGATGATGACAAGCGTAACTATTTGCCCGCCCCCCCCCCCCAAAAAAATGAATTATATCTTTCATGATTATTCAGACCATACACATTGCACAGAAAAGGTACACCAAGGAGTACTTAAGCATTATTCTATATAAATTTAACAATTTTGTGGCAAATATCTTGTCACATAGCCAGACGTGTAGGCACCAGCGGAGGGAAAGGGGTTTTAACCACTAAGTGCGAAAAGTCCCTAAATCCTTTGGTTGGAAAAATATGCGGGTACTCGTATCGGAATATTTTTCCAACCCCGCCACCCCCCCCCCCTCCCTCGCTGAACTGCAATCCTCATTAAGAAGACACCCTGAGGAGGGCTCCCAGAAGCCACGCCCATGGGGAGGGCTTTGCAATCCGGCGTTGCCTCAGTCTGGCGTCATTTGGGTTACTTTTGTTTGGTTTCTTCCTTCACCCCCACCCCCAAATCGTACATACGCGCCTGCACATGACTACAGATAACAGGACTGTGCTTGTCCTTCACCATGAAGGGGGAAGTTCCAGTTCAGCTAATAACAGCTCTTAGACATAGCCTTTATAACGTGAGACACGTGTTTTCATGCGGGTCTGTGCTGGTTATCACCCTCTGTCATCTCAGTGACAGAGCAATATTTGCTCTTCTGTAAATGACCCTGCCCATATTGTCCCTTCCAAATGCGATGACAAAATAACCTATAGCGTAAGTGTTCAAAATAACGTTTACAATTTTCGCCGTTAACTTATCTAGACTCAGCGGTATGTAACCTCATCTATAAGCGTATTAGGCGGGGATCTGTAAATCAAACCAAATTAATGACAAAGCAAATAAGGGCCATGCACAGTCGCACGCGGGAAAACTACCTTTCCTGTATCCAGTTATCCATCCCTTCCTCCCTCTTGTCTGTTTTTCCTTCGGCTTTTTCCTTCTATTTTGTGGATACCGACTAGGGCCGCCTACTTGCACGAAGTTTTCCCTGAGTGAAGTCTGAAGGTACAATACTCTCGGAATGTAATGCTAGGAGTGGACATGTCGTCATTTAAAACTTTACAAAGCCTGTTTCTTTATAATTCACTGTAACTCATGTCATCAGAGGGTGACAAGTGAAAAGAAATCTTACAAGAAGACATATCAAGTGAGAGAAGAAAATTTTATTTGAATAATATTACATACCAGGGAGTTGCCTCTGTACATACTAAATACAGTGTATTGACTAGCAGGCATTAAATCTTTCCACTAAACAATACCTAAATATAGCACCACTGTAGCCTATATTAAACCTTATAAGAAGCCTCACTCTGCAGTAAGAACACATAGAACCATAACACTGCAGTATAGACAAATAGCGTCCTCTCGCAGCGAGGAAAAAAAGGACCTCACACTACACCAAGAATGAATGGAACCTCCACTCTGCAGCAATAACGTAAACCCCGCCCTCGTTGCCCCCTCGACCAGTTTCTAACAAAATGTTGACAATAAAAACAATCCATAGAAATTGAAGTAAGGGCTAATGACGTCTGGCGATTTGGACTGAAGCCATGATTTGCTAGGCTGTGCAGCAGTAACAAAGCAATGACGCGTAGAACTACAGTATGGCATTTCTTTTGCCCCAGCTATTGATCGGGAAACAGTGGCATAGCCAGGTTTTTTGTCTGGGGGAGGGGGGGCAAGAGCACCAACATTTCCCCCAATTAGTGATCTGCTTCCTAATAATCAGTGTTCTCCGCAGGTCCATTTTTGTCCGGGTGCTTTCCTCTGACCTTGCTGATGTGACTGATCGTCGTCCTGGGAGAGGGGGTGTCCCCCTCCCCTTTTGGCCCCCCTCCCCTTTGGGAAATTTTTGCTCATATAAGGTGGGCTAGATGCAAAATGGTGCCACATTTGGCGCTAAATGTAAACTGAATACATCACCAAGAATTCCTATTTTTTTAGGAAGCTTTTTTATCTTGCTTGTCTTCAGGTCTTGGTGAATTTTTCTTGAGTCCTACTGGTAGATCAGAATCACAATGAGTGAAGTACAGTAATTAAGTGAACCCTGGTACACCTTTCCCTTCATCAGTTCACCACATTCACCACAATCAGTCCAAATTTTACGAGGACCTGCCCTTGTAGCAGAGTATAGCATTTGACCACTGACCCATTCTAACAAACTGCATATACCACAATGCTGCTGCTTTAATTATCAAGAAACATTGGAAGTATACAGTAGAAGGACAGTCGAAGGACAGTCGAGTCCCTTGTCAGAGATCCAGAGATCCCATGCTGTAAAAAACAGATAGTAAAACATAACTAGTACAACTATAAGCATGGTGTCATCCTTCCATCTCTGAAAACCTTAATGAGGACTGGTTGTGCCAGTGTGGCATATACTTTTAAATAAGTAAAGTGTACTGGTTGAGAAATTTAAAATTTTACCAGATCATGCGCAAATTTCACCATATATTCACTTTCAGAATTTCCCCCAAGATTTTTCCAGAGGGGGCAACTCGCCCCCCCCCGTCCCCCCCTGGCTACGCCACTGTCGAGAAACTACAAGTTTTCCAGCTAGTGGGTGTTAAACTAAGGCTCCATGACTTATACCTGTGAAGAAAATTACTCCTAATCTTTCGCAAAACGGATAAAATGATGTAAGTTTGAAGCAAAATGCACACTATAGGACGGAGACACTCCAATCAACCAGCTTTTTGCCATACAGCAGAAGTGCCCTCACAATTTTCGTTGCTTCACTGGTTAAACACGCAGCAACGCACTGTGTTAGTGTCCTCCCTTACTTAAATTTCTTTGTGAAATCGTATAATGCCTAAACATTGACTCCTGACCATCTATGTGTTGGTGTAATACAAATTTACAGGCCTATAGTATAACATTTTGATTAATTTTTCGTTTGGAAAGCTGTCAAAAATACTCATCATTCTGTTTTAAACAGTTTTGAGCAGAAACTGTTCTAGATGAAGATTATTCGAATTTTTACAAGCAATTTGCAGAATATACAAAAATACTGAAATATGTTGATTTTGCTTCAAATCTGAAGGCACTGGAATAAAGTTTTCTCAGTCAAGTAAAGTTTATAAAAATAAAGAACATATTACAAAAATACATCAATATGTGAGCTATAAGGAAAAGAGATCAATGAACTACTTCATCACTTTTCACATGGCGAATAAAATATTTAGTTGCACCTTTACATGATAACTTTAGATTTAGTGACAATACCAAAGCAAGAATGGTTGCAAATTACTGTGAAAAACTATCTCTCATTCTCTTTCCCTGATTTACAGAATCTACAATTTACGTCAAGAAAATAAAGGGAATTGTACTCTGCATTATGTAACAAAAACATGTAATACTAAGAAAAGAAAGAATAAAATTATACCAAGGTCGATACATGGTGATATATAAATGACAAACAATGCAATTTGTGACTTTTTATGGAATGTACAATGAAGTAATAAACACAAAAGGCAATGTTTTGGGGATTCCCAAGAGGGACACATGCTAAAGTTACTCCCAAATAACCTTTACAATATGATGACACTGGCACCCTTAGAGTGGGGTCACCAGGGACTCTGGTTCATGTAGTATTACATTACTGTATGATGCATGATGCATGCATGACGCAAGGGCACTGTACCTGCCAAAGCTCACTTATACTAGGGTCATCAACTTTCCAACATTTCCACATGCACATAAAATATACCTTGACTTTACAACCCCCTCCTTCCTCCTCCCCCTGGTCAACCCACAATCCTGTAGTGCACTTTGAAAAGATGGAAAGAATTTATTTTCTCAAAGCAATCATCATTCACTTTGCTTTTGAAAAGTATACCAGGACCCTTATTAGTCAAATGATATTAATATTAAGCACCTTCACAAAATGAGGGCAGCAGAGCAATACTATCCGTGCAACGAAAAGTATAAAATATAAGCCTGTTGGGAGAGAAGCCTCAGAGAATAGTGTCACAACTAAGTCACGAGATTTTCTTCAATTCTGGCTCACGACTTGCTGCAATCAGCACACAATGTATGAACTTCACCTATGCTTTTAAAATAACCCTCACACATATAAACTGACAGAAGGCAGTTTAAAAATAACACATGTTGTCATTACAGTGTATTTATGACACACTCATGATTTGAAATATGACTGAGATACCTTCCAAATGGAGTACCATTTCTGCTAGAATTTTGCTGATTACCAAAAATTTGTAGGTGACAGTAGGTGACAGGAATGCATTATAAGACTCATTCAAAACAACACTGAAGATTATTTTTGTTATTTTGTTGCCAGAATTGTGTACTTACTACTGAAGGACACAAAATCATCACCCACCATTCTACATGTCAATTTTAAACAAAGAAACAGAATTTGGTAATCATTATACCAAGTAGACACCACCTGTGCTTCACAGATGTCACGCTACATGGATAGACAGAGGTTAACTTAAGTAGTACCTCCTTGTTGTTGCTTAAATCTTCATGATGTCAAAAAATGGCCTCACTGTTGTAATGAGAGATAGCTTTACTGACTAGGACCTTGCAGTACATACCCATTTTTCGAGAAACCTCTTAAAAATTAAAGACTCCATTACTACCAAGCACCATATCACACATGTACTAAAATCAACCAATCGACCACTGATGTCGAATACACAGTACCCGCATGTCCAACATTCATGTCGAAGATGACTGCAAAGTCCCCTGTCCAAAATTAACGTGGAATGCAAATAATGCCCTCAACAACAGCCATGCTGGTCATGATGAGAACACAGTCTAACATTACTGCAGACCATGACCACTCTAGCTAATGATGATCAATGCTGGCTACAATGATTTTGGTTGCAAATGCCACAGCAACAGCAGCAATGGCCGTTACTAGGGAAGAGTAGTTTAACTGGAATCCATACAGCTGAAATAAACAAACACAATGAACATTAAGTATGACATTAATGGCTTTATAAAGTGATAAAATTTGTTGTGAAATGCAAGAAAATCAAACACTAAACTCAAAGATAAACTGATCTACAATGTTTACAGTTTCAGGTATCTTTACCATTCGGCTAAATTTGCTATTAGTAATATGTTGAATCTCCTGATAACTTAAAACCCAGGTTTATGCCTATCCAGCCAAGTTTTAAGCTACGTTTATCAGAGCATGTGTCATCATCTCAAAAAGCTCTATTCTCCACCCTGCTTCTCAGCACTAATCCTTTTGGCATGGATGGTGATCATGGGTGGGGGGAAGGGAGGACATGTCCCCCCAATATTTGAAAAGTCGCCCATTGACTCTGATTTTTCACACGGTACATTATTTGAACAAGAGCCCAACGGGCTCTGTGGTTCCTTGCTGAATGTAATGAAACTGAGCCAACTACTGAATGAACCAGTATTTCTGTAGATGCACAAAATCTGCTCCGTAGACAATGCACATCTTGTGTTAACACATTCAAGCATAAATAAATTGCTCTGAAGAAATACAGGCACTTCAAGGGATATCAACACAGACAGTTTACAGTTACAATTTGTTTTATTAAATTAAGCAATCACAATTCATGCACACTCAATGGTATCTGATCCAAATGATCAGTAACTTAGTTCTCTTTATAAAACTGACAACCCATAGTAGCATTTAATTAATCAATTCCAATTTCCAATTTTTTGCAAAGCTCACATGTCCCTAATCTAAGGACCAAATGTCTGTCTAGTGAACTTTCGGAAACTTTCAGAAGTCCCTTCTGGCTTTGTGGGCAGAAGGGGGGGGGGAAAATCTTCTGCAATATTAAAAAGGTGGTATTTGATGCAGGTTTTCATAATGGTTAGAATTGTGGATTAAAATTGTTAATACTATAATTTAAACTAAAATTGAGGATACTTGGCATCTCTGAAAGATGTCCCACATCTTTTCAGTTCATTGGTGTGAATGTGATTTTAATGTGCTGGAATGATTACAGTTTTGTGCTTATATCTGACTTTAGGGAATTCTTGGGCAATTTGCTTTTTGGCATACTGGTGATTTTCACCTTCTTGACATTCCGACAAAAAACTCATATGGGCTTTCTGCTGGATTTAAATGCAAACACCTCAAAACGCTATAAATCTTATTCAAGCTTCCTAAACTGAGGATATAGAGATTGAAAAGGTTTGCAGAGTTTGACCTCCAGTGACCCCCAGATGACCTTTGGTCTCCACCAAAAAAAAAATATTTTCCCCACCACAAGGCATGCCACCACTAAGTATGATGTTAATCCAAGCTTCCTACCTTGAGATATTGTGCTAACAACAAGGTTATCAGTTTTTGACCCTTGATGACCCCAGATGACCTTTGACCTCCACCCAAAACTGTATGGCACAGCTTCTCACTATGGTAGATCCTAATATACCAAGTTATGCAAATCTATCCAAGATTCTTTCTTTGAGATATTGTGTTAAACAAGGTTTTCAGGTATTTGACTCCCAGTGACTCCCAAAATGACCTTTGACCTCCACCAAAAAATGACAGGACTTATCTTCTCACCATAAGTCATCCACATACCAAGTACGAAATCTATCCAAGCTTCCTACCTCGAGATACTGTATTAACAACAAGTTTTAAGCAGAGGGCGTACTACTTTGACTCCCAAAGGCACATTTGAAGTGATACTAAAATCGGGGATATCCCCGATTTTCATCATGTCCCCAGTTCACGTCTCAAGGACCGGTGTGTGTCCCCCATAGGCGCCCATTACAGACGCACACACACACACATACACACACACACCAATCTGACTACATAGGTTCCTTTTGCTAATGCAAGGAACCAACTAGAGCACCAATGGTGCAGTAGCTCAAACCCGGGAAAACTTTGGGGTCAGCTCTTCTCTGCCCCCCCCCCCCCCTGCAAAACCCTATGTACATCACGTCATGGTGTGATTGCTGGAAACACAATCAAAACAAATACCTCGTTCCGAACATTAGTAAAATGCAAATAAAAAATCGAGACCTTACCCCCTCCCCCCCATTGTCAAAAGCAAGGAAAGGAAATTCCCCCTTTGTCCCCAGTGAAAATAACAGGACTAGCCTATTTTAAGTTCAAAGCATTACCATTCCAATTATCTATGAAGAAAGAAAATTGTTATTCAATATCACAGTGAGCTACAGTAAATCAAGGACACTTAATTAACAGAACCAGTTTTGACATAAAGCAAATAATTGATTGTACTCACATATAAGCATTACCACAGGTCTCCAAAGATTCATATTTAAAAAATCTGAGAAGTTGTGAATGTTAAGGCAGTTTATAAAATCCTCAAGTCCTCACTTGACAAGTAGCAGAGGACCAACCCTCTTTTGTATTAACTTCTTAAGTCTTGATTACTTTCTGACCTTAGCAGTGCAATCCTTGCCTTCCAACTGCTATATTGGCACCAGCTAAAAGGCCCCACAGTATGATTCTGGTTTTTACCAACACATTATTATAAAAACGTAGTAAACAATCTGGTTATTAGCTCTCTGCTGCCACAAGGAACTTAGAATTATACAGTTAACCAGGAGAACAGGGTTAACTTTGAAAAGGAAGGGCAGGATATTGGTCAATTACAAACTCATGCACGATGATGAATTATGATACCAACCAGGGAGCTGTGCCAACAGACCTTCTAACATCCACCCAACACACAATACAGAAACATTGTTCAGTGCACTGCCCAGAAGCTAAGCAGAGCCCTTAAAACTAACCTTTACAACCTCACAGGAACTGACGCTCTTGTACACAGACAGTTTTTTAAAGAGGCGTGTTAGTATACATGGAAAAATTAGGTAGTAAAACGTGAATTTTGTGAGACTGGTAAAAAAAATAGAGGGGTGGCACAAAAATTGGGTCAGAAAGGTATCAAAAATTTATCTTTCAAGACACATCCACAAAATTGGAGAAGTAATTTCTTAATCTGCACATACCAGTCATCCATTCTGAGCAATTTTTGAAGATAATTTTGTAATGCATCTAGGAGAAAATAGCATTTAAATTAAATACTTACAAGACTATGACCTCAAATGACCCTTGGATGACCTTTGACCTACATTTTTATGCCCAGCTGGAAGCTCTTCAAAAGTCAATTCACTAAAACCATGTTTGGTAAATATCAGACTCACAGGCGCAAAGCAACATCACATCAAAGATATTTCCACCTTTTGACCTCTAATGACCTCGTATGACCTTGGATCAAAAATCTGTGTACAACCCTAAAGAACCACTATGTAAGAAATATTATGACCAAATTTCAAGAACATACAGCGCTATTTGTGGGAGGAGATACATTTTGAAGATATTCACATAATGGCCTTTAATGACCCCTAAATGACCTTTGACCTCAACTTCTTGAACATGACAGGTAGCCTAAAGTTCAACGACCAATGTGTCCAAGTTTCATTAAAATCCGTCCACGAGTGTGCGCCTGAGAGCATTAAAGGCAATTGTGGACAGACATGATAGATAGATAGATAGATAGATAGACAGTGACGGTGGCGGATCACAATAGCTCAAACAGCTCTTTGAGCTGGTTTGAGCTAAAAATGGGGTCATGTCCCTCCAATATTCAGAACAAATAGCCACTGCTGCCATTTGGTGCATCTCTGGTAGGTTGCAATCGTACAGTACAATGCTAGTACAGTGTAAAATTGTTGATAAGAAAGCGCAATCAGCATAGTCACTGGTGCCTTATTTGCAAAAGAGATTTAAGGAGAGATAGAAGAAGGGGTGAAGAAAGCTGCAGAAGTGCTACCAAGGAGTTGCTATGAAGGAGATACAACAACCAAATCTGTCAGACAATATGTACTTGAAAATGATTTAATTCTTTTCAGGCACTGCCCATTTGATCAACAGGTCTCTTTGTTCCTATTGTTATTTTTCCGTGGACAACCCTTTTATGGTGATCTCCTCCTTTCTTTTCCAAGTAATTCCGAGACAAAAGCCGTTGTCTATACATGCTTTGAAGTAATGTTTGTTTTGGCCAATGAACAAAATTTATTCAGGATGTTCAGTAAAATGACTGGGCAACAAATGTTTAAATAATGTACTTCAATTGTGCCCCTATAATTTTAATACGTCACCTGCTGGAAACATTGTTCAAGCCTATACATTTCTGTTAGTTTTTAGCAGATTTTGCCATCATTAAGAAATACATTCGAAAAGTAAGTTGTAAAGAATTCTTTGCTGACTTAAAATGAAACGATATTTAGTGTTACAAATTATCACGAAAGGTGAAAATTTCACATTTTTGCATGACGGCTGGCAAGGAAAAGTTAAAGAGTTCAACATAAGAGGTGTGTCCTCTCATTGTCATTTTGACAATACACCACTGATCCTCATTGATCTCGGTACTGAGATAAGAATTTTAAGAAGAAAGGTAAGATAACTGTCGGAAACGAACATTGCTTCAAAGAGTCTATAGAACATTGGATCTCTTTCCTAACACCTCCCTGGTGGTACATAAGGCTAGTGACCCTTCTAGTGACATGACTGCACTTAACTCACATGACTGCTACTGTCATTGCTAGAGACTATTTGAAAGTTCATTTCTATGGTACATTTCACATGCTCCATACACAGGAGGAAGTTTTCACATCTTTCTTAGGAGATTAACAAACATCTCTGTGGCAAAGCCAGGGAAGAATGGGGAAGGAAAGTGGGTTAAGATGCAGAATATCAAGGACAAAATGGGAAACATTAAAAGGTTTCAAATGTCCACAAAAGCTTAAAAAGAGAAGAAATAAGCATGTTTTATACCTGAATGCCACCTTTTCTGAGAGGGGAGTAATCACAGAAGGATATGGGTGGGAGGCAAAATTCCATAAAAATTTTGCCAAAGGAGGCAGTATACTAGTCATGAGTGCAAATGAATCCCATCATCTGATGGTCAAAACATTTTTTTTCAACATGCTTTGTGCTGGTCTTGTACCAAATGCACTATCATATGCCTAAAAACAACATTACACCTGTGTACTATGTATATATTAGAAATGTATAAAGATATACATAAAAGTTCTTAGAGTTCCGAATGGTAGTGTTCATTCTGAAACTGTTTTTACCAATTGCTTATTGCAAATTTAAGCCATGAAATTACAATGTAAATAAGATGTAACTATGGAAACTTATCAGATTTTTCTAAATATTTGTGGTGGGGGGGGGGGGGGGAGAGGGCAAAGTCAAATTTTTGTCCCTAATTGGAATCAGAGGATACAAATTTACCTAATAATTATACAGCAGGGTCATTCTCTGCCAACTCAACAAATTTTCAGAAAATCATGGTCGGGCACGACCCAGATTTTGCTGAAAAAATTCCCTAGTGTAGTTCAAGTAGTAGATAGAACACACCAAAAATTTTAGGTCAAAATTCTTAGCCGTTTGGGAGTTACGGCCCATTGAAAAGTGGCCCAAACCCCCTTCTTTGCATGCCCAAATTGCATGGTCCACATCTCGGTCATTTTTGAGGGCCTATATCTATACAGAGAATAAAGATACAATGCTGAAAACACCTACCTGGGATAATTTCTGTCCAAATTCTCAGAATCTGGCATCAAAAACACTGTATCTGGCTTAATTATGAAGATAAAGAGCTCTAAACATTGCATTTCATTTTAGGCGTTAATGTGATTTATGATATTTGGACCCCTGTGGTTCAATTGACTTCTATCAGATAAGTACCATTTTTCACATACATAATATCTGGTGGGTGCACTTTGCTCTCATAAAGTTAAGGACCTTTAATAACTTCCATGACAAAATGGTTGGGGGTCAAACATGGTCCCAGAGCCAAAAAACCAAAATTTTGATGTTTTTTGGGTTGACCTTTGACCTTGTTTATCACCTCCCATGAACTTGAAAATTTTTTTTTCATTAGCTCTAACCCCCTTTTATATTTAGTTAAACTTTCAGAGAGGGGTTTTTCCTCATTCTTGCCAAATCATTTTTTGAGTTTGGGTAGAAGCCATTAGTTCCGCCGCCGTCCGACCCCTCCTTTTCTGCCGTGGTCAATGTCACATACACATTGTACAGTATGTAGGCCTACTGTACTGTACATATATACATATAATAGTACAAACTACTCGTGTAGCACACATGACCTTATATCATGGCCTGTTTGAATAATTTCACCCACAGAAGTAATCTGCTTAGGAAAAGACATTTTAAGTAACTTAACAGTACAAACTGGTAATAATTGTACTATTAAATTTAACAAGTATGCACTGTATGTATTAAAAGTATACAGATCAGTGTTCGCACTAAGGTGCGGGATTGCGGGAATCCCGCTTTTTTCTTTCAAATCTCGCACATAATTAAATCTAATGCGGGAAAATCCCGCACACCTTTCCCCTCGATCCCGCACATAAATAAATCATAAGCGGGCAGCTGATGTTCTGAATCCAGCCAAAATTCCAGCACACTTCTCCGCAGCTGTGATTGTACAGAGAAATTGCAATGATAATACGCACAATAAATTGCAATATAGAATCGTTCCCAAGCAAGCGGATCGCATCTCCCAAGCTGAACACTGATTATGGTAGCAACAAATATCATCGTAATCTAGCCATTCACAGTGCAGCTCTTATATGCTGGCTGCTGGTTGTATAAATAAGAGCGAATCTGATTGGATTGAAATTCAATCACAGTCCCAGGGTTGCAAACGCAACGTTGTATCGTGTACAGTACGTTTGGTTACACACCTGTAGAGCTGTAGTGCACTGTGGAGTCTGACATGTGTAATTGTATTGAATATGTACAGTATGTACTTTCTTCATTTTACGTCGTACATTGCTCTCATTAATTACTGATCGTATGTGTATTTCCAATGAAGTTCACTCATATTTTCCACTTCAACTTCAAGTTCATGGATTTATACAGATGAGTAGGAGTGGCAGCGAACTGGCACTCACTCCATTTCTTCAGAAGGAAAACACCTAGTGACGAATTGGAGCTGCAGTATCAGAGGAGGCTTTGAACTTGGAGAGAAGCACTAACGTTAGTGACACGCATTAACTGCCGTTAACAGCAAGTAGTACCTCTTGCGTGGGGACTGGGGAGTAGTTTTGCGATGGCGACGGAAATCCCGCTCAAGAAAAATTTATGGGAGGGATAACCAAACTGCTCGGTCCCGTAACGATCCCCTTGGACAGCTATTTTGAGATGAGAAATCACGTAAACCGCACAAAAAAATTTTTAGAGAGGGAATTCCCGCACAGTTTCAATTCCTTAGTGCGAACACTGATACAGATACTGTATAATACAGCACTTAACACATAAAAATGTTGTAATCAAAGGGGCTGTCGTGCCCATTTAAGACTTGTGGAAAGATATATACTTATTTTTAAAGCCATGAGCTGTGCTTAAACAAGAATGATGATCATTAATTGTATTACCACACTGCAAACAAGGTATATGTGAGCTATTGGGCTACACTTGTGGTACACTCACTACTAATTTCTGTATACATGTGTACAGTATATACACAGTATATACACTGTACACTGCTATGTGAAATGGTGCACCACCTACCCAACTCAAAGATTTTTTAATTAAAAATGGGGGGAAACCCCTCTCTGAAATTTTAACCAGATATAGAAAAGAGATAGAGCTGTTGGTAGAAAAAAATTTTAGTTCATGGAAGGTGATAAACAAGGTCAAAGGTCAACCTGAAAAACATCAAAATTTTGGTTTTTTGGCTCTGGGACCATGTTTGACCCCCAACCATTTTGTCACGGAAGTTATTTCAGGTCCTTAACTTTGTGAGAGCAAAGTGCACCCACCAGATATTATATACATGAAAAATGGTACTTATCTGATGGAAGTTGGTTGAACCACAGGGGTCCAAATATCAAAACTCACATGGACGCCTAAAATGAAATGCAATGTTTAGAGCTCTTTATCTTCATAATTAAGCCAGATACAGTGTGTCTGAGGCCAGATTCTGAAAATTTGGGCAAAAAATACCCCAGGTAGGTACTTATAGCTTTGTATCTTTATTCTCTGGGAAGTTATAGGCCCTAAAAAATGATCGAAATGGCATGTGCACAAATTGGGCATGAAAAGATGGGGTCCCGAATAACTTTCAATGGGCCATAACTCCCAAACGGTTTGGAATTTTGACCTGAAATTTTCGGTGTGTTCTTTCCATAAGTGGAACTATGCTTCATAAAAGTTTCAGCAAAATCTGAGTCGGTGCCCGACCGACCTATTGGTTGAGTCGGCAGAGAATGACCCAGCATTCCACCAAAACCAAGTGTCAAACTTACCGTAAAAGAAAGAGGTTGCTTCTGCATATAGTTGATAATGTGCAATCTTTCTTCTGTGGGACATACAGCCTGTAAAATATTGACAAAACCAAGACATTCTGACATATGTTTACATTTTAATATGATTGATAGAACTGTTAATTGGTTCCTTATATCTGGTCCATATGTAGGCAAATTTGGAAGGTGTGTGAGTTATTGTGGGAGCTGAACTCCTGAAACAAAATTTTGAACTTAGGTCAACATCTACTGCCAGATCTGAATTTCTTCCAACAATTCTAATTTCATGAAAATCCCAATGACGTGACACTCCAAAACCTAATTCCTGGTAAACACCTTAAATTGAGATTAGTCTCCACGTAATAAGTAATTTGTTTGACACAAAAAAGGGCAAAGTCAAACTGTGCCTGCAAATGTATGAACCACTCTGATTGGTCAATATCAGGTACAGATCAATAAGATGTAGATGAAAATTTTGCACAGCAGAGTGGCTCTATAGAGGGTCAAAACATTCAGATTCTCAAACTACTTAAGGGTAGATTGTTCAGAATGTTTGTTTAAAATATATTTTAATAGTTCCTTTGATGGAAGCTAGTATTTTAGCCCAAGTGTTATAATGAAGATTTCTTGTGGGTGGTGTGGACAAAGAAAGCACTGAAATTTAATTTTCTGAAATATTTCAAACATTTGAAATGAGGACATTTGTCTTTTAAATGGTCTATGCAGTCACCATACCTCAAGGAATAATGAAGCTTGCCCTACTGAAAGTACTTAAAAATATAGACATGCACCTGATGGAATAATTGTGTTAAGGCATTGTAAAACTGATCCTTGTGCAATTGGCAATCACAATTTACAACATCTCTACAACTTGTTTGAATGAAACACATGATATGTATACTGTGGCATATGGAAACCCACACAAGATAAAAGAGAAAAATACACACACACATACGTGTTTTAGGTGTCAATCAGGGACACACGTTTTTAAAAGTGAAAATGTGGATATCCCCACTTGGGGTGTATCCACACTTGACTAAGGAAAAAATGCTCATGTCACCGACTTACATGTACTACAAACATACTGTACACACACACTCACGCACCAGCATATGGTGTGTTACCCAATGACAGGTTCACAACATGGAAAATGGAGAAAACTCCAAAATGCTTCAAACTTACTGCGGCACATCTTTTAAAGGTGAAAAATTCAATTTCATGGCTAATTTTGCATTTGGCAATTGGGGATATCCCCACTTTCAGGTGTATCCAAACTTGCCTGGAGAAAAACACACTCATGTGCCCGATTTACACCAAAAACAAGTGCACACACATGTGCATTAGTATAACTGATGCAACTATTGTGTGCAGGTGTTCTGATAGAATCCTGCAGCAAGAGTTTACGTGTGTTCAGTCAACAGACGGATGAATCTCTTTCTGGGGTGGTAGATCTACTTCATACCATAGCTCATTTACATTAGATGACCCATTATTTTTTTTTTTTTTGCTTATTTGAAAACTATCCAAGCTACATTTAATAACAGAACTTGTGACACATATCGAATTAAATTTTAATTCATGTTAACCTCTAAGCTGACTAATATACTGATCCAGGGTAATGTTGAATGGGCAAAACAACCTAGGAGTCTGATAAATCAACATGAACCAACCAACAAAATTAGAAATCTCATCCAAGGTTATAGATATCAGCTAGTGCAGGCAGACCTTGGAAGCACCATTAAGTAGATAATGTAGAGTGTTTGACCTTTGGAAGGTACCCAAATGGAAAACTCTGCAAAGAAGGAATAACCTCCTCTTACAGGACATACAGTACTTGGACAATGTTTTATTGTGTCTAAGATTGTTCTGAAATGCCAATTGGACTTATTTCTACAGGGGGTTTGGAAAAATGTTTACATATATGGGACCAATTTTTTTGCTGACTGTAGATCTGAGAAACACTAATCACCTTGTATTGACAGACCATGGTAAGTAATTGCTTAAATGATGAAGGTGAAGGCAATACTATCAAAGAGGGATGACACTATGCTGAACTGTAAGGCCCTCCACCTTCCAAAAGTAGAAGGACAAAAAAAAATGAGGCACTGCAGACCACATAACTCCAATCAGCATAGAGATTCAGTTCAAATGATTGCAGGAGGTGCACAACTCATTTCTTTTTCAAATAATTATCTTTCTTCTTTCTAGTTGAGGAAATGCCTGGATGAATAAGACTATGAACATTTACCTTTGTAAAGCCCCCCCCCCCCCACTGAAGGATTTGCTTGTATATAAATCTTTACAAATGATCACTAGATACCTGAGTGCCTCTTTATTAGTGGGGGGGGGGGGGAATTAATAGTTCAGAAAACAGAATGGCTAATAATTGGTCCTGTTACTATTCCAAACTATGCTGTAAACTTTATGATATGGCATCCATACTTTTAGGTTAAGAAAAGTTCTGAAACACAAAACTTGTTGCATTATGCTTACTGATGGACTTACATTAAGTGATGGCCTAGGAACAATGAAAGAAGAAATTGCTGAATTGTTCTGTGTCTGTATTTGAGAATTGTTCTTAAGATAATACACAGGTTTAGCTTTCATTTGCTATTTAAACTATAATACTCTCTTGCATAACAGATTAAGAACTACTCAATTTTAACTTGATAATAATGGATAGGCTACACTGACTGATATTTTGCACAAAATGTTAACGGAATGAAGTCATAAGTGATTTAGCTTCAATGAAGGAAATATATAGTGGATATTAAACACAAAACGAAATGTTAGTGGAAACTTACACAAGCGACTCTTTGCCCTTCACCATTTACTTCAGTCACCCCGGAGCAGACTAGAGGCAGCATGACAAGTGGTATACAGAACTTAAGCATATCCTTGATAGATGCTTCATCGCCGACCCAGTAGAGGAGATAGATGAGACTCCATGAGAGAATTAAGATGATCCAGCAGGCCATCCATCTCTGAAGGGCAAGAGATGTAGTCATCAGGCGACACTAGAGAGGAGAACAAAAAAAGGGTTAAAAACAATAGAAAATGTAAACCCATTTATCTCTGACAAACTACTGGTGATCGAGGAGTGTTCCCTCAAAGGGGAAAAGCCAAGAATGTGGTCATGTGGTAACAGAGAGGAGGGGGACAGAGAAGAACGAAGGATGTGTTACATAAAAAATGCACCGGAATGGAATGGACATAGAAAAAAGGCTCCTGAAAACCATCAGACAAAAATGATTTTTTCTTCATTTTCCAACCAACTGTTTTTTGAGCTCACATAATTACGTGTAGTTAGGGTTGTCAGTTTGCCCAAATGGTATGCAAAAAATACAACGACCCAAAAAGTATTCATACTCTGAATGTATCTTTTTGCTGTGGTAAAACATTGGATGAAAATTTAAAGAACTTTAAAACATTGGTCATGAATGTTGAAGCTATGACACTACTCCAGCAGTTGACATCTTGAGAACAGAACATAGAAATTGAAGAAAATTTTACCACAATGCTAGGGTAAAGTTCTTCCGTATTATATCAAAAACAAATCTGGGTCAGGAGTATTCTTCCAATGGATTTAAATATCAGATCATAATACAATTAAAAAGACAGTTACAACTGCCCTTTCCTTCCCTCTGTGATCCCCCTCCCCATAAGCCCTCGTCTTTGTCTCACATTGTAATGCATGCTTGTGGGATCTAGTGTTATTTGTCACTTCCTTTACAAACTACAAATAAAAATTGAAATCCAAAAGTACTCATATAAACAGATTGGTATTAACAGCCAGCTTCCTGTAAAAGAGGAAGTACTGCATAATCTTGATTTTCTGTGTGCTTTCAAAATGAATTGTTAGTTTGCAGGAATGACCATTATTGGATTTACAGTACATACTTGTACAGATTTTACACATAGTGTATACCACAAATACAATAACAGTTCAATAAAGATCATTTTGGTGGCCTAAACATTCTGTGTGATCTGTGAAAAGTTTGAAACCTGCACAATTTTCAGCTTCCATACAAATGTATTATCCAATCATCATGTTGCATTAGATAATGCTGACAGATTCTGCCACTACATTGTGAGCAACAAGAGCATCAATGATGCTGTAGCTCAACTAAAATTTCACTCACACACAGTAACTGTTATGTAGTTTCATTACAGATCCAAACCAAGGAGTCATGGACAGTCATGATCTAGCACATTCAGTGCTATAGATGTAAATGGTCACAGCAGTGGCATATCAGAGTTGCCTACCTTGTGACAACTTTTTAAATGTTTGTGGGGACAACTGTCACATGTTGCACAGGTGTATTCACATGTGAGTGGAAACTTTCGAAGTTTACACCCAGCCTGACTTAAACCAACTGGTTAGAAACCGAGCTGTAAAACCTCATCTAACTAACTACTGTAACTAACTACACATGTCAGGCTGCTTACGTAATTGTTTGGGGCATGAGTAGGGAATTCCCACATACAGCCAGGTATACTTAACCCCGTATGTTGTATTGGAGAAAGGTTTGGGAGAATTCAGAGGTCAAGCACTTGTGTATACCTGCAGTGTAGAAATCATTTCAAGACAGCAAGAGGATGCTTTTAACTTTACGGGCTCAAATCCAAGTGGTGACTTAACCAGAATGACACTTGAATTAATTACCAACAATGCTGAAGAATGGCCCTAAGAACATACAAAATTCAATTAAAGGGCTACCCTTCCTAGTGTTTCAAGAAGGGAGGCCACCATGAATGCTCTAATATGTGAGGGCTTCGCTAGCTCTAAGGAATGAGCCACCCAGTCTCCACACCTGGTTTCTTTAAATCCTTGAACAGCTTTATATCACCAATGTTATGAGAAACAGAATTTGTATCTATCTTTGTTCTTCTCAAAAACATACAAAATGGCCAAAACAAATGTCAGTACAAAGCAAACCTGTAATTTCCAAAATTTGTGCAAAATCTCTTTGTTTGTCAACATTCTATTGGAGGGTGCAGCAGAATAAGAAGTCAACCCAGTGGCTGTAGATAAATGTGGCCAATCAGCTTCATCCTGAAAGATACATACAGCAAAGCAAGAATTGTTACATGAAAGAACATAATACAATTATTGTCATCGAGACCACTCCCATAAATACTGCAGTCTGCATGACACTTCCAAAACAACTGTGACCTTTATGCACCTCCTGTACACAAGGCTGGCCCTACACTGTGCAGAATCCTACCCAGCTCAGGAGAATTAAATGTTGTGACTTTTCATGACCACATTTTGAAAAATCCAGGACTGAGTGCTTTTCCTTGGTTACAAGCAGCAAGGATAATTTTGAAAGTCCCGTCCCTCTTTTTTAGCATGTACAATTTGTAAATAAATTGCTTGCATATAAAAAGATGGCAAGGATTTTTAAAATTTGGTGAAAATTCTGACTGCCATATTTTTTTTACAAATTCTATGACTTTTCTGAGCCTGGAGAGTAAGAATACAATATCATGACTCTTCCAAGACTTTTTGAGTCCAAGAAAACACTATGTGATATCTGGTTGCTACGTATATAAATTGCTGCTGGTCCCTTAGATATAAAATTACATTTATTCAATTTATTCAAAATGATGAATAGCTGGAAACAAGGATCATTAGAAAGTGAAACTTACAAACAATGTGATGCCAACATTTAAATTACTCTACTGTACTGTAAGTTGAACATGCTCACAACACTACAGTCCCCTACAATAAGACTCGACATTTGTGAAGAGTGTAACATACAATTTCCTTCGTCACAAATAATGCAGACAGGAGGTACAAATGTTTTCATAAACATTTCATGTTATTCATTATACTGCTAATGATATCAAACAGACTGAATTTGCTAAAAAAGTAAAACATCACATTTTTTGTTTCACTTACAGCATTTTTATCAGTGAATGCATTATCTGTATGGTCAGCATCCTGAATGGTGAACTGGGGCGGATACTGGAATACTCGATGAGGGTGAAGCTGAGAAACGGAGCTAACTCGACGCTGGAACTCTGCCTGATCCCATTCATCTGCAAAAATAAAATATTGCTACCTCTTTTCTCAAAGCTGCCATCTTCATTTTTGAAAAATGCAGCTTGCTCCCATTCACCTGTCAAAATGCAAACACCAGTGTTGCTGTTGAGACCATTGCGACATCAAATACTGCAGCAACTCCCTGGCAGGAGACAGCGCACCCGAAGGCTGGGACCAGCTGTAGTAACTGTTTACTGACATGAATTACAATGCAATAGACCTAAAGCAAGCATTTACATGCCATTTTGTGTATCTTAGACATTATAAAAGCAAAACCATAAGGCAAATGAGGTGAGACACTTTTAAACACTTGCAAACAGAAAACATATGGGGAAAATGATTTTTGGAGAGAAAAAGCTGCTTGTATTAATCCTTGAATATTAATGAGGTTCTTTACAGCTGGTCATGGACTCTGAAAGCCTCAAACCTGCCATGGCTTAATTTCTATGCCCAGAGCACAGGAGGCTGAGGCTTCACATAGCAAGGCCTGAGTCATGAAAACTGCAACAAATCTTCAGCCTTCCAACACTGGCAAACATCATTATACACTCATTATTTTAGAAAGATAAACCAGTGGCATAGCTACAGGGGGCCTGAGGGGCTCCAGGCCCAGGCCCCACAAGTGTCTTGGGCCCCCAAATTCATGGTTTAAAGTGATCTGCCATGACTTCTTGTTGAGGCCCCCTCATTCATGTGCCAGGCCCCCCTAAAAACAAAACTCCAGCTACGCCCCTGAGATAAACAGCTTCAAAGCTACACTCCCCTTTCAAACTGCCTCAGGTTAATGTATCCCTGCCATAATTGGAACTGAAAATGTGTAACCGACTAAAAAAGTGTAGGTGTGTATGCACATTATGCCTTAAGGGAGTTTGTGGAAACAATACATATGAAGTACAGTACAGTAACTTTAATTATCACACAATTTCATTAAACAACCTCTCACCATCTAGAACATCTCTGACCACACTTCGAAGTTCACTCTGGGATCTTGACCGTCGACGGAATACCCCAATGTCAGTTTTTCCTGCCAGGAGGGGGCTTCTTTCTGTAGATGAGGCATCACTTGGGCTAGCTGGATGAGAGAAAGAGTTAGCTTTCTGTCTTCGATGACAGCTCTTTGGGGTCTTCTTCTCTTTGAGCAAGTAAACCATTGCATCTTCGTCTAGCTCTAGAAGGAATGTCCTAATACCTGCCAAAGAAAAATCACAAAATGGTGTCTCAAACCTTTAACTGTGGGCTGGGGGAACATAGGTGTATGCGGAAGGGGGAACCAGGGGCTGCAGCCCCCTCCCCCCCATTTCTGACAGAATAATTGCTACTTCCTGGCAAAATATGTATGCTATTTCTCTGGGATACATGCTTCACATTCTGGGCAAAAGTGCTCAGCTCCCTCTTCTAAAAGCTGTCCCCTTTACTCATAGGGAAGGGGGTGGGATGGTCATGGTTAAGGTAATCCTACATATTGTAATGTATTGTAATAGAAAACTTAGTTTTCTTATTTCATATTATGGGACTAATGAATTTACATTTCAGTGACATTTTTCGAAATACCTGTTTCATCTACAGTACAGTACCATAGATTTTCCAATGGTTTTGACATGGACTTTGCTTTTGGACTTTAGGCCCCAATGTAACCTTACGTGGACCCTACTATGTCTGTACCACCTTTACCAAAATTTAGCTATGGGGTCATTCAGCCAATTTAAGGATACATCCAGCCTTACTGTATCTGAACATTGGCTGAACTTGCCATCAAGCATTCAGTGCAGGTTTCTCAGGACTATTAAAATAATACACATGATCCACTCCATCCTACAGTATTTAATATGACAAAATAAACCCCTTAAAACATGTTAGTGTAAGGCTGGGAAAATGTTTATTTCCAGGGAAGGAAATAAAATTGTCCACAACTCCTTTCATACAAATTTCCATGTACAAAAAAAGATTAATATCCATCTAGCTGCCAAAATTTCCTTCCAAATACCCAAATTTCCTGGGAAGGAGACCCCCAGATGACAACTTCCCAATTTTCCACCCATGACTAAAAGAATCGTCAATTGCCTAACAGATTCATAAACACACTTATTCTTATTGCTATTTTTAAAAGAGAAATCAAACAGTGTGTCCATAAACAGTCATAGAATGTTGTTTAAACAATAGGCTTTGCAAAATACAAAATCTGTGCTTGGTACAGAGATATTTATACCCCTACCATCTGAAATAAAATGAATTCTCAAAGTGAAAATGTTTGAAGTTTGATGGTTTTCACTGGTGAATGACTTAACCATGTTGTAGGTTACAGTTAAAATGTGAACAGTGACATACTCACCAATAGTATGTGTACGACAGGCTGAAAAACAGATCAGTGCAATTAAAAAATTCCAAAGGAAAGCAAATCCAGCAAAGCCAACTTGTGAGATAAATCGCACGTGACAAACCCAGGGTGGTAACGAAACATTTTCACAATATCCATCAGTGTAAATGACATCATTTGACACTTCAAACAAAATTAGGAAACCAAGGCTAAAGGCACATAAAATAATTGGTGCGCTGATCTTTAAAATTGTGCGAGAATGAAGTCTAAGACTCTGAACAAATGCTCTATTTGAAAAGAGTTTTCGAGCTAGCTTGTTGCCATACAGCCCAATGAAGAAAAACCCAAATGCCAAGGTAATGGTAATAAAATAGTTGAGGGCATCAAATTTGGTTTTACTTTGCACATCAAAATAATAGAAAACTATTGTTGAAGATATGAACATAAGTCCAAACAGGATGGTTAAACCAAATAAAAAGTAGCCCAATACTGGCCATGCCCTTGGGTCAGTCTTAGCACCGACTACTTTTGCAATGATATACCAGAGCCATCTTGGAAGTGGTCTAGACAAACGGATAGTTCCATTGTGCATCTCATGTTGAGGTAGCAGGCTCAAGAGATCTGGAGGAGCTTCACTTGTAACGGACATCTTGCTGCAAGCCAGGTATCAGTTGAGATGAATGGTCATTCTACATACAGAACATGCTGGAGGAGAAATTTGAAGGTTTTATTATATTTTTGCAGAACATTTTTCTCTAAGAAAGTACTGACAAAATTTCTACATCAAATACTGTAACCACCTACTGTACACTGTAGCTTGAAAATATCCTTTTTTTCTCTTTTGAAACTCTTGTTGCACCTTGACTGGGACACATATTCCCTCAGCTCCATATCCTCCTCCCTAGCACCCCCACCCCTGGGCACATGGCCACTGCCCCTTGTACAGTTTATGTTCAATTTGGGATTTGGTTGGAGTGTTCTCTAATGAATTGATGAATACTATGCTTTCTATGACTGAGGCTCTTGAAGTGCTTTAATATTTCAATGCTCAAGGTACTGTACTGTACATAGTGTACTAAAGCCACAACAAGCACCCTGCAGCTTCCCAATACTGTACTGTTGCTAATACCCTTTCACAAGAACCTGCTGTGACTGATAACTAGAAGGATCTGAAAAATGAACTAAATTTGGAGAATAACAGTATATTTGTCAATGGGCAAATAATTGATGATTTACAGTAACTAAAATAGGCCTAGTTTACTCAGGGGTCATGCATCTGGAAAATTTTGAGGGCTGGATGGCAGTTGCCCATCTAGCCTGTTGAAAAATGATGGGTATACTGTAGATGTATTGAGCTAATTCACTAGAATTTAAAGGGGAATTTTCATGATCCCAGACAGTTCCAATTCTCCCAACTATGCATCTTCTAGCTCCTCCCATAACTGTATGAGGCTCTTCCTTGTGCAAGAATAAACCTGTTTTATTGCTTAAGGCCATGTCCTGGTGAGCATACAAGGCTATAAAATGTAATAAAAGTACTCTCTCTGCCTTGTGTGGAATGTGAGCTACTCTGCATCTTTCAAATTTTCAAACTTTGATGTCAATCAAAGAGCAGTCACCAACTGAGAATTTTGATATACATACACTAAAAATATACTTTGGGGTGATGACTGTCTGTCTTTAAGTTCTGCACTTACTGTATCCTGCATTTGTAGCCAGAAGAGAAGAAACTCTACAGTTATTCTCAAATGCAGTCAAACAGAGAAGCAGGGCTGGGGTCAAGGTATGCATTCCAAAATAGAAAACGCATTAAGCAGATTGACTGATTCTATTTCATTTAACAGAGCTGTAGACAGAAAGATGCCGTATGAAACACCTCAAATGCATTGTTACTGTAGGTAAGGCAAAATGACAACATTTGATTCAGCATTAAAGTACTGAAAATGACTTGCAGAGAGTTTATTTTTAGTAATCAATCGCCTGACATTCCAGAAGAAGAGATTTTGAATTGTACAATCACCCCACCAAGAAATTTGATTTTTGGGGTATAATGTGCTACAAGCTTTGTCACTACAAATATATTCTTTTCGCAATGCACCAAATAAAATTACAAAACATGACTGTCAAACACATAGTGCACAAAAGAAAATTCCTGTCTTCAGCTAGATACTAAACAAGGAATAGGTCAGACAGCCTGCTACATATACAACCTAGCACCGTATCAGGAGAGCAAAACTGGAAGGAGTAAAGAAATGATTTCAAATATATAATTTGGTACTACTGTACAGGGTAATTTAGAATCAGTGCCTGGAAGTTATGTCACATTCTCTAGCTGACAAGCTAAAACAGGGTGCTCCTTTTGATGGGGTTAGCACAGTAAAAACTAGAGTACACGAGCAGGTGGGGACGTCCAACAGTTGAAATTAATAGAAACCTGCGGATAGCAAAGTCCCTTATTTATATCATAAATATTTATTTATGAATTATCATGAAAAAATTACCATAAACTATGAAAAATCAGTACAAAATTGAATATCCATGATCATATAAATATTAATATAATGCTAAGCCGGGATTGTGCATAGAGCAACAACAGACAGATTAAATCTGTGTATTTAAGGCATTGTACAAAGACGCACGCAGTCTATTGGATCTGGAAGATGACTGAGCATCAAAGTAGCAGTACAGTATATGGGGACTGTCAATTACATGTATGATGATAAAGAGGTTATTATCTACAGTAATGAAACTACTGAAAAGTTTAAAAAGAAAATGACAAAAAGGCAGAGTCAAAATTCAAAGCAAATGAAGGTCATGTTTATAAAGAACTGTACAACACAGCAACTGTGACATGCTTGGTAAACAGACACAATGGATCCACTTCTTCATCCATAAAAAAGTAGTAGCAGACAAAAATCCACACTGAGAAGGGTGAAAAAGAAAAAGTATCATTCAGTTTTAAAACTGAGCACCAAATCTGGTTTGTTTGTTTGTATGATACTCTCTTTCGGGAACTCGGCAACCCTCCAATCGTGGAGTATTACCGTACGCCAAGCTGGCAACTGTGCCAGTTTGATGAGACAAACTCACAGTTTAACGTCTATGATTAAGGGATAGCAGACAACAAACTACAACCCAGAAACTAGATGACAATTTTTATGTCCGAGCTGGGATTCGAACACACGATCTCATGATTGGAATTTAAGGATCATAACCACTGTAGCACTATCGAGAACGTCCGGCCATGTGTGCAAACATTCCCAATTGTGGAAAACTTGGACTCCAAAACAAGTATTGGAGGAACAGCAAATATCTTGCTGGGCCTCATGGAACACAAAATCAACATTTTCTCAACTACCTGCAGCCGACGTACTCACTCTGTAGAAAAAAACCCAACAAATCATGCTAGTGGTCAACATGTTTGCAAGTTGACAACAAGGCTGAAAAGTGAAAACCACTAAAGAAACATTCTTAATGTACCTCCCAATTCAAAATATTCCATTGAAAAGTACATGAGTGCTGCAAACCATGGGTGACAAACACCTGACTACAGAATTCACAAAGCAGGGAGGTAAAGAATGTGATTTCATTTTATTGAACTATTGTATGGTGTTGCATCACGGACAAAAGAGACAGTTAACGTCATTTGATGTAAGTATTCTAAGTTATTGCAATATCAAAAGAAAGCCAAGTTACTAATCATGTAGGATACTTTGTTCTACTCAACTGCCATCCCCAAATTTGCAGTTCTTCAGAGGGCATCATTTTAGGTGCCTCTTACTGTAAGTTCATTTTTGTGTCCTTTTGGTACACTATTAAAAATGATTTAGAAAATTTTCAAACTTCTCTGAAGTTCAAACCAATGTCCCATAAGTTCCAAAAGTGCCCCCAATAATTCACCCGATCCCTACCCCTAACCACAGCTATCTCCCAACCATATCCCCTTACCCTACTGTATCTCCTAACACTATCCTCTAACCTCACCCCTAACCCCCAGCCATATATCCCTAACCCGAACTGAACCCCCATTAAGCAAGGACCCCTATTTTCCCCTCCACTAATTTTTGTTCCATCGGCATTCCACTTTGTGCACATAGCCCATTCATCCCATTGTCTTCATACTGCTATTCATCCCATCCATTCATCCCATTGTTGATGCGGGCTGCTAGGCTACAGTAGCTGAATGGAATGCTTAGAGCTCAAAGGAACTAACCTTGGGCCAGGGTTTCTGCCAAAGGGGGGAAGGGGGATTTGTCCCCCCTTCCAGAAGAAGGTGGATAAAATCCCCCCCTTTTCATTTCCATAAAAATTAAAAAATTGTCCATATCTTGGTTTCTTACTTAAGAAGAGGACACCTTTGCAGCAATGTTTGGACTTTCATAAGTACAGGTAAATTTCCTTTAAAACCCTTCAAAATGCACCTTATAGGGGTCTTGAAGCAAGCTTTTGTCCCCCTGAACCCACTTGTAACTTTAGCCAGCAACAGCATCAATTTGGACTAGGGGTTTAGGAGCAATTAATCCCCTCCCCTTTTTTGCATTTCTGGAGGAATCCCTGCCTTGGGCTATTGTGATCATTGTAGGCCATTCTTTGGGTAGGCCTATTGTTTATCAACTGTAGTAGCCCAGTGAGGTGGAATAAGTCATCACTTCCAAGCGGATTCTAAATTAGAGCCCATTAATTAAAATAAATGTCAGCATGGATTATTTGTCCTTTTTCCAGCTTTGCTACTTTTCTTCTTGTCATTTGATTTTTTCAAAATGTTAAATGCAGAGGCCGCACTGACAATGCATGGCCCAGATTGGAAAGTTCAATGCCCTGAGCGGGGCATTTATTCCCCGTGCAAAAATATGAATCTCAAAGTTGCCAGCCGTGCAACTTTAACAACTGACAACCACAACCACACAAATTTATTGGCAGCAACCATGCAAGTTGCGTGGGAAAGGCAATTTTCTACAATATAGGAGGTAGCCTACAGTAGTTCTGGTCAAAGTTTTTTCGGTACACTCCTTGCCAACAGATGGT
Organism: Holothuria leucospilota; assembly: GCA_029531755.1. Classification (NCBI taxonomy): domain Eukaryota; kingdom Metazoa; phylum Echinodermata; class Holothuroidea; order Aspidochirotida; family Holothuriidae; genus Holothuria; species Holothuria leucospilota. The sequence goes on from CM055982.1 coordinate 37,284,477, forward strand.
GGCGCTCCGCCAGATTGGAAAGCTTGCAATGGTGCGCGGGGGATATTAATAATGGCCAAGAGAATTGCGCCGCCGATACTATCTACGTGGAGCGCCACCATGAGTTGGCACGGAACATAGCAAGATAATTAAAGCCAAAACTACCTCGTACATTGCCGGAAATTGCCTTTCCCAGCCAACTTGCTTGGTTGCTGCCAACAAGTTTGCGCAGTTGCAGTTGTCAGCTGTTAAATTGCGTGGCTGGCAACTTCGAAATGCATATTTTTGCGCGGGAAAAAATCCCCCGCGCAGGGCAAACTTTCCAATCTGGGCGCTCGGTTTAGATAGTATCGGCCGAGCAGTTCTCTAGGCCATTATTATAATCCTCCGTGCACCATTGCAAGCTTTCCAGTCTGGTGCACGTAACAGTAAGGCCTATTGCCCAGGGGTCTTGTTAAAGAATCATTGGCCTATTACTAGTATAGTACTGTAGTTAGTAAATAGGCATACTAGACTAATAAATGTGGTAAGGTAAATTAAAGTTAGGGCTAACATTAAACTGTGTACTGCTAGTCATGGCCTCTCATGGGCCACGGGATGGATCGACCACTGGCGTTCTCAGCATGCCAATTGCCTGAAGGCTACTCCGTGGTCATTGAACCAACTGGTTGGAAACTGGGACGTTAAACCTCATCTAACTAGGTGAAGGCTAGGCCTATACCTACGGTTAGGGCCTAGTATACTATCTATTGGCTAGTAGTAACGTTAGGCCTAGGCCTGGTACACAAGTCACAATGCTGAGAACGCCTGAGAACTGGGGGCAATTACAGTACAGGGCTTTGAGAATAATTCTGGGTGATAGCCTGTAGGCCTATGCCCTATCTTTATATAAGTAACAGAGTGAGTTGCAGCCCTAACGTTAGGTTTCCTTTCAAAAACCGCTTACCTCATCTCAGAGTCTAAATAAGATCAGGTGTGGCTCTGTTTGGCTGCAGGCCTACCTCAGTTCGGTTATGGCCACCACAGTGCACCTTGTTCCTTGTATTTGTAAAGCTGTAGTTCTAGGAGATTAACGTTAGTTACCAGTATTATGAATATGACAGTACGTTTGATTGTGGGATGCAAGATGACAACGACAACTCAGGAAATGTGGGAGTTTCCGATATCAGTCAGGTACACTCTGCTAGGCAAGCGTGTATTACGTACACTGGCGTGTTGTTTACAAATTTAAACCTTTCACGATGACGCACTGTCACACCTGCCACGAAGGTTACTATACTTTTCAATCTGGAGCAAAGCAGCACGTGACTTTTCACTCTGTCATGTCCAAGCAGTTGCTAGAGACCAAGTGATTGGAGCCAACTTGAATGACAAAAATTCATGAAGAATAAGTTCATGGTTTTAAATTCAGTGGTATAGGAACCGGAGGCCAAAGGGGCCATGCCCCCTCAACATTTTTTGAGGGGGGCCAAATGTCATTTTGCCCCCACCCCCAATAAAAAATCTCGATAGTGTTCAGTACATAAAAAATAGATATATAGTGTTAAATACATATGAAATAGATACGTAATAAAGTATAAGCCCTGTCGTCTGCTTATCTGATGTCATGAAAACAGCACAGTCGTGCCTGCATCATATACTGTAATAAAACAATCTGATTATTTTACAAGAAAAGGCCATCATCTGGCAAGGTCAATACTGATGTTATAAAAAGTCAATTTTCAACTTTCAAGGAAATTTTGCCCAAACGCCGGTCAATTTCGGGAATTCACTTTGAGTACGGGATATTTTTTTAGGAAATCAGACACTTTTGAGAAATAACTTGCAGGAAACTTAATTAACCCTAATACCCAGGTTAGTTAAAATTTTTTATAGGCTAAGTTTACTAAGTCGAAGTCAATAGACTAGTTGGGAAATTAGATTTTGCTGTACGATTGTATTACCACAGGTCAAGTCCACTTACATTTTTGCACGGATACGAAGGGTGCGAGCGATTGTTTTTTATCTTTTACAATTTATCGTCATTACTATCCAACCTTTTCGGTCAAAGTTAAAAAGAATAACTTTAAAAAGAACTTTTTCTCTAAAGAAAATTCTCTTTTACCAGTGACTGATGTCTAGAAAACCACAGTTTTGAACTCGAAAATTTAACGTGATTTTACAAAATATCTGTCTTGCACATGCAGTCTCTGTTGTGGTACACTTTCCTTCCCAACATGCATTGTATGTCGAAGTTTCCCAACTCGTCTATTATTAATTAACGATTTTCAACGACTTAAAAACCTCCTTGGTAATAAAATAAAGCATTTGGAATTGCACCAGCACCTATATATATATTCGGTATTGCCGATGCCGATTTTTTCTTTGTACCTAATATACGTAAATTTTTTAACACAAATTTTACTTCAAAGGTAGCATATCGGTGGAATTAGATTGCATCTAAGGACACCTTATTTTTTCAAAAATTTTCAAAGGACAGGGGACACCCCCTTCCTTAGACCCCTCCCCCGGGATGGCGATCACACAACATGACGCATGCCCCACTCCCTTGAGAGAAATCCTGGCTACGCCACTGATTATTATCATTATTATTGTAACGACTTCCCCCAAAATTATAATCAATATGGAAGGGTTGCTCACATGGCAAATGGTAATTGTTTGTAAGTTGACATGCGGTGTGATAAACGATGCATGCCTATATAATATGTAGTGTTGTTGTTTCCTTTTTCTTTGAATATTTTTATTTTTTGTTGCTCATATTAAAATCGGAAAAATCAAATTGACTAAATAGGCCTGTGATGTTTTGGTGTGGGAAAGGGCGTCAAGGTCGAGAAATCGGGTCTGGTCTGGCCCCCAATGTCAAACATCTTCCTACACCGCTGAAATTTACTATTCAATATGCAGTGGTATATGGCTGAGGCCGGGGAACTTGGGGGCGTAATCCCCTCGCAAGTCTCCCTGACCCCCAGAATTGAAGCCGGCCACTGCAAAAATTCACTGAAAAAGGCCTACATGATGATTATTATCAGTGAAACCCCCATGAAATGGTGGAGCCCCCCAGAATCCCTCACAAATTTTTCTGGCTACACCGTTCTGGTAATATATGTATAGGATCTGAAACATTAAGAAAGAAGTAACGCTACTGGCTGACTGACGCGGCCTGAGGATTGGGGGGGGGGAGGGGCACTGGATGGGCACGAACCCTGATTCCTGGAGAGCATTCTTTTCTTAAGTTATCGCAAAAATGTGGGTGTGGTACTGACTGTGGGAGGGGGATATACGGGGCGGGCAGAATGTACTCGATATCCTTCTCATGTTTGGCGCGACTGTTAAGTCCAGCACTGCTTAGGCTATTTAGTGTTTTCCATCCCAAACCTATTTAGGGAATAAATTGTATGTTAAAGGGAAGGGTTCAAGCAGAATATCAGATAGTATTTAGCACATACCAGTGTTGTACTACTCTAGACCGGTCTCGGCCTCGAGACTCCGGTCTCGAGTCACGGTTTTAAGGACTCGGACTCGGAATTAAGGCAAGGGCTCGGACTCGGACTCGGTCTCGTACAGTCCGGACTCGTGATTCGGCTCTAAATTTCCCGACGGACCGGGCTCGAGATCTGCAGAATTTGGGAATCACTTTTATGCAATTGACTCCATCGTCACATAGCTTTACCTGTCCTCTGCAGTTTCTAAACAACCCCACACAGTATCTTCGTCTTGCAACATGCGTTGTATAGAGTCAATGATATTCTTGATTATTTTCGCTGGTGTCCCACTTGTTTAATCGGGAAGATCTTACGGGCATTAAGGCCTCATTTAAAAATGGTTGGCGTTCCAACTGGATGTGTGGTGTGTAGGGGTCCGTCGAAAGGCTTCGGGTTCAGTGCAGCACCTAATTGAATAAAAAGGGCGTAGCCCAGGCTACTTAGAAGCTCTGAGGATATTTACAAAATAGTGTACACAAACCTAAACAGTATATCTACCGTATCTGTAAACGACATTGCACTCAATAATGATCACATTCCAGGGTCTTTTAAACCTAAAGTGTAACAGATCATCACAAAAAAGAGATGTATTAATGGAGCATGCAGGGCATAAGAAGTGCCATTCGCAACTTGAAAGGCATTTTGGCAAACATTTTCATGATATGTTACACGCTAACTGATGTTGCACTAGCTGGGCTGAGATATTTTTATGGCTTTCCGTTTTTTCCCTTGAAACCACCATCCCGGCCGCCTCCCAACTGCAGTGCCTCCTATAGAAGGGTTTAGTTTCTACGCCTTGGGGCAGGGGCGTAGATTTCTTTTCAACTTTGGGGGGGGGGATGGCATGAACTATCGCAAATGTGGAACATGTGCACGCGAAGCGCGAGCCCATGACGGGTGGTCCAGGGGCCCGCCTTAGGGCCCCTGGTGGGGTCCAGGGTGGGGTCCAGCGGAAGCTCCTGGGTTTTAATGTCTCAAAAGTGCCAGGAAGACTGTTTTAAGGGGTTAATTTCAGTGGTAATGTTCTTTGGTAGGCTATTGGTATATTCATGCATTTAGGAACTGCTCCTTTGAACACAAAACTCGTTGATAAGCTGCACCGGATTGAAATAGTACAAGAGCAACAATGTCCTGTTAAGATTAGAAAGGCAGGGATCAACATATAGGGTCATCTCAGACAACTGGATTTCTAATTCGGAGATCATTACAAGACCTGCAAGTTGGCTTGAGAATTCAGTGGCGTCGCCAGGTTTTTTTGTGATTGGGGGCACCATAGATGATGTCGTAATAATACCTCAGTTCCTCCAAGTCTGCGTAAATTACACCTTTATTTTTCATGCGTTCCTGCATTTGCATGCAGCAGTTTTGATCTTTCGTTTGTCACTACATAAAGGTGTCGTCCTGGGGAAGGGGTTCTCCCTCCCCTTTAAGAATTTTTTGTATTAATTTAAGGCCTTTTAGATGCAAAATGGTGCTATCTTTGGGATGTTTTTGTAACTGATCATATATGGCCGGAAAATGTCCATAATTTAGTGAATGCTAATTTTTGGTTAGGTATAAGAGGAGAATATGTTGTCTATTAAGAGACAGATACGTTGTCAACAAATCTCCTGAAGCCCCCTTCCTTCTGTCTATTTTACTGCCTTCTATTTCGGGAAAGTTTTTACACAAAAATGTGTGCGTGGAGTCCACAGAAACATTCTTGAGTTATTACGAAATATGTCCTTTCCTTCATTGTGCATTGTGAAAGGGCATCTAAGGCTAGCAGATACCTGAATAGGACCTCCTGGAAGCTCTGCATTAATCATATTAATTGGGGCTGGGGGGGGGGGGGGCAATGACATAATGCGTATCCTGACATCCAAATGATAATATAGAGTACGACACCGAAAACTTTACAACTATCGTATTTTTACCACTTTTGAACTAAAATCCGTACGAACAGCTGCCAGCAATGGAAAATGAGAGGGAGGGATAGTATAGGTGCAGGGAGGTGATATTAGACCTCCCTGGTAGGTGCAGCAAAAGGGGGTGAAGGACTAATAAGAGCGTCACAGAGTGTTGTTTTCGTCATAAGTGTATTAACAATCACCATCTATACCGATAATGGCTCAACGCAAATAAACTGGCGAAGCTCTGGTAAAAATTTTTGAAAAATGTATAACGGCAAATACGTACTCTCAACCTTCTACATCATGCTACATACTAGATTGAAAGATCACATATTGATGCGAGGTCCCCACAGATGTTTGGAGATGTATCTCTGTTCTTCGGAAAGTGCTGTGATCAGAACAGTTTCGTCAGGCCCGTCGGAAGGTATTTAAAAGTGGTAAGGTATTTTTTGGGGTATTTTTCGGTGTTCGAAGGGGCAGAGCCCCTCGTGGGGGTTCAAGGGAGCGAAGCCCCCTTGAAGCTTTTGGACTTTGAAAAATGAAATTGCGTATTTCCATGGGAAGTTAATACAAGTGGAATATTGATTTTAAGTGGGAATCCTTCCTTTGTCACTACATAAATGTGTCGTCTTGGGGGAGGGGTCTAAGGGGAGGGAGCGTCCCCCTCCCCTTTGAGAAATTTTTGTTACTTTAAGGTTGCTTAGGTGCAAAGCGGTGCTATCTTTGGGATTTTTTGGAGCTGATCGTACATGGCTGGAAAATGTCCATAATTTAGTGAATTCTAATTTTTCCGACTGGCTGGATGTTTTTACTAACTGCAGTGGCGGCGCGTAAAAGGGACCTTTTTTATGCACCCTGCGTTTTTGTATACAGCAGTGGGAATCCTTCCTTTGTCACTATATAAAGGTATCATCCTGAAATAGGGGTCTAAGGGGAGGGGGCGTTCCCTTCACCTTTGAGAAATTTTTGTTAATTTAAGGTTGCTTAGATGCAAAGTGGTGCTATCTTTGGGATATTTTTGGAGCTGATCGTAGTGTAGCAAAGGTGTGAAGGACTAGCAAGACCGTTTTCAGAATGATTTGTCGTAAGTGTATTAACAATCACCACTGCCCTCCCACCACTGCCCTACCCCTTTTCTTCTCCCTCTCCCTCTCCCTCCCTCTCCCTCCCTCCCCCCCCCTCTCTCTCTTTTAGCTGAAAAGTGGTACGGTAAATACCGTACTTACCGTAGCGGTTCCGACGGGCCTGAGTTTCGTGTATTATTCATTACCTTAATAATGGTCATGACATGGAGTGTAAACAGTGACGAATATTTCCAGTACAAAACTTGCATTCAGACTCTACAGCGAGACACCTTCAATTGCCCAACAAACCTACATACCACTGCCATAAGCCAGTCTTTTACCTACTAATTCGTAAACTTTCAACTTTTTGTTGCTGTGCTCCTCCGAAAGTTGCTATCGGAAGATATTGATAATATGAATGTACCTGACGTAAGGTTGGAACCGCGCGGAACGCCCGAAAATTTTGTTAGATTGCCAACGATTAGCTAAAATTCTGATCGTTTGAGAAACATTTGTGATAGAAAGTGAAGCGAGATTAAAAAAATTTCTTACGAAAATGAAGAATAAAATATACTTTCCACCATACACGTATCTGTAGACTGAAACATAGGGGGATGATTACATGGGCCATCCCCCAGTCAAATGTTGGGGGGATATATCCCCCATCCCCCGGGATTTACGCCCATTGGGGGTGCCACTAGGAAGAGCAAGACTGTCGGTTCACCTGGTTCCAGCGCATGTGCACATTTTTAGCTAATAAGGCTATACCTGGGGTGTGTTTACATTTTCTGTGGTGCCTTTGTAGTTCCCCTGTACATGAGGAATCAAAACCGAGGCGCAGATATGCATACTCAAATTGTACATCAGTTGAAGACAGGTCATTGCACCATAGCGCTGCTGCGTGTAAATTTACTGTGCGTGCACGGTGTAGTGTACAACTGCAGTGTAGTGGAGAGAGGCAGTGCCCTCAACATGGCGGCGTAAACAAAACATGATGTCTTGCGACTGGTTTATTCGAACCCCCTCTTGGAAAATCCTGCGTACGGGCCTGATGACGACGTTCATGGACAAATGTATAATCGTAGAGACGGGCCTTAAGGAACTCGTCAAACAGTTTGGCATGTGTGATAGGCTTTCAAATCGTAAGAAAGCAGAGTGGCTTTCTACGGTGTCTCGTTACCAAGATCAGACGTTTGAAAACCAACTCGTAATCAAGATAGCTCGCTCACTCACAAGCAGCCTTAATTTTTAGGGTGATCTGATAACCAACGCGTGATCGTGACGATTTCACCAGACGTTGCTCCCATTCTAAACTGTTTTCAGTATGATCATTATGGGATAGCCATTGTTGCAAAATTTATCCGAAATTGTCAAGTATGTATTATCGTAATAATTTCAAGTTTCACGCTAGGTTTACTATGTCATTCGACCACTGGTTATGTGAATTAATGTTTTTCGAGTCGTCATGACTTCAATTTATTTTCGGGCTCGTATGCAGCTCCTTCAAGGGTCCCTTACTCAAAATCCATATCTGGCTTTATATCTGGAAATATCTGGTTGATTAAAGACTTTATATGGCCATATAAAGCCATATATAACTTGATTAAAACACAACCTAGATATGCATATAAAGTTTGATATGGCCATATAAAGCCAGATATAACTTGATATAATCGTGATCCAGATATGTATATAAAGTTTGATATGGCCATACAAAGCCAGATATAACTTGATAAAACTGTGATCCAGATATGTATATAAAGTTTGATATGGCCATATAAAGCCAGATATAACTTGATTAAAACATAACCCAGATATGCGTATTAAGTTTGATATGGCCATATAAAGCAAGATATAACTTGATATGATCGTGATCCTGATATGTATATAAAGTTTGATATGGCCATATAAAGCCAGATATAACTTGATATAATCGTAATCCAGATATGTATATAAAGTTTGATATGGCCATATCAAGCCAGATATAACTTGATTAAAACATAACCCAGATATGCATATTAAGTTTGATATGGCCATATAAAGCCAGATATAACTTGATATAACTGTGATCCAGATATGTATATTAAGTTTGATATGGCCATATAAAGCCAGATATAACTTGATAAAACTGTGATCCAGATATGTATATAAAGTTTGATATGGCCATATCAAGCCAGATATAACTTGATACAATGCAATTCCAGATATGCAAATAAAGTTTTATATGGCCATATCAAGCCAGATATAACTTGATATGCTAGATATGCAAATGAGCATTTTGTTAGTTTGTTTTATTATTTATTTGATTTGATTCTTGGACTATGCTTGTTACAAACTAAGACATGTTTTGGATACAGCATCACCTTCCCAGGCATTGCAGTTATTTAGTGGCTACACTTCTGTTAATACCGCAGTGTACTAAGTGAACTTAGGCAAATAATTTGCATATTTGGGCGGAGCTTGTATCTAAACCTACATTTTTCATGATTTACCCTGATAGCACAAAAACGTTGGGCCAACGTTGGAAGAAGGTTGAAGTTTTTGTTGGAACCACATTGGGGAAATGTTATTTGAAGGTTGGCTGCTCATTGTGAAAACTTTGGCCCAATATATTGGCTTAGCAATGGACCAACGTTGTGCCACTGTCCACCCAACATGTTGAATTGACAATGGCTCAACGTTGAGCCAGTGTTAATCCTGCAAGTTGTTGCAATACAGGGCCAACATTACAACAACTTTTATCCAATACGTTGTTGTTACAATGAACCAACGTTGGAAGAATGTTGTAGGTATTGTTGGCAGCACATTGGGAAAATGTTATTTGCAGGTTGGCTGCTCATTGTGAAAACGTTGGCCCAATATATTGGCTTATCAATGGACCAACGTTGTGCCACTGTCCACCCAACATGTTGAATTGACAATGGCTCAACGGTGTGCCAATGTTAATCCTGCAAGTTGTTGCAACACAGGGCCAACATTACAACAACTTTTATCCAATACGTTGTTGTTACAATGAACCAACGTTGGAAGAATGTTGTAGGTATTGTTGGCAGCACATTGGGAAAATGTTATTTGAAGGTTGGCTGCTCATTGCGAAAACGTTGGCCCAATATATTGGCTTATCAATAGACCAACGTTGTGCCACTGTCCACCCAACATGTTGAATTGACAATGGCTCAACGGTGTGCCAGTGTTAATCCTGCAAGTTGTTGCAATACAGGGCCAACATTACAACAACTTTTATCCAATATGTTGTTTTTACAATGGACCAACGTTGGAAGAATGTTGTAGGTATTGTTGGCAGCGCATTGGGAAAATGTTATTTGAAGGTTGGCTGTTCATTTCGAAAACGTTGGCCCAATATGTTGTTCATTCATTGGACCAACGTTATGCCACCGTCCACCCAACATGTTGAATTGACAATGTTGCAACGTTGTTCCAACGTTAATCCTACAACCTGTTGCACCAAAGGAGCAACAAGTTGTACATATTTGGCATTACGTTGGGCCAACTACACTATGCCTGTTTTTTAGAACTTCCCTCCAATAACTGCTCATTATGGGATACCATAATGAAATATCTCAGAGAAGTTACCTTCTGCAAGTTTAAAAGCTACCAGCATTGCTACTTACATGCTCGAGCTAGCCACTTTAAAAAGCAGTAGGATTTTAATATAAATCATGTGAATGTTCGTTTGGCTGTTATATATATTCAGTGAGACGTCTTAGTTATTATTAACCCTAATAACACAATTTTTTTCATGATATTCCAATTTCTCCTTCTTTTAGTTGCATTGTACAACTGAGAAGCATGATTTTCTGCAATAATTCACCATTACCAGTCACAATTTATTTCAATCAGACCTGTTTTGAGGGATAAACAAAAATTTGCTATTAAAAATTCAGAATGTTCCATTCAGATGAAAGGTGTATAAACTGGTGCTCCAACATAATTCTTTAGCATTTAAACATTTTCCTTAAATTGTCTCGGCAGAACTTTCTACTAGAAAAGTAAACATTTTGCAAAATATTCACTGTGAATGTAAAATTTAGAAACAGCTGCTATTAAAGGAATTGTGAGGTTGGCTTGATACCAAAATGATCGGGTAAATATTATTTAAGTGGACTATGGTTGGGCCAATGTTGGGCCACTTACCGGTTCCCAACCGAAACTAATGTCAGCGTTAAACAGCCCATCACTGGAATCCAGTGTTCGGGTTGGGCCAACCATGGGTTGTAGGCCGAATTTTAAGTAGGCTTCAGATTCAGCACATCTGTTGAGGTGTGACTTTTAATTTAACTCTTTCAATTCACATATGCGCTGTTGCTGTTCTACATTTAACATTATATTAAGGTAAGCGCCAATGAAGAAATTTTGAACACCTATTTACTGCTTTGACAGTTCTATGAAGTCTCTTACAGTGAATGTTTTATTACGATATTATTGGAAACGGCCTATAGAAATTTCAGTAGTTTTAGGATTTAGTCCAATGTTGGTTCAATAGTGATGCCCAACAGTTTGTCACTTAATTATAACTGGTTAATTACATAATTACCGACAGTTGGCTAAATATGGCTGGCTCAATATCGGCTGAAGACATATGGACCAACGGTTGATTTCATGGAAGTTGTTCAAAGACAGTTTAAGGTAAAGCAGCTATACTTGAAGTTTGTCTATAGGCCTACTGTTAGCCCAACGTTGGCGCAGTAAATAAAATCCAAGTTTGGGCCAACGTTGAAGAAACGAATTACACCCAACTGTTGGCGGACATTTGCTGATCCAACGTCAGTCAAAGGAATGAAAGCCAGCTGTTGGCCGTCTACTGTTAGCCCAAAGTTGGTACAGTACGTAAAATCCAACAGTTGGGTGCTTAACGTTGGCCCAACGTTGATGAAATGAATTACGCCCAACTGTTGGCTGACTTTGGTTGGACCAACGTCAGTTAAAGGAATAATCGCCAACTGTTTGCCGTCTTACGTTAGCCCAACGTTTGATAGGTAAATAAAATCCAACAGTTGGGTGCTTAACGTTGGCTCAACGTTGATGAAATGAATTACGTCCAACTGTTGGCTGACTTTTGTTGGACCAACGTCAGTCAAAGAAATAAACGCCAACTGTTGGCCGTCTTACGTTAGCCCAACGTTTGATAAGTAAATAAAATCCAACAGTTGGGTGCTTAACGTTGGCTCAACGTTCATGAAATGAATTACGCCCAACTGTTGGCTGACTTTTGTTGGTCCAACGTCAGTCAAAGAAATAAACGCCAACTGTTGGCCGTCTTACGTTAGCCCAACGTTTGATAAGTAAATAAAATCCAACAGTTGGGTGCTAAACGTTGGTCCAACGTTAGGGCAACATTGTAATGTCGTACGGGCGGCAAAAAAATGTTGTTCTTAAGTTGAACCAACACTCTTTTGCCAACACAACACATTACCAACGCTTGCCAACATTTACCAACTATTTTCCAACGTTGGTCCAATGTATTGTGCTATCTGGGAGAGCAGTATTTTTTCGGTGGTACATTGTTGGGCCAATGTTGGGCCGCTTACCATTAGCCAACCGAACTAATGTGGGCCTTTAGCAATCCATCACCGAAATCCAGTGTTCGGGTTGGGCCAACCATAGGTTGTAGACCGACTTTTAAGTGTTCTCCAAATTCAGCACATCAGTCGAGGGATGACTTATAACTAAACTCTTTCAAATTGTCACATACACTATTGATCTTTTATATTTAACATGATAATATAACAGATAAAGTGCCGCTGATGAATTTTGAACCTCTATTTGACAGGCCTATAAATAAATTCTCTGATACTGTTTTATTACTGTATGATAGTAACGGCCTTTAGAAACTTCAAAAAAATTTTAAGTGTTGGTCCAACGTTGGTTCAATATATGATTCCCAACAGTTGGTAACTTTAAACTGGCTCAACGGTGGTTTCTTACATAATGTCTAAAATAAGGCCTATCAGTCGGCGGGGCAACGTGTGCCCAACGTTGGTTAAATGAATGTAGCCCATCCTTTGGTTGGTACATGTTGGCCCCATGTTGGTTTAACAAGTAAAGCCCAACATTTGGTTGGTACATGTTGGTCCAATGTTGGTTAAACGAATAAGGCCTAACAGTTGGCTGGGCAATGTTCGCCCATCGTTGGTTAGGAATGTAGCCCAACAGTTGGTTGGTACATGTTGGCCCCACATTGGTTTAACGAGTAAGGCCCACATTTGGTTGGTACATGTTGGTCCAATGTTGGTTAAACGAATAAGGCCTAACAGTTGGCTGGGCAATGTTCGCCCATCGTTGGTTAAAGGAATGTGGCCCAACAGTTGGTTGGTACATGTTGGCCCCACATTGGTTTAACGAGTAAGGCCCAACATTTGGTTGGTACACGTTGGTCCAACGTTGGTTAAACGAATAAGGCCTAACAGTTGGGCTGACTAATGTTCGCCCAACGTTGGTTCAATATATGTGACCCAACAGTTGGTTGGTATATGTTGGCCCAATGTTGTTTGACCGAAGAAAGCCCTACTGTTGGATGGATAATGTTGGCCTAACATTGGTTCAATGAATGAAACCCAACAATTGTTTGGTAAATGTTGGCCCAACGTTGGAAAAATGTTAGAGTGCACAACGGTTGTTGACTATAGGTTGGTCTTGCGTTGGTCCAACATTTATGTGCTAACACAACATATTGCCAATGCTTGCCAACATTTGCCGACCATTTGCCAATGTTGGTCCAACAAAGTGTGCTATCTGGGTAGGAAGTTGAAAGTAAAATATGCCCCACGCAGTAAACAAAATTTAGAGTCAAATACGTAATTAAGTTTAAAATAAGAAGCCCATATCACTGTGATTACATAAAATAGGAAATTTCAAGGCATTTTTCTGTTCATTGTTATGAAATAAGTTGAATTTATGTACTTAAGTCAATTCAACCTAATACTTACATTAAATTCTAATTCATGGAGCACTTAAACATTGTTTTCTGGTGTTCAGAGTCTCCATGAGGAGTGTGGACTATAAGTCCTAACTATGATTCATAACTAGAGCAGATCTGTGCCATATAAAGGCTTCATCCAGACAGAACTTTATCTGGCCATATATGGTTTAGATCTGGTTCTGGTTTAGATCTGTGTTATCTCTGCCTAACTTTTTATCCGATCTGATATAAATTCCATATCTGGTGCAGATATAGGCCAGATATAAATTTCCATATATGGGCCAGATATGGGCCATATAAAGAGTGAGCCATATAAAGTTTTATATGGGTCATATATGGCACAGATATGGGCCAGATATAAATCTCTTTATATGTGGCATATATGGATTTTCCATATATGGACCAGAAATGGAGTAGCCATATATGGGGCATATCTGGGCCATATAAAAGTGAAACTTTACCTGGGCCATATATGGCCATATATGGCCTTTATATTATATCAAGTTATATCTGCCCAATTCTTGTACAAGCCAGATATGAATTCCATATCTGGCCCAGATATGGGCCAGATATGAAATCCCATATCTGGGCCATATATGGATTTTGAGTAAGGGGTGGAAGGGGAGGGCGGATTCTAGTTTGTGTTAAAGAAAAATGATAAAATGTCACGGTCTCTAATAGGGGAGCCATCATCAGTTGGCACTTAGAGTACTAAGGAATTTCTTTTGCTAAAATGTCTCCTAAATCCATTGCCTGAAATGTAAGTTGTAAGTTGTTCCATGACATCTGTTTTATTGTATTTTCATGTGTCAAAAATTGTGACTTCCCAAAAAGGGTGAATAATGAAACTTCTACTTGGTAAGAAAGTCGCTTATTAGTCTTCTAAAGCCATACGTGCCCGACGTATGCGAGGATTAATGTAAAATGTGAGAATTTTTGAATTCGAAGCTGTATCGGTGTCTGATCAAACATGACTTAGCTCGGAAAGTTCTGAAGTCACGCACACAGTCAGTGTTCAATTTAATACAGTAGAAGTAGTGTATAGAAGAACTCGGATGAGCAAAAGTCGTCTTTTGCAAGAATTTTAAGCGAGGTGCGAGAAGGTTTTAAACCACGGGTGGGGCACCTCAGACCCGCGAGACCATATGGTCCGGCCCGCGAAGCAATTCATGAAAGTAATTTCAGGAACACTTGAAGTTCATTTTATAATAATTTTATCCACCATATATCCGGTACAGGCTAAAGACGCTGCTTGATGCCGCTACTGATGGTGTAGTACTATACTTCACAGGTTGCACTGAATGCAGCGTACATAGTAAAGCATATCTTTACTCACAAACCAGACTCACTGGAAACCATGCGAAATTTATTTCGTTCGCACCGTATCAGTCCTGGTGGATTCCATGGGTCAGACTTCTCCTCCCTTGGGTGGGTTTAAAATTAAAGAAGAGAATAACTTTACAAAGTGTAATGCGAAGATTAAACATTCATAAAGTGCCTTCAAAACGATAGGCTGTCTGGTTTCCTCTCTCCTCCGTGATTGGTCCCTTATTTATGGCGTGCCACTTTCGGCGTATCACAAGTCTATCCCATTATAGTAGAGATAGTCCGAGGCCCCGAAGCCCACCACACCTCACTCGTGCTGTGGACCTCAGAATAAAGATGTAGGGGGTATCGTCTACTGAGTCAAGGAGCATGTAGCTCCCAAAATCATTTTTAAGGTCGGTCAGCGTGATTCCAGCATGATTGTAATAAGTAATCTGTGCTAATCACTTGTATATGTTTAATTCAAGGAAGAATAATTACCAGAATAAATCAAAGATAAATCACAAACAGGCGCAGATATGATAACTTGTTTCGGCGTTCCTCAGTTACCAGCTTCCTGTCAACCCACAAGTACTCATAACATTCGAATTTGATACAACGATCTTGCCGGCCGTAACTTAAGAGGCTTCGCACCACTGTAGATGAGCTTCCTAAAATGGGAACATTACGATCCAGGGTCGTAACCAATTAAGGGGATTTTGAGGTTGCATGAGCTCCTCAGGGAAAACGTTTATGCTCCACAGAATTTTTATTAATATTAAATTGTGTGATTGCACATTCCTTGCACAACTTCGGTCCCACAGCCTCTCTCCCCCCGCCCACTCACTTGATAAAAAGTTCAATCACAGACAAATATCCCAGGCTTCTCAGCTATCCTGTTTTCTAACAATTGAAGTTTGCAGTCCAACAAAACTTAATCCTAAATCTCCTGCAAATCTCGTTTTAAACCTTTTATCCCGTCTCGAATGTGCGGTATTGTGCAGTCGTTTCAAAAGCGATAAGGAATTTGAACGTAACCGCCCAGCATTACCACAATAAAAACAGTGTAAGTTAGCATTGCGGATGGCACTTGAAAAGAAAATGAGGCTATACGGGCTAGGCTACGAAGAAGTTGGTCAACTTCGAAAATGTAGTCGAAGAATTTGCTTCTTGCAAGATTTGTTAGACCTTCTGAATAGGGATTACAAATCACTTTATCCGGGCCTCATTCAGGAACTCAACCACCGCTAACCCCAAACACGAAATTCTTAGTAGGGATTAGTTTGTCTTTCATAAGCAATCATGTGTAGGTCTCTTTGAATGAGAGCTTGTCCGAGTTTTTGTTTCTTTTCTTTCTTTGAGAGGCACTCAACGCTTCCCTGCCTAGCAACCGAAACTAAACAGGGTTTTCCATCCCAACTACAAGTGGGAGTATTTGCAGATAGAAAAGCAACTTCCGAAGTTGTTTACATGTTATAAGGACGGGAATAGTAATACACATTTCTGCATGCAGAGCTAGTTAAATCGGGGCACTTGGGAGTTCAAATTGGTCTGAAGGATTCACTTACACCAATGCAAACGTTGATTGCGTATAAATTAATGATGCATGTGGCAAATGTGATGATTAATTAGATTAATTCCATTTCCCTCACAAGTATCTTTCACGGTGTTTCACAACACAAATGTCGTGTATCAATTACAATTTAAAATAGACTGATCTTGAATAGATTTACATAACAATTCATGAACATGAACAATGTCTCATGATTCTTAGTAGCCTATAGTAACTGAGGGCAGGCTGGGCTTCGCGTTTCAAATGCTTAGAACAGGCATTCACTTATAATGAAAGTACAGACGAGGCAATAGTCCCGCTGCTCTCCCCTTTCTAATTCAAGTAGCGGTCACATTATAATTAAATACCAACGGTGTGATGTAATTGTCGGATGGGAGGTGTGCCCCATCATGTAATAGATTGCCCCTTTGAAAAACAACAAAAGGATGTTCTGACTATTTACATCGCTTTTTTGTCAACATGATGAGCTGCCTTCACGGTGGAGAGATTAATTATACAGTTATACGTAAGTACGGTAAGCAATAATAGATATTCAGGCATATTTAATATGTACTGAAAATTTCATTTGGTGTGTTGCAATAGATGCTGTTGTAGACTTGGACTAAATAAACCTGCCAACTTAAAGGGGAATTTTCATGATCCCAGACAGTTCCAATTCTCCCAACTATGCATCTTCTAGCTCCTCCCATAACTGTATATGAAGCTCTTCCTTGTGCAGGAATAAACCTGTTTTATTGCTTAAGGCCATGTCCTGGTGAGCATACAAGGCTATAAAATGTAATAAAAGTACTCTCTCTGCCTTGTGTGGAATGTGAGCTACTCTGCATCTTTCAAATTTTCAAACTTTGATGTCAATCAAAGAGCAGTCACCAACTGAGAATTTTGATATACATGCACTAAAAATATACTTTGGGGTGATGACTGTCTGTCTTTAAGAGACGGTGTGTACATTTTACGTGCTGGAAAACGGGCACAGACGAAAACAAAAAACCGAACTTACGTGACTCCCCAAACAGCTTCAGTCACAACAACTTGCATGGTCCGAGAAAGGGCACGGTACTAGACTTTTCAACTCTTGAGAAGTATCCGATGTGTTTCTGATATATCCTTCACAAAAATCCATTAAAAGTAACCGTGGCTACTGAAACAACAATAAAGAGTGACCCTAACTTTGATCCGTGATAGCCACAACTAACGACAACTTACGGAATGAGTTGAAACAGCAGGTTCAGTATGCCTACAGCACCGTAACGGTAGCTGTGTATTTGTTTACAACAGTAAGCTAATAATTGAACCAGCTCTTGTAATTGGCTAGTTCGTAAGGGAGAAAGTGACGTTTCTCTTTCTATTCTCTCAGAATCTGAACTAATTGCCCAGAATGTAGAAATTTATGTAAAAACAATATTTATGTTGCTGAATTCACACACAGAACCTCAGAGATATGTAGCAAACTTTGAGTCGAATCAAAGATGATATAAACAAACGTCCTATCCTATTTCATCGTGTGTGAAATTGTGGTATAAAGTATTATGCTATATGTTAACATTAGACCTATGAATGACACTATATAACCAATCCAGAGCAGTATTCTGTCTATATGCAAGTAGTACATGCCTTAAAAAGCCCCTGTACGTGGTCTGACATTTTTATGGTCCAGGGGCCGTGTCAATTCCTCCCTCCCTGCTTGCCAGATACTAGAGTCGTTCATGATGACGATAAGGATCGTTCAGCTCTTACAGTGGACGTCCTTTCAGATGTGAGCAGAAGCGGACTAAATAGCCTGCGCGCATTGAGTTTACTCAGACACTTGACACAGTGGGGTTTCTCGATGACCAGCGTCTATGAATACGTGATTCTAGTCTTTTGATTATTTTTAATGTTCCAGTTACAACTTGACGTCGAGAATACAGTTTATACTGTTTGCAGTGATAAATGCTAGGGCTCTAGCTGCTAAAAGATCCTAACGCCCGTTTCCATTTTGTTTCTGGTTGCTATTCTCAAAAGGAAGTGACCGGTGAAATCTGATCGCCAATGATCATTACAAGAAAGAAGCATTTTTTCATATTGCGTTCACAACATCGCGACACATCCCGGGCCCATTGAAATATTGCCAGCTACCGTTTCATCTATTTCTTTGACTACCCCAACCTGTAAACACTGATGAGTTTCTTTCAAGGGAGATCCGGGAAAAGGCCCCAGAAGCCAAGCCTGTAGCCTGTAGCCAATAAACAGGGCAGGGGGCTTAAAAATTTTCGTCCCTAGAAAATATCAAGTTGCGATTAGCCTTTACAAAATTTTATACTTTCGCCCCTAAAAGATATTCGAAGTTTGTAAAATTGCCATACCTCTCATGCATTCACATACAGGAAGGGATTATGGAGGAGATAATTGGTCGTAAAGTTTTAAGAAAAACAAAAGAGCGTTCATCAATGTAATGTTATGATGTCATATAAGCTGGCTTCGAGTTCACTCTGTGTTGAAAATGTGACAACTTAACTGCTAGTATCTTGAGAACCACACATTGGATTTCAATGCAAATTTCACAAGAATGCGTAGAACAGGGCGTTGCTAGGGAAGGAGATCCAACATTTATATGTCCTTTGAGACTAGGTAGTTGCCGACATTAAGTTGCCTATTGTCTTGCTCTTGAAACCTCTCTTAGACGTGAAAGACATTTTGGTACTGATGACAATGATTTGTGCCGTCTGCTACATCGCAAAGACTCATCATGATGATTTCACCAATTCGTATTGCATTACCAATCGTCAAGAAAAAATTGAAAAAAAAAAATAAGCTTTCGTCGTTTGTCGTCGCAGTCATGGGCGTAAATCCCGGGGGATGGGGGATATATCCCCCCAACATTTGACTAGGGAGGATGGCCTATGTAATCATCTCCCAATGTTTCAGTCTACAGATACGTGTATGATGGAAAGTATATTTTATTCTTCATTTTCGTAAGAAATTTTTTCAATCTCGCTTCACTTTCTATCACAAATGTTTCTCATACTATCAGAATTTTAGCAAATCGTTGGTAATCTATCAAAATTTTCGCGCGCTCCGCGCGTTTCCAACCTTACGTCAGTCTCACTCATATTATCAATATCTTCCGACAGCAACTTCCGAAAAGCACAGCAGCTAAAAGTTGAAAGTTTACGAATTAATAGGTAAAAGACTGGGTTATGGCAGTGGCGTGTAGGTTTGTTGGGCAATTGAAAGTGTCTCGATGTAGAGTCTGGATGCAGGTTTTGTAATGGAAATATTATTTGTCACTGTTTGCACTCCATGTCATGACCATTATTAAGGTAACAATACACGAAACTGTTCTGATCACGACACTTTCCGAAGAACAGACATACATCTCCAGACATCTGTGGGGACCTCGCATCAATATGGGATCTTTCAATCTAATATCTCAGCGGCGTAGGAAGATGTTTGATATGGGGGGATGGGCAGACCAGATGCGATTTCTCGACCTTGATCCCCCTTCCCACACCAGAACATCACATTTGCTCATTATAATTTTTCCGACTTTAATTTAAGCAAAATAAAATGTTCAAAGAAAATGGAAACAACTACAACATCAGCATCCATGCAGCAGTGGTGTAGCTAAGATTTTTTTGTTTGTGAGGTTCTGAGGACTGGAGTTATTTTTTTTTTTGATGGGGGGGGGGGAGGGAGGTGGACTCCCGTTTACTATCTAAGCGGAGCGCCACTATAGGTTGGTGCGGAGCGTACCAAGAAAATTTGAGATTGAACACATCCCAGATCGCCGGAAATGGCACTTGCCAGGCTTGATAGCAGCCATCAAGATATGCAATTTTTTGGAAAAAAATGTAAAGCTTGATTTGATTTTATTCTAAAACACATTTCTGTGAGGACGGATTAGCTGAGCTGGCCGGACTTGGGGTCCGAGAATTGCAGGTTTGAATCCCATTTATCATTTAAGCGGAGCGCCACTATAGGTTTGCACGGAGCAAACCGAGAAAATTTGAGATTTTAATACATCCCAGATCGCCGGAAATGGCACTTGTCAGGCTTGATAGCAGCCATCAAGATGTTCAATTGTTGTGAAAAGTTTTTAAAGGTTGATCTGAATTTGTTCTAAAACACATTAAGTTTGTCAAAATCTATCCGACTTTATTCAAAATTATTCAGAGTAGAGATAGCCCCATGGATTTCGGTAGATTGATTGGAATGGAGATCTTCCACAGCCAGAGTCTACTATTGTTAAGTTGGTGGCGCCAAGATTTGCCCGACGGGGGCCACCGACCCGAAGCCCCGACAGCCCCAATGCCATCGGGTGTAAGTGGGATTTGAAGAAAACCTGTGTACTAGACCATTTCATTTGGGGCATAAAATTTGTATATACTAGAGAAGCATAGTTCCGCGTTAATTAAATGTTTTCCCCGGAATCTAAGCTGTAAAAATTGCAAAGCACGTGAAGCGCGAAACTTTTTGGTAGGTTTTCACAAAAAAAAATATGTAAACATTAAGAACAAAAAACGAAAGAAAATTTGTAGGGGTTCTAGACCGTAGGCCTCTATAGGAGACAATATGCATTATATGGAAACTACCTTACCTATTCGATGAATTAGCCAAATATTGCTCCGTGAGTCCCTCACCAACGTTACTAGTAACTGACCGTACCGCTTGACACACACAAGAGAACAATTATACTAGGCTTTGCGATGTGGGATGAAATTTGCGACCTCTACATAAACTGTGTACTTTTCCTACATGTTACTTGGTAAGGTGGAAAGGACTTGCTCTATCTAGCGATGTAGAATGAAACTATTGAAGAAAGCAGAGTAGCTCTTATGCGCGCGTAGCGAACCGAAAATTTTGCGTCCTTTTTAGAGAAATTGTCCTCTTGCGAGCAAAAGGGGTAGAACGAGACTATAAACTGTCGCGATACGGGGGGGGGGGCAAAATAACATTTGGCCCCCACAAATCATATGGGGGCCATGGCCCCCTTCGCCCCCTGGTTCTACGCCACTGCATGATTAAATTAAGCTGCAAATATTACTTATAGCTGATAAAACTCAACAATAGCCTGCTTACAGCCAGGCTAGTATAGGACCACACTTTACCCGGAATATTTTGGTCACGATGATGTAGGTTTCGAATTTTTTTGTTTCTTTCAAATGCACGGATTGGAATAACGGATTTGGAATAATCTCCCTGCTGATTTGATAATCTCCCTGCTGATTTGGTTGATGGTTTAGACGGTCACTTAGACCCCGTTCATTACTTAAAGGCCCAGTCACATTATTGCGGGCAGGCCACACGGGCTTGTTGCGTGCATGGATTTTGATGCACGCAGCAAAATTTCTGCGGGCAGGCCAAAATTTGGGTGGGTTTCGCGTGGAACTTGCTTGCTGGATGCGTGGTACTTGAGTGGGTCTTGCGTGTGCTACGTGTGACATGCGTGCCAGGCGCGTGAGAGCTTACAGACTGGTCCGTGTTAGCTTCGGGCCACATACTGGCACTGCGTGCCAGCTACGTGACACCTGCGTTAGAGTTGCCTGCATGGCGCGAGGGTTGCGCGTGCCGCTAACGGGCATATAAACGCAGGTCGGGTGGAAAGGTCATCACTTCTAAGCCATATTTCATAGTGTCAAGATGCCACGTCAGTCAACTTTGGAGTCATCCAAGAAGCGCACCAAGGGCAGCAAGGGCCGAGCGAGCTCTTCGGTATCTTCGGAGAGCCGGCCACAAACCCCTGAATAGCCTGAACATGCTGTGGTAGTTTGCACCGGGCGCCAAATGTCTCAGTGTAAGTGCCAGTTTCAGTCCAGGCTCCTAGGGATCTCGGAACGATGAGGTTTGCTTGGTTATGCGGGGTACCCACTCTCAGCAAAAGTTCGTCGAACATTTCTGGGGGCATCCGCATGAAATTCACAAATAATCCCTCGCCCTCCCGCTGTAACTCCACAATGAGCTGGTCGTACAAGCCAAATCGTCTGCGTCTCTCGGGACGCAACCACCCCCGGTCCACCATCTTCTTCACCTCCTCTGATCCCTCCTTCTGATGCGATGTAGCTGCACTTGTACCTGCGTGAGGCCGAGTTGTACCTGAATGATGCCCAGTTGATACTGAATACGTGCCATGTTAGCCATCCTGCAGAGAGGTCCTCTCTCTTCGAAACCAGACTGATAACTGAAGGAATTCCTCTGAGGGGACTATCTACATGGCAGAGGAAGTCGCAGAACGCCAGCAACTTGCCCGCAGCCAGCCCTCAGATTACCAGCAGGAAAGCAGTAAATTGCCCTCAACATGCCCTCACTTTTCCTTGTATACCTCGCTCCATGCCCGCAGAAAGGACGGGCTACACGTAGGATGGCCGTACCAACACCGTTCCTTGCCAGCAAAACACACGCGCCATGCCCTCATCCGACACGCTCTGGCACGAAATTGCGACAGGTCCACGGCCAACCTACTTTCTTCAAGCGTGTTAACTACCTGTGACTTGCGGCCTCTACGGGCCTCCTGCTGGTGTTCTGCGTAGCCCTCTGCAGGCAAACTCACGCATCTTACCCGGACCAAGTTTTGAGCATGTTCAAAACTTGGCTGCGGGCAACTCTGACTTCCGTGCGCACCTGCGGGCAAGTCCGGGCAAGATCCGGGCGAGATACTGCCAGGTCCGTGCCATCTGCGGGGAGCTGCGGGCAGCAAAAATTGGCACCCGCAAGTTGCACGCAGTGCCTGCCCGCAATAATGTGACTGGGCCTTAACCAATTTTATTAGGGCTTAGGGCACCACCTGACGCATGCGCGGTGTAGTAATGTCCTCTGGATGTGTCACCGTGATCCGAAAGAAGAAGTTCAGACGGAAATGCCTCGCCAGCTCACGCAGTGTTACCCTGACTAGATTAAACAGAAAGATGGCGGCCTTTTCAGCAACACAAGACAGTATGAAACGAAAGATTACATTACTACAGGTAAAATGCCCTTCCATTTTACTTATTAGCAAATGTCCAGACACATCGGTAGGTGCGACTATTATACAACGTTAGAGTTAAGCTTTCGTTTTGTAAGGCTGGCCTAAATCAAGGAATAAACGGAGAGGATTAATGGGTGGTATCGCGAAACTGATCTCCACGCTGACTTTACATTGGTCGGGCTGATCTGCGCTGTGGCTGCAGTATATTGCTATTGCATTAAGATACTTCGCTTTAACAAAGTAATTTTAGAAAAAGATGAAGATTGTTCCATTCGTACTGAAAAGTAGGGTTGCAACTGTCAGAATTGCCATATCTTTGGACCCACTAAAATGGTGTTTTCCATCCCTAAATAATATTTGGGGGCCACGGACTTCTTATATACATGGACAGAGCATATTGCACTAACGTCCTATGCGTAAATTGTCTCCACCGTACGTACACGAATAGGCTTACCAACATGGCTGCCTGCTATAGTCTTGTGTGTAAAAGTTTGGACTTGCTCAAGTGGCTCATATCGACAAATTGTGTGAGAAACTTGTAATATTTTAGAAAGAATGCGGGCTCAGGTCAAATTCAGCAAATAGAATGGAGAACTGTGATATTGTACTTCCATTCATACCGATATTTTGTCTGAAATGTTGCAGATTCATCGTCAAATTGGGTAAATGGTAGTAGCCCGGCGGCCATCTTGGTTAGCCAAAATTTGTTCGAACGGTGGCGACCGTATTGATTGCGTAATCCTCTGTCCATGTATTGAAGTCCGTGGTGGGGGCACAAAACACTATTTTTTGGAGGGGGTTGTGGGAAGCACAGGCGTTCGAAAGTACATATACTACACACTATATACAGTATAGCATGGTTGCCCCGAAATTGACGCACCCAAGCATTTCCAAGCCGATATTTAGAATAAAATAAATCCAAGCACTCTCCTGTTTGCCTGTTCCAAATGTGTAGTAACTTACGGATGTATTGCTACCCACACTTTTCCTACTCCCATCCAGAAATTAGTAAAAGACAGCTTGATTTGACTTGAAATTTTCTTCGATGTCAGTCTTTACAACACCCGAAAGTGGCACATTTTCCATATGTGTAGTGTGCAACAATTTTCATTGACTTTGTACAGTTACGTACAGATGCCTATGTAGGAAGCTGTAGTGCGTAGTCCTTCTAGTAGAGGTGCTGAGCAACAGAGTCCGCTTCGCGGGGAAGGCGCTTAGTTGCCTCACATACAGTATCATGCAAAACTTGTATTAACTTGCTGACCTTAACCAGCCTAAGAAAGACGGGAAATTTGGTCAAGTTACAAACAGCGTATAATAACCTTATAACCTAGGTTATACACTCAGCACACAGTGCAGGCATAAATACGTCAGTGAAGCAGTACTTTGGGACAGTGCACACCAGGGTGAGGTCATTTTCATTGTTTTTAGAGAGATTTATTTCTAGATACTAAAATTACACACAAGTGTGGGATGCAGTTATAAAATACTTGAAAAATAATCATATTAAGGTATGCATGTACCTGGAATGGATTCATTATTGTGAAAAACAAAATACCTGATAGGTTCAAAAACGTTAGGCTCGCTACAGTAACATTGCTACAGTGATAGCTAGTAATTTTTGAAGGTGCGCCAATTTTGGGTGTGCGTCAATTTCGGGGTCTCTACTATAATAAGTCTTATTATATATATATATATAGTGTGTAGTATATGTACTTTCGAACGCCTGTGGTGGGAAGTAATGACATGGCATACCTGTGCGATATGAAGACTCCATGAACTTTAGTTTGGTAAAATTAAACGGAAATACTGCATTTGTTTTTACACAAAATTTTTGTATTTTTTAAAAAAACAACCAATGTTCAGAGATAGCCTAACAGGTAGGCCCAGTATAAATTCAAAATAAGGCAGTACAGTAATGTTAGCTTTTCTTTTCAAGAAAAGAGGTTCTTTTTTGTTGTTCAAGAATTATTGATTTGTTGGCCCAAACTTTCAAAAATTCAAATGTTGCAAGACTGGTAACACTACTATGCATACAGTAGTATTTTCAGGGGATAAACTTAGTAGTATTGCTGAAGTTTATTGGTGAGTGAATGGTTAATAATGATTAAAGCTAGGCCTAGTTTCTTTGTGTGCCACATTGGTGCATTTTAAATGCAATTTACAGGGTATTTCCCTTTAAGTCCAAGTGTAGCCTAGTGTACACACTGTAGCCTACTGAAAGTTATAATGGCCAGCATAAATTATACGTTGTGGCTATTTGCCCGACAGTCGGGCAAATTGGAAGTTTAGTTTTCTTATTTTCCCGACAGCAAACGACCAATCATATCACCCCAACGACCTTGTGACGTAAGAAATGTTAGTTGGCGCGGTGCGGTGTGCGTGTGTAGGCCTACCACAGAACAATATATAATTCTGTGGTGTGTACGTACGTACAGTATGTGTGGTTACTACTTACAGATCAGCACACTCAGTGGACTTCCATAGCTTCGATGACTTATCAGAGTACAATACTCAGGAGAAAAATCCAGACAATTCCCATTGAGTCCCATCGGATTATTTTAAAAACTATCAGAAGAAACGTTTTCTGTGTTTTAGCATAGTTGTTTGTAGAACAGTAAAAACAGCAAACAAAGGCAAATAAAGGAAGGAAACAAGAAATGCAATCTGAAGGAGTTTTGGGCTCAATAGTTGTCTGCATGTTGCAAATTTAACAAAATGCTGAAGTCGACTCGGAATAGGCTTCAAATTGTTATTTAGTGGCACCATTTTTCTTCTAGCGAACTTCTCACTCGTCATTCTCAAAAAAAAAAAAAAAGAAAAACTTGCGCACGCCACTGCTCCCTAGGCACGCCGGTAGGACAAATAAGGACCATTAGTTTCCCGACATACAATTCAAATATTTTCTGAGGCTACAGACTTAGAATAGCCCAGTCACTTTCGTCCACAGTCGGGAAAATAAGGATGTCCAATAATTTTCCCGACTGTCGGGAAAATAAAGTTGACCTTATTTTCCCGACATACTATTCAAGTATTTTTAGAGGCTACAAATTTAGGATAGCGCCATCACTTTGGCCAATCGTCGGGAAAATAAGGAAGGAAAGTCGTGTTATTTTCCCGACTGTCGGGTAAATAGCTTCCACCTAAATTATATCTATGGACTTCACTAAACAATGCTATCACTTGGCAGAATGTGGTAAGCTATTGAAGAATTGGTACAGGTACTGTAAGTTACAGTACTGTATGTTATGACTTCTATACACTGTATAGCAACTGTGAGGTCAGTAAAGGCTGGTAGGGTGTGGTAAAGCTTTGTTACAGCAGGACTGCAATACAGTAGTTTACGATGGCAACAGGTGTCATGTAATACTGTAAAATATGAATGGTATTTTTCCTAAAAATTAAAACAGTTCATCAACTTGGAAGCATCAGATAACAGTGAACCACCAACCCCCAACTTTAACACTATCCTCTCTTCCTTTTCTCCCCATTAATTATCTTTTCACTTCACACTTTTCATATCCCCACATTATTATACCCATTGAAAGTTCATATTGAATACCTTCTCTACATCAAACAGCATCCACTTTAAACACATTCTGTAATGTGCGGTACCAGTACTCCTTTACGAAGGACAGTACTTAGTCATTACTGCCAGAGTGACTTCTACCCAAGCTGCATTCTCATTGTAGTACACGAGTATGCACAGGTACCCGATAGCCAGTGTAGTGTACATTTTTGCACACATACAGCAGTACCGTAGACCATACAATTCATTCTTTATAACCTTGTGTTCAAGAAATCCTCCAAATTTCATTTCAAAATCAATTCACTGTTGATGTCTTCCAGTGCTTTGTTTGCACATAATTCACTTTGTTCTGTCAACAAGCAAATAACTATAATAAATCTGAAGGGGAACAGACACTAAACTCCTCCAAAACCTACAGTAGGCTAGGCAACATCGAACAGCAGAAGATCTGTATGGAGATTAACTTAAAGTGTAAAATAACACACAGTCTTATAGACATGCCCAGTGAATCGTACTTGTACCTAACTCTGGAGATCCTAGATCAAGAAGGACTAAAAGAAGAGAGCACTCAATATTCTTATCAACCTTAATGTACATACAGTATCAATAAGTACCCTTACTTCCCAAGAGTTAGAAGGGAGTGGAACAAACTCTGGAGGAACACCAAATACAAGCAATGTGAACAGCTTTAAGGCACACCTATACAGTAGTTTGATGACCCAGCCCATGTGGTTTGAGCCCTGGCAATCTCCAAGCAGAAGCAGAAAATTATTTTGGCATTCTGTTTCAAAAAAATGGGAGGGAGGGAGGGAGCAAGGTCACAAGACCAGGAAGCTTGGAGTATTGACTTAAGACCACGAGGTGCCTAGTACTGTACAACCCGAAGATTAACAGACTTGTCCCTGTAGGTACAGGTACAGTGTACTATACAGAAAATTTGGGGAAATTTTATACAAACTGTTGCACATCCTGTACTGTGTACCTTACAATGTGTAGCACGCAAGGCCCTGATTCACATGTAGGCTTAGTCCCCTTGTTTTTTCTTCATTCTGAATGTTTCACTTTGTTTTTTACAACCAGGCTGCCTGTAGAGGATACCTTGTCAGAAAGAAAATGGATCAGATTAAAACTCTCTACACAGGCATTGTTGAAAATTTAGAGGGAAAGGAATCTGCAGAAGAACTTGAGTGGTTAGTTCGTCACAGACTTGCTGTTCCTTTACATGAACAGAAGGTACAGTATTCAGTGTGTGCCTCCTTAAAATGTTCATCTTTCAGCACTTTGTGAGCAAGGCATTAGCTCATTATGCAATTTTCAGTTGCTTGACATACCCAACTCCCCCAGGTATGGTCAGTCAAATGTGGGTTAGTTACTAATTGGGCCTATGAAAGTTACCTTGCTTATTTTTCAAGAGCTGCTTCTGCTTATAGGGTTCTTGATGTTTCAAATCATTTTGCAGAGAGAAGCATGTGAGCAGTATAAGGAAATGGGGGTGGGGTGGGAACTGGGGGCACAGGCAGGTAACTATTTCATAAGACGGGTCTCATTAAGGGAACCTTTATGCATATACAGTACCCTTTAAGGAAGTTTGATCAGTTGAAATTTGGATTTATGAGCATTCATTTGATAGGGAACTCTTAGGGCTAATGTTCTCATCACAAAGGGTTTGACATGTCCCCCAAAAGTTTACTTAAAGCCTCTTCTCTGATCCCAACAAAGGTGTTCCCACAAACCTGTTTCATTTTACTGTCAATCTGAATGTTTGATTGACCAATCAGAGTGATTTATGTACAGTAAGAAGAGGTTAGTGTGACCAAGTTTTATGTCAATCCCAGTACAGTGGCTACAGTATTTCTGCAAGTTACTGCAAGTGCACTTGGGGACACTGAGAGTCTATCTTAGAGACCAAGTTAGTGATGTGTAGGGCCAATTTTTAGTATGTTTTTTTTTCTTTTTAAAAGAGTAACAGTCTAGTCATTGATAATGTATCATTTGACAACTTTGTTTACATGCATACAGGCTTTCAAGTGATTCCTACTGATTCTACTTTCCCTCCTTAGTACTTTCTCAGCCTTCCTCATGCTTCTACTACCTTTTTCTTGAATATCCTAATTTATCCTGCCCCTTCCTACTTTGTCCTACTTTTTTGACTTAAACAAAGTGCATACAATGATACCTTAAAGTTATTGGGAATATGACCTAAAGATTAATAATGATGCTGTCAACATTGCTGAGTATCAATAATTTATGCCTGCAAAGGTCTTAAAATTGTTGTCCCTTTTTTGATCTACAGTATAAATTGTCAGATTTCTCCTGCTTTAGAGAGAAATTTGAACCTTCTTTTATCCTGCTTTTTCACCTGGGTTTACTTGAAAGCCTTCTGCATAGCATTCTGTAATATTATTCTTGTATTCTTTATTTACAAAATATGTAATGCTCCCTTACATGGTCACTGTCTAGACCAAAAGTTCTCAAGTGGCAGCCTGCAAGCACATTGTGGCCCCATAGTGTTGCCTAAAATGCCCCCTGGAAGGTTTGAAAAGCCCAAAGTTTTAACAAGAACAAAACTATTGATCGAAACTGTGGCTATTACAATGAATTTAAAGCAAAAATTCATGTTTAAGTGGCCTGCGGTATGAAACACTTGAGAAACCCTGGGCCAGATATTTCTTCCAGATCTATGTTTGTTCCACAGTGATTATTCACTTTATAATAATTAAGCAAAGAAACAGAAATGTGATTAATGTGATACTTTCATGGTTTCTACTCTTTTGCAGCAATCAGAGATTGAATTGATAATAAAGAGGTGGAGTGAAAAAGAAGCCTCTTGTTTACCCAAAGCAGTTGAAGAAAAGAAAAATTCATACTCCAGTGATTCATTTGAGAGTGACAGTAGTTCTGGTAGGTCTTCAAACAGGGTTAAAAGTAATACTAGTGGAGATGAAACAGGAAGTGCAAGGTCAAAGGTCAGCCTGACACAGGAAGGTGCAGTATTGCCAGAGGACTCTGAGAATGATGGTCATAAATCTGTGGGAATGTATTCAGGAAGTTATAGTTCAAATAATTCTACAAATAGTGATAGAGACAAGATCGAGTCTGATCATGTAGGTGACGGCCAATCTTTTGATTGTTCTGAAAGTGGGAAGATCCCTGTAACTGACAGAACTTCAGAGAAAAACATAGAACAGAGGAATACTTTTAGTGAGAATACTGATCATGGTAGTCAGGATGTTCTGGCCACTTTTCTTGAAGTGAATGATAGTTCAGATCAAACTCTGCCTCAAGGAAATCCTTCACATCTTGAGACCCAAAAGTCAGATGGATGTAACTCAATGAATGTTGAAAGGTCTGCAATGGCTGTTGAAAATGTATTAGAGAGGAATTTAGGAGAAGACTGGAGAGGAAAATATAGGAAAGATGATGAATTGTTTGGGATGAGCACAGAAGAAGTGCAAGAAGAGAAATGGACTGATAAAAGAGGGGAGAAAAAAGAAAATGAGCTGGAAGAAAGTGATAAAGACACTTTAAAAAATAGAATGGGAGAGTTGCAGAAAGATGAAGGTCTGAAAGGTGAAAGAATTAGTTCTTCAGATGACAAACTATCAGAAAAACAGGCCCAAGTAGATACTTTAAGTAGGACAGACTTTTCTACAAGGGAAGCTACCTCTAGTACACGTAGAAATGATGGTGTAAAGATTAGCAGCAATGGGAGAAAAAAAATGAAACAGGATTTAACAAGTGAAGGCACTGCTAAATCACATTCAGAAGCAAAGACTTTGCCTAGGAATCTGGAGAGAGATTTCCGGTCAGTTGAGTCACAAGATGAGGAGAAGAATCATAGAGGAAGTGAAACTGGCAGAGAGGAGGGAAGGGGAAGGGATGTCAAAACTGACATGAAGGTAGATGAAGTGAATGACAATGATGGTATCTCCTTCATCCCTCCATCTCCTATTCTGCCTCAAGGGGTACCAAAGAAGGATCACCTGGTGTCATCACCAGTATCCACACCCTCCTCCCCCAGTCCCAGTGACATTCCTGAGAAGTTGACTGGGGATGTGAAAGGTTTGAAGAATGGACAGAGTAAATGTGATGCTGACTCAACAGTTTTGACTAAAGTAACCAACTTGACTTCATTATCTATGTGGAATGATGACACATCAGTTTGGAACTCAGAGGAAGATTCTCCATCAGGTTGGTATTAACCACTTTTAAGACCATTTCTAATGACGTTTTATATTCTTGTGCAATAAATAATCTGCAATATTTAGTTAAATATTTTGGAGTTTAATATCAAAAATAGATAACATAATTTAGGAGTTGTTGACCTTGCATTTGCGAACCCTTAGAAAGGTGCGGGTCTAAGCACAGGGTACCAGTATTAAACAAATATCAATTTGTGTGTAATTTTCATAGGCAGTGGATCCACAGCTTTTGTCAGATCTATGGGTTCTCGAATCAAGAAAACTCTATTAAAGCAACTTGTATGGCATTGTAAATGAAGCAGTCTAAATTGTATGGAATGGTCATTATGGTATCAAAGAGTTGAAAGGTACTGTACACTGTATCATGTACCTGTGGGAAGTCCACTCAACAATTTGACCCCCCCCCCCCTCCCTCAAAAGAAAAGAACAAGCAGAAAAAAAAAGTGACATTATTTACATTTTAATCCAGCTTAATACTTTTACACAAGGGACGGTAAATGGGAAGGATGTAAGTAATGAAAATATGGGGAGCAAGGTCAACTTAAACCACTGGTCATTTAAAAAAATTCTATCGCTCATATAATTGATATTTAAAACAAAGCTATTGTACTTGATTAATCACAAAACATGATATTTTTTTTCACCCCATTTTTAATCTCTCTCAGTTTCTGGAAATTACCCATTTTCTGTCTGTGGATACCTTCTCCAGTATCTTTAAAACAGGTGATCTTGTGGAAGCCAGTTGTCACTGGGTTGTACTTAGTCTTCTATAATTGTTTCAGTCAATCGATGCCTTCATTTCCCACAGTGTAAGGGCTATCATTGCAATTAACTTTCTAGAAATTGCAAAATTCTATGATGAAACATGTAATGGGTTTTTTGTTCTATACTTTGCAGCCCTACTGTATGTTACTAACAAGGGTGTACTGTAGGCTTTGCATGTGACCTCACAATAAATTGCTGCTAATGAGAATCATAAGTCTACTTTTGGTGTGGTAGTGTGTAAACAACCATAAGGATTCCTTTCCATTAATTTATCATGCTTTTGACGTTCAATCTTGTGGGCTAATACAAAAAATTAACTTTGTCTTGTCCTTCTAAGAACGTGTTGAAATTGTCATTGTAATTTATAGCCTTGTGTGTTATTCATTTCATTTGGTTGAATGCAGTATGACCTTTTTCAGTGTTTCAAATTTTCAATTTCCTTTTATCTAAGTGGTTTTCCTTTTGTTTTCAAATACCTTTCAGATCCGTCACCACTTCCTGAAAGCTTGACAGAACTCCAGGACTTGAGGAAAAACATAGCTATGGAACTTTTGTGGGTTCAGCAAGCCATACAGAGTAGAAAAGCTGTGAGTTCATTTTCTGGGAAAATTTTCAGCTTTTGAATCTTTAAATTTATGTGGTATGATGTGAATGAAACATTCAAGTTTTGAGGGAAGAAAAAAGTGACTGTGTGCAATGTGTGAGATATTTACTGGAATCCAGCAGTATCTTGTATTCTCGTCATTATTGCTTATTCATTATTTCTCTACACTGAATATTCATTTGTTCAGATCAGACCTATTTGCAATATTATAAAATGTAAAGCAAGACCCATACTCTGGTTGACTTTATTTGGATGTGATAATAAGATGCACAGTACTTTGTAATTTTGTTGTATCATGGTTGGGGAGTGGTTTTTAATAACCAAGAGTTGCTGCATGTGAAACTGGAATTAAATGTTGTTAAGATTAAATCTTTGAAAAATAGACTAATGCAATTTGGTAATGACCTTTAATAGGCTCATTTACAGCTTTCTTGGTCTGGAAAAAAATTCTTGTCATTAAGCCCTGTTTCTAACCTGATTTGTAGGTGAGTATTTTCATTGTTTGAAGCAACTCCCCATGTCAGTGAGCTCTCCTTACAGTAGCATCTACAACTATGGGTCTGTGATGGGCTCATAACTTCAGTAATAATCTTTAAAAAACAGTGCAAAAGCATTAAATTTTTGCTCATATTCCCACAGAGGGCAAGAAATGCTTTAGTACTGGGGACTTTGACCTTTTCAAATACCTGGCCAATTGTTTACCTGCATGCAGCTGAGCTTCAAAAAGTGGACCTTTTCCAGCTGGAGATTTTGAAAAATAGAATATTAAATTTATGTAAAAAGTCACATTTTACAACTCTATACTTGTATATTGCATGGTATTGAAGATTTTTCAACTCATTGTGAATTTTCATTTTATCTGACAGTACCTGAGGTTGAAAGAAAACTTAGGCAGCCAAACTGGAGACTAGGTGCTAGGGTTCTGTAGGGGAATCTGCAGGGTTGACATTGACACTATTTATCTTAGATTAACAGCAAATTGGAACAGATCATGATATTAAGAAGGTAAGTATTATTCTTCACTGGTTTCCAAATATGCTCCTCAGAGGGAATAAGCAGTCACAACACTCTTGTTTTGAAACATATCTAAAAATTCCTTTTATTTCCTTTACAAGCTACCCTTTGTGATATTTCACAGCACAAATATTGCTTTTTAAAGCAAAGAGTTAGTCTGCATTAAATGAACAACTCAATAAAAAAAGTACTGTGCAATGATTAGAAAGAGCAATACATGAATTAGAATGCTGGGCAGCTTTGAAATAGCTACAGTAGTATTGCATTGCCATAATGCAACACACTTCCTTCCTCATGTGATGCACTTCCAACAATGTGTGGCATAAATAAATGAAAATGGATTGATTGTCAGTCTACTTGTAAATGTTGCAAGAGAATGAAGTAATCTCACATAAAATGGCAAATATTGCTGCACAATCTTGAATGAAAATTTGCTATACACAATCACTTATGTAAAATATTTTTGGCATACAAAAATGTGCATTAATTCTAATACTGCTGCTGGGAAATGCTTATTCTCATTGGGGGAATATATTTACCCTTTTCACACAAGTGACATGTTTTATCTGAAATTTATGAATGTTGAAGATGCTTTATTGGTTTCGATGATAAGAGAAACCTATGCAACTGTGGTGGCGTGTGTATGGGTGTACTCACAGACACCTCCTTAGCGGGTACATATTCAGCCGGCGAGACCTCCGCTCTCGCACGTCTTTCCTAGCTCACGCGCGGCTCGTAACTGGCGTAGCTGCCCGAAAATTCGGCCACTGCAATGAGAAGTCTCGCTCGGCTGCACGTGCCTGCCTTGGCAAGCAGCCCGCCCTCCAGACACGTACGTCTGCTGGGTTAGTTGGAGGTCAGCTGGGCTGATGGGGAAACCCCGTGAATTCCTTACCGGGTCCTGTCCTAGTACCCCGTAGGCAATGAATGTGCGAATGGGTGTATCTAAGCTGTGTAAGCCATGATATGGGCAGGGGTGTGTGTTTGTGTTTGTGACACTTACTCGTTAACACGATATCTCAAGAAGGGAAATGCTGACAGTTCTCAAACTTGGTACACAGATGCCCCATATTGAGAGAAAGAACCCTATTGTTTTTGGTGGGGGTCAAAGGTCATCTGGGGTCACCAGGGGTCAAACTCTGAAAACCTTGTTAACACAATATCTCAAGGTAGAAAGCTTGGATGAATTTCATTCTTAGTAGGTCGATGCTTTATGGGAAGAGGAAGAAACCTCTTGCTTTTGGTGGAGGTCAAAGGTCATCTGGGGTCACCAGCAGTCAAACCCTGAAAACCTGTTAACACGATATCTCAAGGTAGGAAGCTTCGATAACTTGTATACTTAGTATTTAGATGCATTATGGGAAGAGGAAGGACCCAATTGTTTTTGGTGGAGGTCAAAGGTTATTTGGGGTCACCAGGGGTCAAACTCTGAAAACATGGCTAACACGATATCTCCATGTAGGAAGCTTGGATAAATTTCATACTTAGTGTGTAGATGTGTTATATAAAGAGGAAGAACCTTATTGAGTTTAGTGGCAGGTAAAGGTCATTTGGGGGTCATTGGGGTCAAACACTGAAAACCTTGTTAACACGATATCTCGATGTAGGAAGCTTGGATAAATTTCATACGTAGTATGTAAATGTGTTATACTGTAGAAAGAGGAAAAAACCTATCGATTTTAGTGGAGGTCAAAGGTCATTTGGGGTCACCACGGGTCAAACACTGAAAACCTTGTTCACACGATATCTCGATGTAGGAAGCTTGCGGGGTCAAAATAAGCCTTCAACCTTTGTGGGCCTGCCGGGCCCCTAGCCCATGGAATCTAGGGGCCAAATGAGAAATCAAGGGGCCCAACACTTACAAATAAAAGAGGACTGATAAAGTGTACGAATGCTTTTTATGTGCTTGAACACGTGTAGTATGGGTATAAATAAGGCAAGCTGAGGCTGAAACTAGCCTGAAACCAATCTGTCCACACCCTCTTAGACCATGTTGCATGTAGGCTAGTATACATTTTCAAAATTTTCTGGTAACTTCAGAAGTTATTACCCGGTAAAATGAAGGGCACTGTCAATTCCCGCTGACCGTCTTTGTTAGGTGATCTTGTGAGGCTCAGCCTACATTACTCTTGACTTACATCCGTGTATGTCTGCGTGAGTGATCTTCCATGTTGTGACAAAGCCGACTCTTTATGAGTGATGTGAACTGATTTCAGAAATTATGTGTGTTTCGCAGTTTTTTAGTGACTGTTGCATAGGAATACACAGCCTGTACGAGATATAAGATAGTTGAGTTGTGGATGGAGAGGTTCACGTGCAGACTGTACAATTAGACTCATCCTCAGTCTCTTTCCACCTACCGTAGTGGCATTAAAATAACCATTAATGCGTTTCACTTGAGACTCAGCACAACTTCATCATAATTCTGTAATAACGCTCTCTGTTTTTTATCTTTCAGTCAGACACAGATGTGAACCAAACCCTGATTACCTGGAATAGAGTACAGTATGTTTAGACTTGGGCCACTGCAATACATTTGGAGCGGGTGCCCTATGTCCAAAGGGTTTACCACTCCTGCAATGATGTCACATTTCTGCCATCTACTTATAGACAACATTTAAGTTTCAAGTACTAGCTTGTGACAGTTTTGATACTTGTATAAAGGGACTGCACAACAGAAGAACTGAATTGCAGATTTCAGAGAATTGCAATATGGTGGTGAACTGAAGTTAATATTAGTGATGGAAACAGAAAATACTAAAAGAGCCAGTTTTGTTACAGTAGTTTAAACTTTGAAAGCACTACATATGATATATGATATGATATGAAGTGATGTGATATGATATGATAATTTATTGTCCACAATGTGGTAATTTGCCTTCCACCAGCATTAGAACATGTTACATATAGCACAATTTAATGCTTACATATTAACAGGCTAGTTGTCTTATTACTTTTGAAGATGCACTTTGTAGATTTAAGGTGCAAACACTTTGGTCACAAAAATATAATGGTTGTGCATGTTTTTGACAGGTTTCTGGTGCAGAAGGGCCTTTCCTACAACTCTAATGTGTTTTTGAGTTGTGCCAGATATTGTAGCACGAAATTCAATTTTTAAGCCTTATATTCCACTCAGGCCCACAGCCTGTGAGAGTATACAAGGAAATTGAATTGCTATTCAACTCTTGAACAGGAGTTGTGACTCTAAAATAGAATTGCATAACTCATCAATCCTATGGAAATATGTTCCCTGCCCTCATGAAGATTGAAGGCTATCTACAGCTGTACACTGTAAACAGAAGGTGTATGACATAAAAGAAGGGTTTAAACTTTAAGCAAAAATTAAGTTTTTGATTTGTGAAAGAGGAATTAAGTCCTGTCATTCTGGTGAATGTTTCGTTCCATTCTTATTTGTGCTTCTTGAGATATTAGCAGATGATGTTACTACAGTGTACATTTGTAACCTCATGAACTTGAAAGGGGTGTATTTATAGTGGGATGGTATACTAGTGGGATGATATACTAGTGGGGTGTATCACTAGTGGGATGATATATTAGTGGGGTGCATCACTAATGGGATGATATTCTAGCTGGGTGTATCACTAGTGAGATGACATAGTAGTGGGGTGTATCATTAGTGGGATGATGTACCAGTAGGGTGTATCACTAGTGGGATGATATACTAGTAGGATGTATCACTAGTGGGATGATATACTAGTGGGGTGTATCACTAATGGGATGATATACTAGTAAGGTGTACCACTAATGGGATGATATACTAGTGGGGTGTATCACTAGTGGGATGATATACTAGTGGGGTGTATCACTAGTAGGATGATATACTAGTGGGGTGTATCACTAATGGGATGATATTCTAGCTGGGTGTATCACTAGTGAGATGATATAGTAGTGGGGTGTATCATTAGTGGGATGGTATACTAGTGGGGTGTATCACTAGTGGGATGATATACTAGTAAGGTGTATCACTAAAATCACTCATGGGAGTGATTTTATCTCATCACACTGATAAGCAGTTCTTTGTTTTTTCAAATATATTGTCTTCACCTTGAAATAGACAGGGGTATGAGCTCCCCAGAGTATTTATCCATGTATTCACATTACATAAACAGATTTATGGAGGAGAAAATTGGTTGTAAAGTTTAAAGGGAAAAAAACAGTGTTGGTAAATATGAGGTTTCGATTCACATGTGCCTGCTTTAAGTTCACTTCGGGTTGAAAATGAGATAATTTCAAGTGCCAAAATGTGAAGAAAAACAAGAATTAAAATGCAAATTTTATCACGTGCTTAAATTAAGAACCACTCCATTTCCTCGAAAATTTCAGGGCTAAATGTAAAGTTTAAACCTTTCTTTAAATGGAGAACTCTTTAAAGTTCCAAGTATAATGAGACGTTATGTATTACTAGAAATGGTTGACATTTTAATATGCCTGTTTTGCTGTAATGTTAATTTTTTTATGTGAATGAATGTGAGCTACATTGGCTTTATCTCTTTTTACAAGGCAAATTTTGTTGCCAAAATTTGAATTCATGATACAGTCCCAGTATTAAAGAAGACCTGTCTTTAATTCCTCTAGAAATTTGCTGTATCCATGCCTTCGTGAAGGTAGATATTTCAAAAGTTGCTTATATTGAAAACATTTTTTTTTTGTTTTAAACATATCAAGATTTGAATCATCTTGGGTAACAAGCAGCACTGGAAAATATTTATGTGGGATGGCAACTCAACCCTGAGGTCTGCAAAGTGGCCCTCCATAGGTCAAAACATGGCCCTTGAATTTTTATCAGTGAGCAAATTTTTCTGCAAAGTGAAAATCCAGAATTACACCAACCTCCCTTGGAAGAAATTTAAATTCTACCTCTGAAGGGGTGAGGAGGAGGGGGGAATACTTATAGAGGAACAGAAAAATGTCTCTGAGCAAAGGGTGGCAGTATGTGCAGTAAGATTTTCTCTAGGAACTTTGTTGATTTTTGATGAAAAGAAATTTTTGTGCCAGAGCCAAGAAATGAGCAATAAAATTGAATTGAGGTAAGCATATGCACCAGACAGTTTCAATTATTTCAGCTTTTGATACCAGAGTTGTGAATTGTAGTGGATAGCTGGGACTGAACACTTAAAAGTGAATTGTCTCCTCCTGTTAGTTAGTTTATCAACCATAATCTCATTCATATTCATAAACAGCAACCGTTTAAGCAAAAAAAGGTTTGTTTGGAAAGTGGCAAACCCAGAAGCAATAGATTGCAGTGACATAGCCAGGAATTTGCAGGGGGGGGGCACATTTGTGACTGATATGGGGAGGGGTCTGAGGGGAGGGAAATTTTTGAATGATTGAAGGTCCTTACATGCAGTCTGGTGCAACGTTTTGCCAGTTTCATCATTATCATATGATATCATATTATCAGCAGATTTTTTTCCTGTTTGAATTAACATGTAGGAAAAAAATTCAAACAGGAAAAGAAATCTGCTGGTTATATGATATCATATGATAATGACGAAACTGGCAAAACATTGCACCTTTTACATGTTCTTTTAAATATTATACCAGAATGAAAAACATAGTGCTCTTTTACAATATTTCCAGTAAATGATTCTTGTTTGTCTGATGTCTGGACTTTAATACATTTGACTAACTTAACTGATGGACAATATAAACTTTCATATTTTTTAGCAGATTTACACATCGTTACTATCAAATTATATGGTTTCTAATGTTTAAAGAGAAGTAAAATGCATCAGTCAATTACACATAATTGCATAACATAGACCTAGATTCACCTAGTGCCCTTTATGTAGAATTACCGGGCAGATATCACAAAGGAGTGGCACTCATAGAATGTTGCAGTTTCAAATATATCTGGTAATGATTGAAACAATGCAGAATGTATGCATAGGCTCAGTACGTGAGCTTGCGTGTGACACCCAAAACCTATGAGAGAGAGAGCGAGGATGGTGTCCAAATAAATGATTCTCGTCAAAATATTCTGCCCGAGTGATGTAATACATAGGCGTAGGAGCCTAATTTGATTTAGGGGGGCTGTAAAGACTTGCCCGAAAAATGTGACCAACATTTTTTGCACCCAAACTCCTCCCCTTTGAGAAATTTTGCTAAGTGTAGGTGGCCCTAGATGGGAAATGGAGCTGTTCTTGAAAAAACGTTGCAACTGTACTATTATTAATTTAATAATGGTCAAGAAATGGTGGGCAAACCATGACGATTGCGAGAGAATCGCGCTGAAATTTTGCATTACATACATATCATTTCCATTACAAAACTTGCATTCAGAATCTGCTTCGAAACAGTTAAAATTCCTCATCGAAACTTATCTGCAAATATAAGGCGATTCTTCTACCTGATGATTCGTACAAACCTTTTAACATTTTCTGCTGTGTTTCTCCGAATATTGTTATCAGAAGTGATAATAGGGACAACGTTGAGGTAAGGTCTAAAGCGCGCAGAGCGAGCGGAAATTTTGATAGTTTGAGAACCATTTGTGATAAAACATGGTTAAATAGATCCATGACTCGGTCGAAAACACACCTCACCCTACCCCTACAAGAATAAATCTTAAACGCCTTTGGGGTGATTCGAGGGGGGTGGGTGCGCTCTA
This sequence comes from Holothuria leucospilota, assembly GCA_029531755.1. NCBI lineage: Eukaryota > Metazoa > Echinodermata > Holothuroidea > Aspidochirotida > Holothuriidae > Holothuria > Holothuria leucospilota. The sequence continues at coordinate 37,324,397 of CM055982.1, forward strand.
TTCCATTATGCCGGTGCCACTGAGGAACAGAGTATAAACCGTGGCAATTGTGAGCGAGCGGGCCGGCCGAAATTTTGCATTAGAACTGTTGTACAGCCCATTACCGTTGAACAATCTGAATGCGATTGAGACGGTATTAAAGAATATAACAATAGGACCGAAGATTATTGTTCGCGAAGCGCACGAATATTTTGGTAATTTGGGAAAGATTTTTGATAGAAAACTATTAAAATACATCCATTATTCGTTTGAACGACACCACCGTGCCCCTACTGACAGAGAATGGAGATGTACCTCTAATTTTCGGATAAGTGCCAGTCTCGGCCAGACAACTTATGTGTAATTGTATTTCCCTAATATAAAATGGTCATAAGATATAAAGTGCGAATCGTGACAGGAGTGCGAAAATGTTGCATTAGGAATAATTTATTTCCATGACAAAAGTTGCATGCAGACTCTGCCGCGAGACATCTTCAGTTCCCCAAAAACTGCGTTTGCCAATTGCAAGGTGAATTGATGCCTAGTCATCCAGTTAGTATAGGGGATAAATGCGAGGGTGACCGGTCTTAAATGTGATTTAAGACCGACGATGACGTCATCACAGAGGCTGAGCGGACCGAGGCGATAGCCGAGGTCCGCTCCTTCAAAGTGGGATGGAGTTGGACCTGATCGTTACTGATTCGAGTTGTCAGATATCTGGATAGGATTAGAAAACGTTGGGAGTATTTATTGCCCCCCCCCCCTGCCCCGGCTACGTCCCTGGATTATGATGGAGTGAACAGAGCTAACGAGAATTCAAGATCAAAAGAGCACTGACAAAATACCCTGCAAAAACAAGACAGTTTTAACATTTTTTTCGACGCTGAAAGGGGGGGGGGGGGGGACAGTCGCTTCCACTGCTCCTCCTCTGGCTACGTCCCTGATAGATTGATATAGTTATTGGTATAGTTTATGTTGCATCCAATAGCCTATGCTTCTAATAGGTTGGTAGGGACAAAGGCATGATTTTCTCATCCCAGATTGTTCAGATTCTTCCAAGTTTAATTCTTACCCCTCCTCAATTTAGCAACTAAAATGTTTCCATCTTCATCACCTCCCAGAATTGTGTAATTGCTGAAAGGGCATATGCTGCCGAGTACAACACTGTGTGTGCAATTTCATAACTACACCCCTTAAAAGGAAGTAAGCATGTAGGCTACTAATTTGAACACTACTCATCTGCAGTGGAATCATGTTTCACTGATCTGCACAGTTCATTGACCAATCAGAGTGGTTTATACAAAAAGGGCCGCGTAATATAATTAAATTGTTATGTAAAGTGAAGTGACAGTCACCAATTTTGCCATCAAGTTACCGCCGATCCAAAATGTACTTGGGCCGGGTGATCAGATCTACCACAAATGCAAAACAAGCAAGTAACCAAACAGACTGCCAGACTTAAAGAATTGCAGCTGACATTACACTTTTGCCGTCGGTGATTGCCCCACCTTATCTTCTTCTAGGCAACTTTCAAGTCAAGTCCATGCCCGGTGCTGCCTGAGTAGTTGCAATCCTAATTTTTGGCAGGGACTCCTCTTCCCCGGCCCATCCTCTTCAGGGCCGTAGCGAGCGGAGGGTGTTGGGGGTATCACACCCCCCCCCCCCCAACATATTTGGTCGCCCGTCGGCAAATTTTCGGTTTGCCGGCAAAAAGAGGAAAGGGAAAGGAAAAGAAGAGGAAAAGAGGAGAGGAGGAAAAGAAGAGAGAAGAATAGAAAAGAAAGGGAAAGGAAGGTAAGGAAAGGGAAGACGGAGAATGAAAAGAAAAATGAGAAAGAAGGAACGGGCCAGTCTGTTATCGGCTATTTCGATTTTCGGCTCTTCATCTAATTGGTCCATTCAAGTTGAATTCCCGTGGGCAAATTGATTATGCATGTGACGGCCTTATAAGGCCGTATCAACGGCCGTCGGTGTAACTGGACGAGTGACTGAGTGCGTCGGGAACCCGGGAAAAGAAAGGAAATTAACGGCTTCCGTATATGTGCACTATTCCGGGTCATATGACATTAGTTGAAAAACCACTTTCTGCACATTATTCCTCACTTTTATCATCACCATGGGGAGCAGCAACCGATTACCCATGGAGAGGGTATCCTTAGCCCGTCTTCTAAACACTAACCTTGACTTCAAACACATTTTGCAAACTTCTGAGGATCCGGTTTACCCACAAACATCCCGGGGAAAAAATAATGCGTGCCGCGCTTGTCTTCCCTTCACTGCAGTCTCAGTCTTTTAACTTTTGAACACCGAAATGAAACAGATACAGAACCCATCTTCAGATCCTGGCGTTCAAAGCATATTTTGAACGCTTGTGTAAGATTCTGAACACTTTTTCCGCCTATTTGAACGCCGGACGCCTATCCACTTATCGTATTTGAACGCCTGACGCGTTTAGTGTTCAAATGCTGAACACATAGTGTTCCAGTTCTGAACGACAGGTTCAGCACCTGAAGTATCTGAGTATAGTGGCATGACGGGAGGAATGGCCTAACACATAAGAATTAACCGGATAATGCATTATGAACCAAAATATACCAATCCTACTTGAGACTTATTTTTTTACCGAGAGATTATGCTAAAATCTCAGAGCGTCCGGGGTGAAGCCAACCAGACCCCCACCAGGGGCCCTAGGGTCGTCCCAGTGTTTTAGCCAGCCCCTGTTTGTGGGACAATGTCGCATAAACGGCGACAAATATCGCACAAAAAAAGTTGACACGCAATTTTTACCCGTTGGGTGTAAATTCTGAGGTTCCCCCTTAGGGCAGAAATCCACTCAAATATTGCACCCTTTGCGATCTAGGCACCTTTCAAATTCCAAAAATTTCCAAAGGGGAGGGGGAAATCCCCTCCCCTTAGACCCCTCCCCAGGCCACAGATCAGTAAATGTTGCATTGAGAAAACGTCCTGGCTAAAGCACTGGCGGGCCTCTTGATCCCAACCGCCTAAAACACTGGCGCCCTGACGAGAGGGATATAGCCTAATACAGTGCTTCTCAACCTTTTTTAACTCGAGGACCAATTTGACTCTCAGAATTTTTCTGAGGCCCACCTTACAAAAAGTTTATTCTTTTTTCTTTATTTTTTATTTTTATGGCGGATCTCGCGGCCCACCCGGGAGAGCTTCGCGGCCCACCGGTTGAGAAGCGCTGGCCTAATACATTAAAATTAGTGGGGATCTTTGCATTTGATGATGCATTGAACCAAAATATATCCATCCTGAGACTTAATTTTCCACCCAGAGATATACTAAACCTCAGAGCTTCCGGAGGCTTCGCCCTCCGGAATCCTCCTTTGGCGGGCCCAGTGTGTTTTAGCCAGCCCTATTTGTGCGACAATGTCGCATAACTTGACGGGGACAAATGTCGCACAAATAAAAATCTCACAAGCAAAATTCTACCCGGGTGTAAATTTTGAGGTTCCTCATTGGGGCAGAAATCCACTCAAATATTGTACCATTTGCGATAGGCAACTTGCAAATTCCAAAAATTTCCAAACACCCACTCCCCTTAGACCCCCCCCCCCCAGGCCACAGATCAGTAAATGTCGCATTGAGGAAACGTCCTAGCTAAAGCATTGACGGACCTCCGGATCCCAACTGCTTAAAACTGTAGCGGCCTAGGCCTGACGAGAGGAATAGCCTAATAGTGAGATCTAGTTTGTATTTGATGATGCATTATGAACCAAAATATATATCCATCCTGAGACTTAAGTTTTCACCCAGAGATATACCTAAACCTCAGAGATTCCGGGGGCTGCGCCCCCTGGACCCAACCAGGGGTCCTTAGGCGTGGCTCAGGACCCCACCGGCTAATTAAGCTCGTTTTCGCACTACGCATTACTAGATTCGTCGGCAAAACATAATCTCCACCCCCCCCCCCCAAAGATAACACCTTCGATCGCTATACGCCCCTGCCCTGATCCCCTTCCTCACCCAGAAGCTGAGCTATTACTTGTGCGTAATTGCTTTATTGTACAATTTTTTCGATGCATTCGGAGACAATAACGTTTCAAAAAAAAATGTTAAAAAAATATCAATGGGAAACCTTCGCTTTGCAGGGGAACAACTACCACTAATATGTTACTTAAACAACTCCGTAGGCTACATTTAAGTCACCTGACATCTTTGTTGTGGACTATGTCACATGACATTCTTTACCTTATGAAACACAGGAAACTTGTTAGCAGATCAAAGTTGTCTGTACATAGCAGTTGCATTGCGCCAGCTTCTCACACAGCCACAAGAAACAACTCGGCCTGTACTGAATTTCGCTTGTCTTGAAAACACACCTATTCCGACATCATGAAGTATCTGGCGTTTCTCTGCCTGGTGGCCTACACAAGTGCTCACATGTGCCTCATCAGTCCTCCTCAAAGAGGTTCGATGATGGGTTTGAACAAAGCAGGTAACACTTACAAGTCGATATCTATTAGCGAGCTTAGGCTAGGCCTTTTTTGTGCACAAACTGCCCTGTATGCACGACTTAGCTAGCAGTTTACAGGGTTACAGTACAACTAATTAATCATAGCATGCCTTGAAATACGCCGGGCAATCAACTCATATCAACTTAAAGTTAAAGTACGTATGAAAAATGAAGTACCCTGACGTGAGCTGGTAAGATTTTCACTAGGATATAGATGTAACTGTAAAGGTTTCTAGCTGGTTGAGTATTCAGTATCATTTGTGATGAGGATATGTGTTTTACATGTGCATTACAAACAATTGTACAGCTTTCTAAGCAAGTACAACATTTAGAACACATTTTTCCAAGCATTGTGATACCATTAACAACTAATATAACTCAATATCTTATTTAACACGAATTTTTCAAAAAAATTTTTGAAACTCACTAAACGCCACTGCGTAGGCAGTCATGATATTGTGAAATTACCCACAATGCAACGAAACTGTGATGTCACACCTGCACCTCGCCGCGGGTTTTACAGTAACTGCTTGTGTAGTTTGTAAGCACACACCTACAGTATTCACGGTAACGTCAAAACTATCTTTAATTTTCAAAAAATGTATCGGTTAAATTTGCCATTTGTTACAAGACGACCCGTCAGGAACACCGGATTGAATCCATCGACGAGCGAATGGAAAGTTCAAGAGAATTCAACTTCAACGCAGCCTTTCTAGAACTGTCTAGAAGTGAGAACTGTTTACGTTATGTCCCAATTATAGCAGCGACCTGGCAACACTTCGAAGAAGCTGCCATTATCGTTATTCAACTACTGTGTGTTCTAGAAGTTTCTATTAAGGAACGTTCTCGTAATTGCTGGACTGTGTACACTAGAAGTTTCTGTTAAATTCTGGAGAGTTCTCGAATAAAAGCCTAGCATATAAAAGGCAGTTCAACAACTATTCTGGGAGAGATTTCAACGAGACCAGACTGTCACACTACTGAGATATCATAAGCCAGCCACTGACACTGAACACTTCTGATAAATTGCCTTACGCCGTTTCTACGCTGTGTATTGAGATTGTTATCGTCCATCATCGCTAGCCTTGTCGTTATTCGCTCGTGGAACCAGTTCCTACGCTACAGCACGCTGCAGGTCTACTACTGTACCATCGTCAACGTGCATGCACTACCAGCCCTTGGACCAGACCAGGCAAATATTAATTAAAGGATTGTGAGTAAGTCTAATTAATTATTGTAAATTTAAGTGAGATAAGGAGATTGTAAATAATCATTAAGTTGTTGAATTTTAATCTCGTTCTTCTGTGATCTTTCGCTGTTATTGGTTTGACTTGCGACCACAAGCCGTAACAGAATTGGTGGCCTAACATCCGGGAACGAAAGGTACTAGAAAATTCGAGAAATTCTGTTGTGAATCGTAAGCAACTGTGTTTCCTCAGACTACTTATTTGTTTGTTGAAGGTTTGATACAATTTCAAAATGCCATTCAACTTAGATAAATTCGTGGCTAGTCCCTCAGTCGAGGAAACTAGATTCATTAAAGAAGTCTGAGATTGTAAAGGTCGCAAAACATTATGGCATTGAATTTCAGCCTTTAATGCGGAAAGACGAGATTAAAAGATATGTTCTAGAATATCTTGTGGATGAAAGTATCCTGCCTATTACAGTATTGGAAACAGCTATCACTGTGCCAACTGACAACACATTTGAACTGAAAAGGCTTGAAATGGAAATGAATAAGGAGATTAGATTAAAAGAAATGGAAAGAGAAAGGGAAAGAGAGGAAAAGGAAAGAGAGGAAAGAGAAAGGGAAAGAGAGGAAAGAGAAAGGGAAAGAAAGGAAAGAGAAATGCAAATGCAAAAGGAAAAAGAGGAAAGAGAAATGCAAATGCAAAAGGAAAAAGAGGAAAGAGAAATGCAAATGCAAAAGGAAAAAGAGGAAAGAGAAATGCAAATGCAAAGGGAAAAAGAGGCAAGAGAACATGAATTTAGGTTGAAGCAACTAGAGTTAGGGGTCATAAAAGCCTCAGACCCTAAAATAGGCTTGGATACTGGGGGATTCGATGTTTCTAAGCACGTAAAATTTGTCCCCAAATTTCAGGAGGATAATGTGGAGAAATTCTTTAACCATTTCAAAAAGCTGGGTGAGCAGCTAAAGTGGCCCAGAGATAAATGGTCCATACTCATCCAGAGTAATTTCACAGGCAAGGCTCAAGAAGTGTATTCCGCTCTGTCAATAGAGGACAGCATGGATTATGATAAGGTTAAAAAGGCCATATTACAAGCCTATGAATTGGTGCCTGAAGCTTATCGCCAAAAATTTAGAAAGTATCGTAAGGCGGATTCACAAACATATGTAGAGTTTGCTTATCAAAAAGAAAGGCATTTCGATAGATGGTGTGCTTCCAAAAAGGTCTCCACATTTGACACTTTAAGACAACTGATGCTGGTCGAGGAATTCAAACGGTGTGTGAATGATGACATTAAGACTCACCTTGAGGAAAATAAGGCTGACAAATTGAAGGAAGTTGCAAATTTGGCTGATCAGTATGCACTTACCCATAAGTTTGGTAAAGTGGGTCAGACTCAAAACAAGGGTCAGTTTAGTAAGCCAAATAAGAAATATGGCAATAGTAGTGGCACAACAAGTAATAGTGGATCTCAGTCTGGTTCTATCTCTCCAACAAATTCTGGTAAAAAACAACCAGATTCAAGTCGTCAAAAGAACGACCAGGTCAGCTCAAACAAAGCTGCCTTTAAAGACATAAGCTGTGGTTTCTGTCACAAAAAGGGCCACACAATGGCAAATTGCTTCACATTGGCAAAATTAAAAGAGACTGAAACAGCCTCCAATGCCTTAACCAATGCAGAGAATTCTTCTGAGGTAGTCGTGACTTTACGGCCTAATTCTAAAGACCAAATTAAGGAAGAATACCTTCCATTCGTGTCTGAGGGGTTTATTTCCCTAGATGGGAATTCAGCTCATCCACCCGTCAAAATTAAAATTTTGCGTGACACAGGCGCAACTCAGTCGTTGCTTCTTGATGGAGTTTTGCCATTATCGGACTCTACTTCCACAGGGGCAAATGTACTAATTCAGGGGGTTGAGTGTGGATTTATTTCTGTCCCTCTCCACAAAATTAATTTGAAGTCAGATTTAGTTTCTGGGTCGGTCATAGTAGGGGTCAGACCTACTCTACCTGTAAAGGGGGTATCTCTGTTGCTAGGCAATGACCTAGCTGGTGGAAAGGTAGTAGCCAATGCAATTTTGACAGATAAACCATGTGATTATAACAACACAGAGCAATTAGAAAAGGAATTTCCAAATTTATTCCCTGCCTGTGCTGTCACTAGAGCTATGTCACAAAAGCTCGCCGTGGATGATAATCTTAAACATCCACCCTCCAAAAGTGAGGATACAGTTCCCAAAAGTGGAACAAGTAGGGAATCATGTAAGGATGATAATCTTAAACATCCACTCTCTAAAAATGAGGGTATGATTTCTGAAAATAAGGATGATAAACTTAATCATCCGCCCTCTAAAATTGAGGAATTAGTTCCTAAAAATGGAACAACACTCCCAAAAGAGGAGTCAGAGTCTGAAAAAGATTCTAGTAAAAATATTCATGAAAGTGAAGATTCTTGGTATGATCTCAGCCAATCTTTTATGACTAATCTTAATGATAGTCAGGATTGTGAGTCTCCTGGCCCCACACATAGTGAGGGGGTAGAACAGGAAAAATCAAAAATGTCTGACACACTCCACAGAGACCAGTTGTCAGTGCAACAACAACATGATGAAGAGCTTCAACCATTAATAGCTGGTGCACTCACTGAGGATGAATCGAAAGACGTCCCAGTATGCTTTTATTTTAAGAACAATGTTTTGATGCGTAAATGGCGACCACCTGATGCACCATTAGATGAAGAGTGGAGAATTTACCATCAAATTGTGGTACCTAGGACCTATAGAAGGGAAATACTGAGTATTGCTCATGAAATGCCATTTGCAGGGCACCTAGGAGTCAATAAGACTTACCACAGAATTCTAAATCACTTTTATTGGCCAAAACTTAAAAGTGATGTGGCCAAATTTTGTAAGACCTGTCACTCATGTCAAATGGTTGGGAAGCCGAATCAGAATATTCCGGCTGCACCCTTAAAGCCAATTCCTGCTTTTGAAGAGCCGTTTAGTAGAGTCATCATTGATTGTGTAGGTCCCCTACCTAAGAGTAGGGCAGGGCATCAGTATATATTAACCATCATGTGTGCTTCTACAAGGTTTCCAGAGGCAATACCTCTGAGGAATATTAAGGCTCGGACAGTCTTACAAGCTTTACTTAAATTTTTCACATTGTTTGGGTTGCCTAAAGAGATCCAATCAGATCAAGGGTCTAATTTCATGTCAACTGTATTCCAACAGATGTTGTATGAGTTAGGCATAGACCAAATTAAGTCTTCGGCTTATCATCCTGAAAGCCAAGGGGCTTTAGAAAGGTTTCACCAAACATTGAAGAATATGTTAAAGACATATTGTCATGGTAATGAGAGAGATTGGGATGAAGGCATTCCATTTGTAATGTTTGCTGCCAGGGAGTCTATACAAGAGTCACTTGGGTTCAGTCCATTTGAACTTGTCTTTGGACACACAGTTCGTGGACCATTGAAATTGTTAAAGGAGAAGTGGTTATCAGATCTAGGTGAAGACATACACCTACTTGATTATGTATCCCGCTTTAAAGATCGTCTTCATGGAGCATGTGAACTTGCTCAGGAAAATCTGAGGCACTCTCAGAAGAAAATGAAAGCGTGGTACGACAAGACCACTGTGAAAAGAGAGTTTAAGCCTGGTGATAAGGTGCTAGTGTTTTTGCCTGTTTCTGGTCAGCCACTTCAAGCTCGCTTTCAAGGACCTTATGTCATTGAGAGAAAAGTTAGTGACACAAATTACGTCATTTTGACACCTGACAAGCGTAAATCTAAAAGAGTATGTCATATTAATATGATGAAGAAATATTATGAAAGAGAAGATTGTGACATGTCTAAGGATGAAAGTGTACATGATTTAAATAGCAACACTAATGATACAGGTGATCAAGTGTGTATTATCAATGCTGATCATGAACTCAGTAATGATGAGATCAAGGCTAATAATGTTCCTGACATGTGTATTAAGTTACAAAATTCTGATGTGTTGAAAAATCTTGACCAGAAATTAAGTCATCTGGATCACAAAGAAAAGTCAGAAATGAAATCATTAATCTATGAATATGCATGCTTGTTCTCAGATGATCCTACTAGGACAAATTTGATTGAACATGATGTTGATGTGGGAGATGCTACACCAATCAAGCAGCATCCTTACCGAGTTAACCCTCGAAAACGACAACATCTCAGGGATGAGGTTCGGTACATGTTGGACCATGACATTATAGAACCTAGTAATAGTGAATGGTCTTCCCCTTGTATATTGGTCCCCAAGCCAGACGGTGGGTACAGATTTTGTACTGATTACCGAAAGGTGAATGCGGTCACAAGAACGGATTCCTATCCGATACCCCGTATCGATGATTGTATTGATAGGATTGGGAAAGCTACGTATGTATCAAAGTTTGACTTACTAAAGGGGTACTGGGAGATACCACTCACTGAGAGGGCTCGGAAAATCTCGGCATTCGTGACGCCAGATGGGTTATTTCAGTATAAGGTTATGCTGTTTGGTATGAAAAATTCACAAATGACCTTTAAACGCTTAGTAAATAACCTTACGTCAAATTTAGAAAATTGTGAAGTATATGTTGATGACCTTATTGTATACAGCAACTCATGGGATGAACATGTACAACATGTTAAGGCATTATTTGACAAGCTTGCCAAAGCTAATTTGACTGTCAATTTGGTCAAAAGTGAGATTGCTTGTGCCCATGTGGTGTACTTAGGGCATGTGGTTGGTCAGGGTAAAGTTAGACCAATTAAGGCTAAAGTTGAGGGCATTGACAAATTCCCTGCCCCAACTGATAAAAGGCAGCTCATGCGCTTCCTAGGCATGGCTGGTTACTACAGACGTTTTTGTCCGAATTTCTCTGACATTGCTGCACTACTGACAAAATTGTTAAAGAAGAATGAAAAGTTTGATTGGACAGATAATTGCCAAGCAGCATTTGAATTATTGAAAAAGGCACTAATGAGTTCACCAGTGTTGATTGCTCCAGATTTTGAGAAGCAATTTAAGTTGGCAGTAGATGCCAGTGACAATGGCATAGGAGCAGTTTTGCTTCAAGCTGATGAGCATGGTGTTGATCACCCTGTTTGTTATTATTCTAAGAAATTTGACAAACACCAGAAAAATTATTCAACAATTGAAAAAGAGACTTTAGCTTTGATACTTGGTCTTCAACACTTTGATGTTTATTTGGGAACTACTAGTTTCCCTATCACTGTATACACTGATCATAACCCTTTGACATTTTTATCTAAGATGAAGAATAAGAATCAAAGATTGATGAGGTGGAGTTTATTTCTGCAATCGTATAATGTAGATATTAAGCATGTTAAAGGGAAAGACAATGTTGTACCATGCTCTTTGTCAAGAATTTGATTTGATGCAGTATGTTGAAGATATCACTGTAAGTTTTGAAATTTTGTGTTAACTATGGCACAATGTGTATTGATGATGTTGCTGTATTCATGTATTATCATCACCTTGCAAGACAAGTTGTATGTTATGATTATACCTTCCATTGAATATTGGACTACATAATATACATACTGTAGTTATTACTGTAACATTATACATTGTAAATATTGTAACTTAAGTTTTGTCCGAGACGTCCAAAACTTTTTCAAGGGGGGGGAGTGTTACAAGACGACCCGTCAGGAACACCGGATTGAATCCATCGACGAGCGAATGGAAAGTTCAAGAGAATTCAACTTCAACGCAGCCTTTCTAGAACTGTCTAGAAGTGAGAACTGTTTACGTTATGTCCCAATTATAGCAGCGACCTGGCAACACTTCGAAGAAGCTGCCATTATCGTTATTCAACTACTGTGTGTTCTAGAAGTTTCTATTAAGGAACGTTCTCGTAATTGCTGGACTGTGTACACTAGAAGTTTCTGTTAAATTCTGGAGAGTTCTCGAATAAAAGCCTAGCATATAAAAGGCAGTTCAACAACTATTCTGGGAGAGATTTCAACGAGACCAGACTGTCACACTACTGAGATATCATAAGCCAGCCACTGACACTGAACACTTCTGATAAATTGCCTTACGCCGTTTCTACGCTGTGTATTGAGATTGTTATCGTCCATCATCGCTAGCCTTGTCGTTATTCGCTCGTGGAACCAGTTCCTACGCTACAGCACGCTGCAGGTCTACTACTGTACCATCGTCAACGTGCATGCACTACCAGCCCTTGGACCAGACCAGGCAAATATTAATTAAAGGATTGTGAGTAAGTCTAATTAATTATTGTAAATTTAAGTGAGATAAGGAGATTGTAAATAATCATTAAGTTGTTGAATTTTAATCTCGTTCTTCTGTGATCTTTCGCTGTTATTGGTTTGACTTGCGACCACAAGCCGTAACAGAATTGGTGGCCTAACATCCGGGAACGAAAGGTACTAGAAAATTCGAGAAATTCTGTTGTGAATCGTAAGCAACTGTGTTTCCTCAGACTACTTATTTGTTTGTTGAAGGTTTGATACAATTTCAAAATGCCATTCAACTTAGATAAATTCGTGGCTAGTCCCTCAGTCGAGGAACTAGATTCATTAAAGAAGTCTGAGATTGTAAAGGTCGCAAAACATTATGGCATTGAATTTCAGCCTTTAATGCGGAAAGACGAGATTAAAAGATATGTTCTAGAATATCTTGTGGATGAAAGTATCCTGCCTATTACAGTATTGGAAACAGCTATCACTGTGCCAACTGACAACACATTTGAACTGAAAAGGCTTGAAATGGAAATGAATAAGGAGATTAGATTAAAAGAAATGGAAAGAGAAAGGGAAAGAGAGGAAAAGGAAAGAGAGGAAAGAGAAAGGGAAAGAGAGGAAAGAGAAAGGGAAAGAAAGGAAAGAGAAATGCAAATGCAAAAGGAAAAAGAGGAAAGAGAAATGCAAATGCAAAAGGAAAAAGAGGAAAGAGAAATGCAAATGCAAAAGGAAAAAGAGGAAAGAGAAATGCAAATGCAAAGGGAAAAAGAGGCAAGAGAACATGAATTTAGGTTGAAGCAACTAGAGTTAGGGGTCATAAAAGCCTCAGACCCTAAAATAGGCTTGGATACTGGGGGATTCGATGTTTCTAAGCACGTAAAATTTGTCCCCAAATTTCAGGAGGATAATGTGGAGAAATTCTTTAACCATTTCGAAAAGCTGGGTGAGCAGCTAAAGTGGCCCAGAGATAAATGGTCCATACTCATCCAGAGTAATTTCACAGGCAAGGCTCAAGAAGTGTATTCCGCTCTGTCAATAGAGGACAGCATGGATTATGATAAGGTTAAAAAGGCCATATTACAAGCCTATGAATTGGTGCCTGAAGCTTATCGCCAAAAATTTAGAAAGTATCGTAAGGCGGATTCACAAACATATGTAGAGTTTGCTTATCAAAAAGAAAGGCATTTCGATAGATGGTGTGCTTCCAAAAAGGTCTCCACATTTGACACTTTAAGACAACTGATGCTGGTCGAGGAATTCAAACGGTGTGTGAATGATGACATTAAGACTCACCTTGAGGAAAATAAGGCTGACAAATTGAAGGAAGTTGCAAATTTGGCTGATCAGTATGCACTTACCCATAAGTTTGGTAAAGTGGGTCAGACTCAAAACAAGGGTCAGTTTAGTAAGCCAAATAAGAAATATGGCAATAGTAGTGGCACATCTGTACATTACTATCTGATATCACCAAACAGCCTTCTTCTTACTTGTTACGTATGGTTTTTAACCAGTAAAAAAGTTCGAGAAAATCCTTCACCTACACTATAAGTGCAGCTCGAAATCCATATTGACTCTATATGGTGTACAGTGTATCACACACATGCATGGTACGGTACTGACCACTGCACTGCATCGCCGTAGTCCGAAGGGATTCGATCATACTTGTCAAAATGTTATAGATTTTTCTAAACTCTCAACAGCCAATCTGCCAATAAAAGTTGTAAAATTCAAAGTAAAATATTCAAACAATACACAGAAGTCTCTTACCACACAAAATGCGTCTGATTGAAGCTTACTCAACCAAAAAGAAATGCTGTGCCTGTTACCGATAGCTCGAGGCAGCCATGATGGGAACACATCGTGGAGAATGGTTAGGCTTGCTTCCGGCAGACTCAAATACAACTCTCGACTGACATTTCAAGGTGTTGCTGAAAGAATGAGGCCAGTACTCCACCAAATATGCAATAATCGATATCGTACTTCACAGTGTCTACGCAAAATCCTCATTATATGCACTAAATCAGAAAATATCACAAGACTTTCGTCTCGAACGAATGCTTGGCCCTCGCGAACACGTATACGTGTTTTAAGGAGAATAGTGTTTCCATAAGTTAGACAAAAATTTCCCTCAAAGGATCAGAGTTTCCTTAAGTTTTCATGACTACTACCGAAGAGTTGAATCTCTTAATGTTCTTATGGTAACATAAGAGTAAAAACAGATAATCATCATTTACGTATAGAAATCTTTATGAAGAACTATCCAAACACCGCATGAACACAGCCCTTCAGCGTGATATCATGGGCTCAGAAAATGGAACCACTGAAACAGAGTATTCCTTGATAGCATCCTCTTGCAATACTACGAAAAATAAATGGGCAAGAACTATTTAGTATTTTCAGCTGTGGGGCATAAAAATCCCACACAAGTTTTTGTTATACTTTCTGTATTTTTTATGATTTAAAATACATAATTTTGAAATTTTGAACCACCACTCAGAAAAATTAAGAAGGCCTATTTAAATTTATTTGAGCTGGCAACATTTTGCTCTGGAAATCGTGAGGTGCAGGTTGTACATCAGCAATCAGCTGATATCTAGTCGTCTTCTCTCGAATATGTCTGCGCACATGCCAGCAAGCGAGGGTTATTCTTAATAAAGGTTTCATGTAAGGTCCACCAGGTAAAGATTATCTGTAGTATTTATATGTATACTACACATATGTAATGGGTCAAATGGCCACTATATAGTTCCCCTTTAAGTCTTGCTTTGGGCTTGGGCATTTTATTGAAGTGTATTAGTGTACATATTTGTAATTTGTGTAACACCTGTAAGGAAATACCCATAAACATTTTGTGGTGGGCCAATGTGGGGTTTAGGTATAGTTCAGGTCAGGTTATTATTGGAGGTTGGGCCAAGGTTGGACTTATGTCTCCTTAACATTGGCAACCCACTTGTAGGCTGGCATTCCCTAGACCCTAGTGTCATACTGTACCTGCAGTGTATACTTCCTTATGAAGTACAACCAGCCTCACAATTGCTGTGATAATATCCATTGGACTCTTCAAGACTTGACTTGAGATTAATTTCCACCATGTTTACTAGCTCCACACTATAAATTGCAAGCTTTATCTTTTAAAAAAAGATTTGACATCAATGATGTATGTTGTATTTGTACCTAACATTGAACATTGAACAACAGTGGAAAAAAAAATTGTTTCCAGGAGGCCTTTTACTCACAGTCACAAATAGGGGAAAGATTCTTTTACAAATACTGTACACTGATGTATCCATGCATCAGTATCGGCAGGTTGCTATATAAACAGAACAGTATGTACAGAGGTACAGTTTACAAATAAACAAACAAAACAAGCTGTGAAGCTTGTCCTACAGTATGAGGAACTAGGTGTGATCCGATATCATTGGAATCCAACCCAAAGTATGATCTTTGATATGTCCCAGGGGCGTATGCCATGATAAACTTTCAAGGTGTTGCATGAATACTATAAGAACCAATAAGGCATCTCTACGTAACTTTATGCAAATTATCAGTCTTTAAACTGTGCACTTGCCTGGAATAGATTTTTGCCCTTTTTACAGTACTTTGATATGGTGCCTTCAGGAGGTATCAAACTTTTGTTTATAAAAGCATAATTGCAAAGATAAAATTAAAGATAAGTAAAGAGTGGTGTTGGCATATTTGTTGGGTTTTGTTTGTCTTTGTGCAGGGACAAAGAGCATAGCACTGTGCATGTGATTAAAAATGATAACAGGTGGTCAAGTGACTTTAAAGGGGAATTTTCATGATCCCAGACAGTTCCAATTCTCCCAACTATGCATCTTCTAGCTCCTCCCATAACTGTATGAGGCTCTTCCTTGTGCAGGAATAAACCTGTTTTATTGCTTAAGGCCATGTCCTGGTGAGCACACAAGGCTATAAAATGTAATAAAAGTACTCTCTCTGCCTTGTGTGGAATGTGAGCTACTCTGCATCTTTCAAATTTTCAAACTTTGATGTCAATCAAACAGCAGTCACCAACTGAGAATTTTGATATACATACACTAAAAATATACTTTGGGGTGATGACAGCCTGTCTTTAAAGATAAACTTCAAGTAAAACTGACCTAGCTTGTATGGTGCTATATGGGCATTGTGAAAATACACATTATGTTACCATGTCTGATGATCTGTTAGATCACATTAATGTTATCGTAAAAACTAAAAACAAATACAGTACATTTTATGTGGTTTTAAAATAAAAATATCACAACTGGGCCCTGTTTCATAAAGGGATAAGATCGATCTTAAGTTTGATTTCAATGGGAAAATTGCATGGCAGATCAAACTAAAATGGACCTTAACTCTTTATGAAACAGGGTCCTGGTGTGACAGCTACCTGTAGAAAACATCTATTACCCTAGCTAGACATGTATTGCGAGTACAATGTCATTCGAGCATGAGTACAAATGTTGTGTCTCTATCTGTGAGTTTGGATACTTGACTTCTAGTGTGAGTACAATGTCATGAGTACAAGCACCAGGGTAGTGTCTCCACTGGTAAGTATGAGCACGAGATTAGTAAGTGCGACTACAATGTCATGATTATGAGTACAAGGAAAGTGTCCCTAGTGTGGAATATTATGAGTGAAAGACTTGTAAAGTGAGTAGCAAGGTCATGTTTATGAGTACAAGTTACAGTGTCTCTGGATGTGAGTACAAGAACCAGACTTGTATTGTGAGTGCAATGTCATGAGTATGAGTACAAATGTTGTGTCTCTACTGCACAGTAGCTGTGAGTTCCAAGTAACAAATTTGCAGTATGATTACAATTGCATGAGTACATGTTGACAAGTTTATTGTCTCTGGTGTTGAGTATGAGTACCAGACTTGTATTGTGAGTACATTGTCATGAGTATGATTACAAGCCACGAGTATAGTTTGAGTTCATCAAGTACTGTAGTCATCTTTTTGCGTACCAGTATATACAAAAATTAACAGCAACTTAATAAGTTAGTATAGTGTTCTTGTAAAATCTGGGAGAATGGGTACAGGCACATTCTCATGTTTTGTTTGTTGAGTTTGCCTTTTTATCTTACTTTTTATCTTACTGTTTTTATGAGCTTGAGTACAGACAAATATAACAAGATTGTTCATGAGTACTACAGTACTCATTTACAAAGCTGCTTCTGCTGTAGCTGTATTCTCTGCAAAAATGCAATGACCCATGAGATTGATGAACATATGTTCTTCTGTGTGTAGAGGAGCAGAGCAGAGGCGTTGTGCCCATTGGGCCCGGGGGGGGGGGGGATAGCCCCCCAAATTTTTGATCTCTTATACCTTCATCCAGTCACCACTTCTCACAGTCCCCTCCAAAATGAAATTTTGCTCGATTTTCCCTCGGTGGTGTAGAGTACATTTACATTCGATATAATGTTTGGAAACTGTACTCGCAGTAATGCAGTACATGTCTAATGTATCAGCAGGTGAGAGTTGAGTGTGTACAAGAATTTATCCTTGCAGCAAGAATTAATGTGGGACAAACTACAGTATTCTTATATTATGTTGTGTCAATATCAAAAAGTGGTACGTTTTTCAGGTTGGATCATGTGCTTTGAATTATTTTAATGGTATACATTGTTGAAACTGTTAGGTACTGGTAAAGAAAAGTTTATTCTTGATACCAATTAACAATAAATCCATTTTTATGTCGCTCTGTTGTTCAGGATCTAATGATTGCATCTTAATAAAAGGACCTTGTGGGGAGCGACCAGCTGAGCACCATGCCTTGGAGATTGAGTAAGTACAGTATTTTTTGTACTCAAAGCCTCTCTGTGCCAGAACTGCCAGTTTGGCTGCATCCATCATACTGTGCATGGACAGTACAGTAGGATCAAAGCTAGACCAGGTACTGAAGGGGGGAAAACATAGCTTTCAAGGGGGCAGGTAGGGGGAAAGTAGCTTTAGGGAGTGAGGTAACCTAAAATGCATTTGGTAATTTTTGATTTGTAAGCAGGCAAATATTTTCTCCTCCCCCCTCCCCCCAGCCCCTTAGATATGGGTTTGCATGCATGCACAGGTGTAGAGTCTTGGAAAATTCCCACCCATGCAATGCCCCATGGGCATCCTCCCTCAGGACAATTTCCCCCAGACAATTTCCACAGAGACAACTTCCCCTCAAAGACAATTCCCACCCTGGACAATTCCAATTTTTTGATGGGGGAAGTTGTGTTTGGGGTAGTTGTCATGGGTGTGTTAAATGTCCAGGGTCAAATTGTCCAGATGAGATTTATCTGGGGTAAACTGTCTGGAGGGGGAGAGGGAATTGTCCTGGGGAATTGTCTGGTCAGTGGTCATGGTACATGTATGCAATATGCTAGTGCTGCTGAAAGGCTTTCAGACTTGTCTTGTAATTTTGTACACTATTCTAGTGTGCAAAAATTCTCAAAACAAACCAACAGCATTCTTATCAGGAGAACTGAAAAGACTCCTGGATTTAGATCAGGTTCCATAAATCTTGGTAGTAAAATGAAAATAAAAATAATTCCAGTTAAATGTAGATTTCCCATTAAAGGGTAGATACAGTCACCCCAATTTGAATTGGTATGTACCCTCTGTCCTGCTTCATGTACAGTTCTTATTGTATTTTTTATGTGACAACATCATGAAAGGTATTTGTGAGGGTACAGTATGAAGAGGTGATTTAGAGGTGATTTGAAAGGTTAAGATGATATTTCAAAAATTTCAAAATAAGTTTTGGGTAATGTTGTACACCTTGTAAGGTTTGACTCCTGTACTGATGACATTTGTTTGTTGTATTCATGGATCTGTTAGCAGTTTGAACAAGAGGTACCAAATCATGCGAGTTCCACCAGATAAAAATTTCTGCATGACGCAGTATATAAACTGTTGTTGCATTAGGGATCGAACTACTTGGTTTGTAAACATGATAATGAGGACCTGGGAGATTGTGTTTATACTGCTTATCTTTCAAGTACTATAAAAAGAAGCCAGATGAATAAACTGTAAAGAACCAAATTACTTTAAGTTGTGGCAGCAAGGTTGCAAAGTTCAGGTAGAGTTCATTTAATGTTAGTCTTAATCCAGTATTCCAGTTTTAAAATAAATAAAAACATGCTACTGTGGGATGCATATGGAAAAAGTTGGAAGCTGCAGGGTGGTACATTCCAGGAAACTTTGGTTTTTAGATGGAAATTGTAAAAATTTGAGAAAAAATTTAGCTTTTGTGAACATACATGTCAATATATGTTAAAGTATTAAAAAAATTTGAGAATGTACAAAGGAAAAAAAAGAACATTTTCTCTAGCCCTGGTAGGGTATATGTTTACAGTACTGTACTAATGCCCAGCTTATCTTGTTTCAGATAGGGAATAGAAGAATTGTTAGAGTGTATTTTATTAGAACAATAGAAAGGGTCGGATTATCTGTAGTTCACTTTATGACTATTCATGCATATTAACTCATTCCACCACACAAACATCTGATGTCCAATATCAGACTCCAGGCGGACTTTTGGGGACCATGTGGTGAGTGGCAATATTACTGTGCAGCCAAAGCCGTCTGGGAAACCGTAGGACAACTCAATCACTCTATTCATTTTCAGCCCTTTGGGAAAGGAAACACCAAGGAGGAGCAGGGGGAAGCACAACAGGCAGAGAAATGTTAAGGGTTAGCATCATTATAAGCATATATGCAAGACCACTTTAATTTCAAAAGGGGGAGGGAGCACTTTTTCTCAAAATTTAGAGCATGAATGCTTGAAAAATAGCATATGTTATGCCTGAAAATAACAAGTCTGCCCTTTGGGGGAGGGGAGGGGAAGTGAGGGGCAGAGGGGAGGAGGGGAGGGGGAGGGAGGGGGAGGGGAGTTTTAAGAGCAGTTGCAACCTATAATTTTCAAATTCTTCTTTTAAAGTTTCCTTTGTGTCCTAAAATATCTTCATAAGTTTAAGAACATTTCATTTCAGAGCTGGAGCTAACTTTACTGTGACTTTCCAGAAGAACCTTGATCACTGGCTCAAGAAGACCCCTGGATATTTCAATATCTCACTACTTCATGGAAAAGTGGAAATGCTTCTGGGACAAGTACCTGACAAGGGAGAACCAAGCTTAACTTTGTACTCTAGAAATGTTACTATGCCAAAAAGGTGAGTGGTTTCCACTTTAGTGAAGTTTGTTCCCATGGCAATATGATCTGAAGAATTCATTTCCACATTACACAGCATTTACATGGTTTATATGATAGCACATGTCCCAGGATCTGGCTACTACAGTTGCTATAAAGAATAAACTACTGATAAAGGTGGCACTTGGCATGGCACACTTGAAAACCCCTGTTATAGGTAAACCAAGGTGTTATTCTGCACATGGGTGGCAATAATCCTGGAAAGGGGGGGATATATTCCCCTCATGGAATTTGATGGGGGGATACTGTACACTATATCCCCCCATGAAATCAACCCAGCCAGGGCTGTAGCTAGCCAAATTTGAGTGCCAGGTAATTGTCTGATCTGGGGAAAGCACCTCACCCCACCCCCATGGCATCTACCCCATTTTTCAGCCATTAATTTTTCATTTTTCCCTCATTTTACTTTAGGGAGTAAATTTAGGGCTTAGTTTTAGGTCTCGATAGGCAGATTTGTGGTGGGTGGGGAGATGTGTGTTTGCCTGGAGTGCCGGGTGGGAATATCGAGTGCTGGGTGTCACCGCCCAGTGCCGCCACCGTAGCTACATCCCTGAACCCAGCAGATCCAGAAATCATGTAAAAGTTAAGTTAGCTATTAAGAAAACTTCTTAATAGAACAGAAAATGGAAACACTTCTGATAGTTATCATGTATAGTATCACATTACAAAGCCTGGAAAGGGCCACTTCCGGTGATCTCAGGGGTATTTTTGGCCAAAATTTTCTTTGTTTGCTCCACACCAACCGATGGTGTTGCTCCACTTAGATAGTGCCACTGACTATAGCCCTCCCCACTGTAAAAGATGGATAGCTGCCCATGATTCTGCAAGAAATAGACAATGAAGTAACAACGGTTGTCACATGACTGAAAAAAGCCATCCATGAATTAGGATGTAAGGGTATACTAATTCAAATTGGGGTGACTGCATTTTACTTGTACATGTACATAAAGTCAAAAAATCAAAAATATATTTTACAATGATTGCAGAATGACAATTTACTAACACCTAGCTTCATTAGACATTCCTGTTCAGAGGTATCAAACACTGCAGTTTATATTATACTTAATAAAAAATAGTAGATTGGACAATAAGTTGTGATGTCACTCTTGTACTACTCGGATTGCAGTTTTTGTTTTTGTTTTGTTATTTCCTAAAGCCACTGTGTCCCAAGTTTCAATCCATGTTTCATTCATGCTGTAGGGTGACTTGACCGTACAAACACTCTCCTTATAACATATACTGTGCGAGAAATTGGTAATGTATTTACTGTCATTTAAAAATTTAATGTCAACAGGAAACAGAAAAGGTAATGTGAGTTGCACAAGAAGGACAGTGCAGATAATAGCACAATCGTGAATTTGAAATTAAGTGAATATTTTTCAACATTTTATATCTCAGCAACAGAATAAGCTATAAGAATGGGAGTTTGATGAATGAAATTTATTTTCCAACTTCTAAAATATATATTCTGATAATCTGAGACATGTGGTAATCTACAAAAACTGAAGGAATGCTCAAAGATATGTAACAGGATGCTTTACATGTGATTGGAAAGGTATTGGGTTCATCATGTAGTAAGGTTGACAATCCTATCTTTTGTTTTCTTTCAGCCCAGTGAACATGCCTCTGATACTACAGGTTAGTAACATGCCTTCTGTTTTTATAATATGATGGTGATTAGCAGTATGAATCATCTCCCCCTGAAATTGTAATGGCAATTGTCTGGGGATGGAGAAGGGGAGGGGCAGTGGTGTGTAGGGAGAGTACTTAGCCAATATATGAAGGCCCCTAGAATTAACCCAGTGGTTTATATTACTGTAGAAACAGCTTCCAACACAATGTAGACAACTCTGTAACTACTACTAAAATGTCTTTAAAGATGCAATTTTTTTCATCGTGCTTTGTGTGCATTCATAGCAGTTACATAAAGCTTGAGCTATAACTAGGCCTACTTCCTGTTGAGTATCTTGACAGATGTTACTGTTATTTGTCAGTGCTCCAAGCCCATACCTTTGCAGGACTTTTGAGTGGGGTGGAGGCGCACCACTTCCCCCAAAATTTGAATGTATCTTTGCCTGCAGTTCACACATATTTTGCCCAAAAGTAAGCCTATTCCAAAGCCCCATGTAACCTCAACTAATATGTACACTCCCCATTCAAAATCCCTCTTCACCATCAAATTGATAAGCAGTGTTAGTGAAAAAAGTTTTCAAATTGTGATTTTTTTTTAACGTGTTCATCAAATACCTTTTTTAAGATGATTGTTGGCTGCTTAAGTGTAATTTCGTCATTGTTTAAAATAAACCTAAGCCTGCAACAGAATTGGGGTGTTGTGTCTGGATCCTACAGGGCCTCTGGACCACTAGAGACCATCAGGGGAGTGTTTGGTGCCCCTGCAGCACCTTGCACACTGTTTGGTCGTGCTGTTTTCCCCCTTATCATATCACCATACCCCATGTTTCACCAGACTTGCAAAACTCTGGTACAACCACTTCAAAAGGCTTTTGGACTTTCAGATCATTTTAGTTCCTACCAGGGCTTACTGTAGATAATGTACATATTGCTTCTATGCCATTAATATCAGTTAAATACAAAATACCAAAATTGACAACTCCTTGAAGGAAAAGAATGTCGTCTGTAATTAATCCTTTCTTATCCTGTCTATTCATATGTAAATTGCATTGTCTTGTGACTGTGTTTCACATATTACCTTGTTGGTTATCTTGTAACAGGCCACATACGTCACCATGAACCACGATGCCCCACCTGTGTTCTATCAGTGCAGTGATATCCAACTTTATGCAAAGAAGTAAACCAGTCTCAAAGATTCCTTTCTTTTGAGAGTTTTAAGATCATAAGTATTTTATTTTTAATGAACAAAATTACAATTTGAAATTGTAGGATGGTGCAAATGTAGAATGAAATTCTCTCTCACCACTTGCTGATTTGGAACAAATTTACTACGTTTAGAGACATTATCTCTTTGTTATTATATCTTAATTGAATGTAAATCATATAACTTGTGACAATGACAAAAGTCAAAATAATTTGTTACTTATGCATTCTTGTCAATTTCAATCAAACGTTTTTAAATAATAAGTTTTAAAGATAATGACAAACCATGTTAAGTTGTAAGTATGAAATCTATCAGGGTAAGTGTATCATAGTTGAAATTAAGAGAAATTATATTGTTGATTGGTTTCTCTGGCATTTTAAGCTTAGTATTGATAAAGCCCATGCACCCGCACCGGCACCTAGGCTACTATGAACAGTAAACTTGGGCTCAAATAAAAGTAGTTGAAAAATGCCAAAAACCTTGGTACCAACAGGTAGGGAACGTGAACGTGAGAAATGTATGGCCAATTAATTTGACCAAAGATGGTTTGCAGGTGCACTCTGTCACTTTCACACCTTTTCAAATGAACTGTTATATAGAGGGCAGCATGCAGATTTTACTTATGGCATATATACATTATCTTCATGCTAATCATTATAAACCATAAATACTCTTCTTCCCACCTTTTTCCACCAGGATTAAAGGGTGTTACGTCATAATAGAAATGTGTATGTATATTTTGTCTAAGCTGACACAATTATGGGTTTAATAAATAGAATATGACAGAAATTGTTTGTTAGAACAAAAATTATGAAAAAAAAAAACTTTTTTGCTTCAAAGGAAAAAAACAGCACAAGCTATTTGTAATAAAAGAAGTCTTTCAGTCATTGGTTAGGTTTAAGTAACCTGATGTTCTTTTGAAAGAAGTAATATAATCCCTGAATTATCAGAGTTTTTGTGTAAATTGAGAGCTTTGACAGTTCAGTCTCATTGTCTCTTCTGGGAATGTAGCTCCTTCAAGGAGCAGAACCCCGGGGAGGGGGGGGGTAATGTTTGGTTCTCGCCCTTTGGCATCCAACCGAAGGGACATGAAAGAGTAATTATCACACTTCTAGTGTAATTTGTGGTCTACGCTCTAATGTTTTATTCTCTACTTCATCATAATTTGTAGCTCAGTACATGATTGTAATAAACTGGCAGTTTTTACCAAAATTTATGTGGTGATAGAAGATGGAAATGTTAACTTCTTTGTAAATCTCAGTGAAATAAGTAGACATTACAGTTTTGTCTATGTTTGTACTTTGTTTTCAAAAATAAATCCCCTGAACTAGGTTGTAAACAGGTATGGGTACCAGAAGGGTTCAGAAAGAGTTCCATTTTTCATCTGGCTGGTATGTAATTTAAGAAACAGGCCCATCCTGGGAGCCACTTAATTTTTAGGATTTTCAACTAATATATTGACAATTGGGATCAGTAAGTTTCTGGCTGGACCAGTTCTTTACAACCTCATTAGCCTTTCTAGCCAGTAGACAACACAATTTTTAGTCAAACCCTGGATCCAGGGGGCCTCTTTCCCCTCCCCCAATGTGCAATGATCTTTCAGTGTTTTTAGCTTTTGGATTTTTCTGTGGAATGACCCTACTGCACCCAGGCATGGCCACCTGTATAGCAGTGGTCCTCAGATCCTCTACAAAATATCCTTAATCTGAGCTTGCTGAAGCCTCAATTATTATTTCTGTGTTTTACTACACTAGATCTCCAGATACACAGTTTTTTCGTGTAATAAGTAATACAATGTGTGCCTTACATAACATTGTTAACTGGTTTCAGTTTCTATCTACAAAGTAATTGTGGAATATGCTTAATAAGTGATATCAATAAAATTAAATTCTTCATTAATAGATTTGTCAGGTGTTTTCATTGATTAGTTCTGCCTAAGCAACCACAATTCAGTGTCATGTTCCTTAGCCAGTTTACCTTTATAGTTTTAATTATGAAAACTAAACTGAATAACCTCGTAAACTCTTTGAAATTACTTACATAAGGACAAACACGTAATGCTTGTACTCATATAGGTATGTTCTCTTGCACGCATGAGATATGAAGGATTTGTTCTTGAACTTACATATGGTTACAGTTATTGATGCTAGTAAATATGAAATGTTTACTCCCACGTGCACGTGACCATCTTCATTCAGAGGAGGGCGCTGAGTTGTCCTCCTTGAAATGATGAGCATATTTGCCTGAAAATAGCAAATATTTTGCCCCCAGATATCAAATTTTTTGAACAAATTGGAGGGTTTGCTTCTCTTTTAGTCTTAGTCTTGAATAACTCACCATCATCTTTTCTCCTGAGCTGATTACGATTTTTTTATTCATTGGAAGTTCGGCACTCGGCTGCTGAGAGGTCTGTGATATTTGTCTACTGGTGTACTAATGCATATTGGTCGGTTAGTAATTGACAGGTAATGCCTTCTGTGGTATATGTTCGCTTCAACTATGACATCATTGAAGGAGTCGCAACTTCATTCAGAGCTGAACGAGTAGGGCCGAAGGTACCCGACTCCAAAAATTTTTGAGCCACCTAAGCCTACTATGTAATGAATGTAGGTATGTATTAATTGACGGGTAATACATTCTGTGGGACATGTATGTTCGCGTCAACTGTGGCGTCATTGTAGGATTACAACTTCATTAAGGGCCGCGGCGACTAGGGCCGCAGGTAGCTGACTCCAAACATTCTGGAGTCACCCAGGCCTAATTACTACTCAGTGAATGAGGGTACAGGTACATAGCTATCCTCATCACAGTGAGTACAAATACAGAAAACACGCAAGTACAAGATCCTTGGAGTACTTACTATACAATTTTGGTTCATCTGAAAATACTCAGCTCAGTTTAAGGACGTTCTGGTTAGTGCTGCTGTTCGTAGGCTAACTTTTGTGGAATTGTCTCGTTTTATGTGATGGTTAATTGCATTTAAAATACGAAGGAAAACAATAGACTAAATGCCTTAATTATCGCTGTTTACTTCCTGCACTCACCTATTTTAAAATGTTGTTTCGTAGGCCTACTTTCTTTAGAACGTCTTGTGTCTTTCATAGCTTCCGAGATTATTCCATTATCATTGTAACCACCTACAAGCCAAACCACCTTCATCATAAAAATGAACTGTTATTCTGAGTAAGGCTATTATTGAAATGGTTCAAAAGCAATTTTTGTGAGCTGTTTAATTAATGCACATCCATTGATAGACAAATGCTTCATTCTAATGATTTTAATTCTTTAAATACCTCATGGCTTCCGGGGACCCCTTGATCCCCACCAGAGCATTGCCCTGCCAGGTCCATACGGTGGGTTCCATGTATCCGACCGCTTAAAGGGGACCTAAAGTCTAGAATTACAAAAATATATATTTTATAGTTTGGAAAATAAATTTCATTCATCCAACTCCCATTTTCATAGCCTACTCCATTGCTGATACATAAAATGTTGAAATTTATTCACTTAATTTGAAATAGTTGATTGCTCAATAATTTGTGAAGTCCTTCTTGTACAACTCACATGAACTGCTTTTGTGTCCTTTTGAAATTAAGAAGTTTATAGGACCTTGAAACAATTATAGTTCCCTTGCATGGTATATTGTACGAAGAGGACTTATATAGGAAAGTCACCCTATAACAGTGAGGCAGTGGTCACATTTTGGCACAAGGTGCAGGCGCGGATCCAAGGGGGGGGGGCTTCCTCGGGCTCAGCCCCCCCCCCTTTTTCGCCACATCAACAATAACAAATACGCGAAAATTAGCATAATGTTAATAAAGGAGAATATTCAAGGGGGCTTTCACCCCCCCCCCCTTTCGCAATGTGTGGATCCGCGCCTGAGGTGCAGTGGCTTTCGAAAAAAAAAGAACAACAAAAACTGTAATTTGAGTAGTACAAGAATGACATCACAAATTATTGCATAATCCACAATTTTAACTTGAGTGAATAAGCTTCAACATTTTATATCTCAGCTCAGGAATGTCCTGTGAAGATGGGAGTTGGACCCTTTGGAAGCATTTTTCAAGCTTTGTAACATATTTTTGAAATTTTAGACTTTAGGTACACTTTAAAGGGAGCGCTTTGCGTTCCCGAGGGGCCTCGGCCTCGTTTGTTATTCCGCGCAGGTCACGCCCCCATCCTCTTTCAGATATCAAATCCCGCCCCTGGCTAAAAGTATTCCATAGACTCAACCACATCTAGAGTCCAAATGTCACTTAAGGTTGAATTTACTGTCCCCTGAAAGAACTTTCTTGTAATTTCGTAGAACTAATTCAAAAATATTCCATCACAAAAGTATCAAAGATTCTGATTTAATGTAAGGTTACAAATCAGGACTTTTGAAATCCACGGGAAAAGAAGCTTCTTGATGTCATTGTGGAGCATCCACATGCGAGCTGTGAGATCTAGCAAGGTTATCCTCATTGAGATATCCTGTTTACAAGGTTTTTCACCGTTGAATCTCTGGTGAACTCAAATAATCGCTGACCTCCACCAAAACATTATTTTCGCAATGGTAAACATGAGATCCCTCCCTTTTTTATCTCTCAAGATATCGTGATAACAAGCAGTCTACTAGCTTTTCGTACTTCACCTCCAGTGACCTCAAATGACACTCACCAAAAAATCAGCAACCTATATACCAAGTCCAAGTATGAAAAGTATCCATCATTCGTTGAGATAGTATGCTTACAAATTACAAGCTAAGCATCACAAAAAACCAGCACACCTACACCATACACACACCTGCCGGCTTGAGAGACTGCAATATACACCTTCCTTAGGTATAGGAGTTAACAAGCTTTTCAACCAGAGGTTGAGCATCCTCCGTCTAGGAAGGCTGTTCCCTCGTCGGGAAAATTTTCCGGTCCCGTCGGGGAGCCGTTATGTGTGCGACCAAATATGTAGTCCCCGACGACGGTCGTCTTCCGAAGATTTACTTGATTTTGCTCTAAATAAGAGAAAATTCGTCAATAAAAAGTCATATTCCAATTTTCGTCTTTAAAAAGCCAACATTTTTCACAGTTTCTATGATATAAGCCCTAAGTTTTTAAATTTTCTTAAAAAGAAATCACAAGTTTTCAGAGAGATTGCCGAAAATTTTACTTCTCACATCATTTCGGCACTGACACGGTCGCCCTTGTCAGGGCTTCGAATTGCTGCCCCCGTCGGGAAGCTTAGCCTCCCTGACCGTCAAATCGAGTCCTGTGCCACTCCTGTTCTCAAATGAACACGGAAAGAGTACTGAGTGAGACAAACTAGGGCACCAAGACGTGCTCAGTGAAGTTCACACTGTCCCAGTTTTACCATTAGGACGAACTATGAGCAAGAGAACAGCGGTGAATTTTCCCTGAAATACAGGTTAAAATTTAGAACGGTACCAGATTCATCACCGTTAAAAACTGGTGATTTTTCTGATTTCCTCGCTATGTTTAACCAAACTTTCAGATCACTTTAGAATCATTTAGCCGTTATTTTACTGATTTTGGTTTTATACTTCATTTCTAGTTGTCCTCGAATGCAAAAGGTTTGATTACTTGTATGAAATGTGTATGGATCTGCAATGACTAGAGTGTCATTGAATGAGTGGAAACTACTGACCAATTTTCTTCACTGCATTTTTTTTTATAAACGTTGCTTAAATTCAGGCCTTGAAGGCAGTTGTTTTACGACGCTAAGTGACCACAAATGTGGGAGAAGCTGTGATGGCGTATGAATTACAACTTCAGGTCGGGTGGCTAACCAACTCAACAATATTTAGATCAAATTTGGTTTCTTTTGAAAAGCCAGTTCAGATAGGAAAGCCGTAGATTGCTCTTGGATGAAAAAACCACCTTACTTTGACTCGACCGGAAATCGAACCCCGAACCTCCTGGTTGCCAATTAGCTTCATATTGCTTCAAATGCCACAGCCTTTATCCACTCGGCCGCAGCACCGGCACCGGCAGCACAGGCTCAAGTGATAACCGGCTTTAGATGCGGTTAGTACTTGAATCCCTAGAATTTTCACACGTGAGTTAAAAGAGTCTGTCAACGGTGCGCTTGATTCGAACAAGTACGCTGACTGAATGCAAAAGAAAAAGATAGTGGCCAAGGAAATAAACAGCCTTTACTAGTTCGACGTTGTGTAGATTATATTTCAGCATAGGTACTAGTGTCACAGTGATTATAAATCCTGCATTTTAAATTTAAATACCCACAACATCCACGATAACTTTAATGCGTTTACAAAGGCTACAAAATCGTGCTGCTCGTTTGATTTTTTTTGTGTTAATAAATACACAAGTGCCTCGCCGCTACTGCGTGAGCTGCATTGGTCACCCGTCCAGCAGAGAATTGATTTCAAGATTTTACTGCATGTGTACAACTGCATTAATGCAACTGCCCCTTCCTGTCTCCGAAATATTTTGACCATATATGAGCCCGGTCGTGCTGGCATGGGATCTTCCAGCGTCTTGCTGCGATATGCTGCGTCTTGCTGCTGTATATTGATGGTGATGGTGGTGTTGGTGATGGTGATGGTGATGGTGACTTGTAGCATTACGGAACAGACGCATAGCATGGGGGGACGGAAACCATCTCCTCCTTGAGGATATTTTCCTTTATTTTTTATTAACTTTTTCGCTATAAACTTCAAAAATGCATTTTTTTCGGCGCACTTCGCGAGCATCCATTCTAAGTAGAACTTCTCCCATTTTCATTTTCTGTACTAGGATTTAGCCCCAGAAAACCTCAGAATAATCCAACCTTTCCTCCTTTCTCAAGCCCACTGCATCATCTATCCCGGTCGGCTGTTAGTCATAAGGAGTGAGGCTACAATTGCGTCAAACAGTCTCTCATTTTAACATTGTTCTAGGAAGACCCGCAGCACTCTTTCGGGGACTTCTTGCCTTAAATCTTCATTCTCACAAAGTGAACCACTAACTCCAATGCAACGATTTTTTTTTTCAAAATCGTGGATCCGCACTCAATAGTTACATGAATATGAAGTGAATTGAATTTTCGCTTTCATTTTATGGGAAAGAAAACGATTGTGCAAAAAAAAAAAAAAAAAAAAAAAAAAAACATGTTGAGTTTTCGTAAACATATTTGGGGAAAAACTGGGAAAGTGTTCAACCAAGTAGGAAATTAAAAAAGAAAAGGTTTAGAAGAACTGATGTAGTGCTCCCGATGCATTAAATATTTACTAAAAAGTTCCCTTTAAATACCATTCTTGCCCCCTCTGACCAAACCTCTTAGCTCTACGACTGAACCATGAACGTATTCTGTTTATTTTTAATTGTTAAACATTTCAACTTTTGTATTAACATGATTACAGGTAGGCCTAATGATCCTGCGCCGAAAGGTGAAATTCTCGGTATTGATTTTCTTGAGCATATAATGTATATATCATAGGCCTATGCTGCAGCTACCATCAGAATGCCCAATCGCACTTTTGTATGCATGTGGTTATTGATGTAACGAATATTGTAGTACACAATAATAAAAAGGAATAAATGTGTCTGAGTTGGCCCTCTTTAGGGGGAGGGATAAAAATTTCTAAATCTGAAAGGTAGAAAAGTCTTATGCAAATTAAAAGGCCTGGGAAGTCGCATTTCCGGCAATCTGCCGACATCGGCACTTTTGCAAGAATTCTTTGTGGGCTACACGCCAATGGTAATGGCGCTCTGCTTAGACAGTGTCACGTATTAGTCCCACTCCACAAATGTCACCACAAATGATACTGAAAGGGCCCCCTTCATATGATAGGTTACGGGCCCCTAAAGGCTAATCCAGCTATGATCGGTGCACAAATCAGCTGCCTGCATTTGTTGGTGTAGGTTGCAATGATACGCGCTTGCCTCAATTGGAGGGCGCACTTTCTGTTCCGTGACGTTGTATGCATGTCATACCCATTAGAGGGCAAACAATCACAGAACTCGGTCAGAATGGTGAAGCTACATAACTGCCGTAAAATTTCTTTAGAATGCGAAATCAACGATTTTGTGTAAAGCGCTGCCTTAACTTCTGCCAGTTATTTTGAAGGATTTTAAGATCGTTCAAATAGCCTATATTCGGGCGCGTAAATAATTTGACACGAAATTCGCACAATGGTTCGTTGTATATGCGGTCATTTTTTCTTTTCCTCACATTTCAAAATCAGAAAATGTCACAAACAAGGTCACTTAAAACATAAAGTAATCTGTTCATAACTACACTCTAAAAAACATCTCGTCAATTGGGGCACGAACCGGAATCTTGACAAATATTTGACAAGATTTGTTTCAAAATTGACTACAAATGGTTAAAAAATGAAACTATTCGTTTCATTTATGAGCCGAATCTAGTCAAAGATTTGACAAGATTCCGGTTCGTGCCCTTATTGATTAGATTGTATTCAAATTTGACTACGACATTTTAGAGTGTAAATTTACGCTGAAACTAGCCTATCACATATACTCGTTGCGTATGAATATCGGCAGTTCGTCGACGTTTGTATTTTCAAAACAGAAAAATGAAGTATAATATTATAGGCTTGTCACCTTAATTGAGGGCCGCCATTTTGTTGTTTACAGGATTGCAGCATGGTGGTGCAATACCTTATCTACATTCAAGTCAGACGTCTACTCTACACGCCTTACCCTATTTCCGTCTGGTTTTCCATCCCTCTGTTACTGGACTCTTATTTACAGCACGTCACTTTTCGGCCGATCAGGACCCTCTGTCCTTATCCCATAATAGTAACTTACTCCTAGCAGAGACTTGAGCCACTGCCATACTCACGCCAGTTTGTCTGACCTTGGAAGTGTAAACAACATGTAATACCTCCATCGTTTTTATTTTAAGACCCGCCATTATAATTATAATTGATCATCACCAATCATTCTGTGTATATATTGAATCTGAAAGAATAATCATCAAATAACTCTAGGGTAATTGCAGAGCCTAACTTCTCATCTTTCATCTTTTTGGATCCCCGTACTGAAGCCTTCGCTGGGTCAATTTGTCTAAGTTCCAGGGGCGCAAATCTCGGGGGCAAGAGGGGCCTCGGCCCCTCAAGTGAAAATGCGAGGGGCGAAACCGTAATTTGCCCCCCCCCCCATGTTAATAACGGTTCTCAAATTAAATATTTTCGGTACTTATTTTTTAACACAAATGTAGGATATGTGGCCAATAGCTCTTTGCCTAATACCCGTGGAACATGGATGCTGTTTTTTATTGATAAAACTAATTTGACTTTTGATATTCCTCTGCTGACAACAAATACAGTTAAACAACGGATATGGTATTAGATGTCAATGGATAGAAGCCGTATGAAATTAATTTATATCAAACGCTGAGCCATTATGCATGGCTGACAATTTCTAGACAAAGGCACAAGCTTATACAAAAACTAGTCACGTGATTGTCACGGATGCTTGTAAGTGGAATATCTGTACTCTATGCGTTCTTTAAAAAGAAACATTTAGAGTTGATTATAACAATTAAGCAAGCCAATTTCTGGTCGTCTCGGATAACTATTGAACTTTGTCTCTGCTTTTTTACTTTTAAAACACAGCTCTTGCAACCTTTAATCCTCCAGTGAAGCACATTAGTATAATATTAGCTTTGTGCTTAAACTAGCCCTTTTTACAAGTCTAAATGTACTAAAACCCAGGAGCATAACACTGGAAAATTTCTGCTCGAAACCGTTTTCCTGAGGCGTCTGAGATACTAAAACCCAGGAGATTCCGGGGGCTTTGCCCCCTGGACCCCACCACGGGGCCGTAAGGCGGGTCCTTGGACCCCACCCATTTTGGGCTTCGCGCTCACGGTGCACGCTACGCGTGCACAGTTTCAGGTTCAAGCGTACATCATACATGCATTTTGGCCCCACAACCTCAAACAGAGAATTGCGAACCTGGGTCCAACACAATGTAGGCTGGCACTAGCTGGGGCATTTTGCAAAAATGGACTTTATCAAGACATATTTCGGGGCATCCATAGAGAGCACGGTTGCAATAATCAAGCGCAGAAATAGGGAAGGTGCTCACAAGCTTCTATTTACTATAAAGCTAGATTTTTGCTGGAACTACCAAATACATAAAGGCTACACTTTGACTTTAAGGGATAGCGACAAAGAAGTTTTTATCTTTTAGTCATATTGTCTCATCCTCTTTTATTCAACTGCAGAAATTATAAAGGTGATCACAAGCTTCTATTTTATTGTTAAATTAAATTTTTGCTGATTCTACCACATAATTTATTTAAAAATACCATATTTGTTCCCTTTATTAAAATTGTTCAAAATTTGCGGTAATTTTCCTTAAAATTTGTCCAATTTTTTGCACCAAATTGCATCATCCCCTCCCCCAGGACAGCGGTCCGAAAAAGTTCCACCGCCACTCCAAATAGAGAACAGTTTCCTACGTCTTTGTACATTATTGTGTTCTGCACCTGCACTGTATACCTACCACGCAATGGGATGGTGCTTTTGTAGTTTCTCTTACAAGACTGCATTCAGGCCTAGCTAAATAAAACATGAAAATAGCAACAAAACAATATTGGTTTTGAAGTCATCATTGTTTTAAATAATGGTCAGTTTACAATGGTGGATGAAAACAGTGACAAGAATAGTAAAAATAAAATCAATAAGTTGCATTGTCGATTTCATTAGTGAAGACAAGTTATAGGCTATTACCACAATTTAATTTATTAATCATCAAGAATAATCCTTGAGCAATGAAACTGCTCCATAAATAAATGGCGGGATGGTTCGTTTCATGGCACGTAACCTCATCAATTCTAACAAACTGTCATGAATACATACATTGTTAACTTCAGATATTCATTTACATTATCATTTTTTTTCATTTAATGAGGCAATTGTAAATTTGAATTTTACAAAAAAGGTTCCAGCATTACATTACAACTAGAACTGGTGCCCAAGATGGATGTAATAATTCCAACTATTTCTGCGATCAACCAGTCCTGGATAAACTAATGAAAAAGCCAAGCAATATCTTTGGGGCTCTACCCTCAGGCAACGGTATGCATATACTTTGGTCATCCTTCCAGCCGGGGGACCTAAGGTCTTGGGAACGTCATTAGTCAAAATTAGTTAAAAGTTAGTCACACGAGACATCGTTTGACGTCAAATTGATTTTATATAACCAATTCAAGTTGCCATGACTCGGTTTTTTAATCAGCATTTCGATGGACTTGAAACTAATATAGAATAGTTGTTATATCAGGATCACAATTAACCATAATAGACGAGTTGGGAAATTAGATTTTGCTGTACCATGTATTATACCACAGATCAAGTCTAAGGATATTTTCGCCCGGATACAAAGGCTTCGAGCGATTGTGTTTTTTTCTTCCCCGTGTCTTAATTCCACAATTTACGGTCATGCTGACTAACCTTTTCGGTCCAAGTTAAGGAGATTAACTTCTAAAAGAACTTTACATCTACAGAAAATTCTCTGTGACCAGTACTTTATGTCTACAGAACCATACTTTTAAACTCGCAAATTGCGCGTGATTTTACAAAATGTCTATCTTGCACATGCAGTCTCTTGTTATGGTACAGTTTCCTTCCCAGCATGCATTGTACGTCGCAGTTTCCCAACTCGTCTATTGAAACGTTCTTCTTTACTAACGGCTCCTTTGATAAAATCGTTTTTATCGAATCGAAGATTTCTGTCTTCTATAGAAAGGCGTTCAATAGTTAAAAAGACTGGAGCTATCAACGACCGGATACGGTATTATTGATAGCTTACCTTCACTTTCGCCACAAACATTTTTCGAACGTTCTTTGCGCGTATGAGCAAGAGAACAGCGGTGAATTTTCCCTGAAATACAGGTTAAAATTTAGAACGGTACCAGATTCATCACCGTTAAAAACTGGTGATTTTTCTGATTTCCTCGCTATGTTTAACCAAACTTTCAGATCACTTTAGAATCATTTAGCCGTTATTTTACTGATTTTGGTTTTATACTTCATTTCTAGTTGTCCTCGAATGCAAAAGGTTTGATTACTTGTATGAAATGTGTATGGATCTGCAATGACTAGAGTGTCATTGAATGAGTGGAAACTACTGACCAATTTTCTTCACTGCATTTTTTTTTATAAACGTTGCTTAAATTCAGGCCTTGAAGGCAGTTGTTTTACGACGCTAAGTGACCACAAATGTGGGAGAAGCTGTGATGGCGTATGAATTACAACTTCAGGTCGGGTGGCTAACCAACTCAACAATATTTAGATCAAATTTGGTTTCTTTTGAAAAGCCAGTTCAGATAGGAAAGCCGTAGATTGCTCTTGGATGAAAAAACCACCTTACTTTGACTCGACCGGAAATCGAACCCCGAACCTCCTGGTTGCCAATTAGCTTCATATTGCTTCAAATGCCACAGCCTTTATCCACTCGGCCGCAGCACCGGCACCGGCAGCACAGGCTCAAGTGATAACCGGCTTTAGATGCGGTTAGTACTTGAATCCCTAGAATTTTCACACGTGAGTTAAAAGAGTCTGTCAACGGTGCGCTTGATTCGAACAAGTACGCTGACTGAATGCAAAAGAAAAAGATAGTGGCCAAGGAAATAAACAGCCTTTACTAGTTCGACGTTGTGTAGATTATATTTCAGCATAGGTACTAGTGTCACAGTGATTATAAATCCTGCATTTTAAATTTAAATACCCACAACATCCACGATAACTTTAATGCGTTTACAAAGGCTACAAAATCGTGCTGCTCGTTTGATTTTTTTTGTGTTAATAAATACACAAGTGCCTCGCCGCTACTGCGTGAGCTGCATTGGTCACCCGTCCAGCAGAGAATTGATTTCAAGATTTTACTGCATGTGTACAACTGCATTAATGCAACTGCCCCTTCCTGTCTCCGAAATATTTTGACCATATATGAGCCCGGTCGTGCTGGCATGGGATCTTCCAGCGTCTTGCTGCGATATGCTGCGTCTTGCTGCTGTATATTGATGGTGATGGTGGTGTTGGTGATGGTGATGGTGATGGTGACTTGTAGCATTACGGAACAGACGCATAGCATGGGGGGACGGAAACCATCTCCTCCTTGAGGATATTTTCCTTTATTTTTTATTAACTTTTTCGCTATAAACTTCAAAAATGCATTTTTTTCGGCGCACTTCGCGAGCATCCATTCTAAGTAGAACTTCTCCCATTTTCATTTTCTGTACTAGGATTTAGCCCCAGAAAACCTCAGAATAATCCAACCTTTCCTCCTTTCTCAAGCCCACTGCATCATCTATCCCGGTCGGCTGTTAGTCATAAGGAGTGAGGCTACAATTGCGTCAAACAGTCTCTCATTTTAACATTGTTCTAGGAAGACCCGCAGCACTCTTTCGGGGACTTCTTGCCTTAAATCTTCATTCTCACAAAGTGAACCACTAACTCCAATGCAACGATTTTTTTTTTCAAAATCGTGGATCCGCACTCAATAGTTACATGAATATGAAGTGAATTGAATTTTCGCTTTCATTTTATGGGAAAGAAAACGATTGTGCAAAAAAAAAAAAAAAAAAAAAAAAAACATGTTGAGTTTTCGTAAACATATTTGGGAAAAGAATAGGAGAAAGTGTTCAACCAAGTAGGAAATAAAAGAAAAGGTAAAGAAGCACTGATGTAGTACCGTCGATGCATAAGATATCTACTTGCTAAAAAGTTCCCTTTAAATACCATTCTTGCCCCCTCTGACCAATCATCTTAGCTCTGCGACTGAACCATGAACGTATTCTGTTTATTTTTAATTGTTAAACATTTCAACTTTTGTATTAACATGATTACAGGTAGGCCTAATGATCCTGCGCCGAAAGGTGAAATTCTCGGTATTGATTTTCTTGAGCATATAATGTATATATCATAGGCCTATGCTGCAGCTACCATCAGAATGCCCAATCGCACTTTTGTATGCATGTGGTTATTGATGTAACGAATATTGTAGTACACAATAATAAAAAGGAATAAATGTGTCTGAGTTGGCCCTCTTTAGGGGGAGGGATAAAAATTTCTAAATCTGAAAGGTAGAAAAGTCTTATGCAAATTAAAAGGCCTGGGAAGTCGCATTTCCGGCAATCTGCCGACATCGGCACTTTTGCAAGAATTCTTTGTGGGCTACACGCCAATGGTAATGGCGCTCTGCTTAGACAGTGTCACGTATTAGTCCCACTCCACAAATGTCACCACAAATGATACTGAAAGGGCCCCCTTCATATGATAGGTTACGGGCCCCTAAAGGCTAATCCAGCTATGATCGGTGCACAAATCAGCTGCCTGCATTTGTTGGTGTAGGTTGCAATGATACGCGCTTGCCTCAATTGGAGGGCGCACTTTCTGTTCCGTGACGTTGTATGCATGTCATACCCATTAGAGGGCAAACAATCACAGAACTCGGTCAGAATGGTGAAGCTACATAACTGCCGTAAAATTTCTTTAGAATGCGAAATCAACGATTTTGTGTAAAGCGCTGCCTTAACTTCTGCCAGTTATTTTGAAGGATTTTAAGATCGTT
This sequence comes from Holothuria leucospilota, assembly GCA_029531755.1. Classification (NCBI taxonomy): domain Eukaryota; kingdom Metazoa; phylum Echinodermata; class Holothuroidea; order Aspidochirotida; family Holothuriidae; genus Holothuria; species Holothuria leucospilota. The sequence goes on from CM055982.1 coordinate 37,361,868, forward strand.
CAAATAGCCTATATTCGGGCGCGTAAATAATTTGACACGAAATTCGCACAATGGTTCGTTGTATATGCGGTCATTTTTTCTTTTCCTCACATTTCAAAATCAGAAAATGTCACAAACAAGGTCACTTAAAACATAAAGTAATCTGTTCATAACTACACTCTAAAAAACATCTCGTCAATTGGGGCACGAACCGGAATCTTGACAAATATTTGACAAGATTTGTTTCAAAATTGACTACAAATGGTTAAAAAATGAAACTATTCGTTTCATTTATGAGCCGAATCTAGTCAAAGATTTGACAAGATTCCGGTTCGTGCCCCTATTGATTAGATTGTATTCAAATTTGACTACGACATTTTAGAGTGTAAATTTACGCTGAAACTAGCCTATCACATATACTCGTTGCGTATGAATATCGGCAGTTCGTCGACGTTTGTATTTTCAAAACAGAAAAATGAAGTATAATATTATAGGCTTGTCACCTTAATTGAGGGCCGCCATTTTGTTGTTTACAGGATTGCAGCATGGTGGTGCAATACCTTATCTACATTCAAGTCAGACGTCTACTCTACACGCCTTACCCTATTTCCGTCTGGTTTTCCATCCCTCTGTTACTGGACTCTTATTTACAGCACGTCACTTTTCGGCCGATCAGGACCCTCTGTCCTTATCCCATAATAGTAACTTACTCCTAGCAGAGACTTGAGCCACTGCCATACTCACGCCAGTTTGTCTGACCTTGGAAGTGTAAACAACATGTAATACCTCCATCGTTTTTATTTTAAGACCCGCCATTATAATTATAATTGATCATCACCAATCATTCTGTGTATATATTGAATCTGAAAGAATAATCATCAAATAACTCTAGGGTAATTGCAGAGCCTAACTTCTCATCTTTCATCTTTTTGGATCCCCGTACTGAAGCCTTCGCTGGGTCAATTTGTCTAAGTTCCAGGGGCGCAAATCTCGGGGGCAAGAGGGGCCTCGGCCCCTCAAGTGAAAATGCGAGGGGCGAAACCGTAATTTGCCCCCCCCCCCCATGTTAATAACGGTTCTCAAATTAAATCTTTTCGGTACTTATTTTTTAACACAAATGTAGGATATGTGGCCAATAGCTCTTTGCCTAATACCCGTGGAACATGGATGCTGTTTTTTATTGATAAAACTAATTCAACTTTTGATATTCCTCTGCTGACAACAAATACAGTTAAACAACGGATATGGTATTAGATGTCAATGGATAGAAGCCGTATGAAATTAATTTATATCAAACGCTGAGCCATTATGCATGGCTGACAATTTCTAGACAAAGGCACAAGCTTATACAAAAACTAGTCACGTGATTGTCACGGATGCTTGTAAGTGGAATATCTGTACTCTATGCGTTCTTTAAAAAGAAACATTTAGAGTTGATTATAACAATTAAGCAAGCCAATTTCTGGTCGTCTCGGATAACTATTGAACTTTGTCTCTGCTTTTTTACTTTTAAAACACAGCTCTTGCAACCTTTAATCCTCCAGTGAAGCACATTAGTATAATATTAGCTTTGTGCTTAAACTAGCCCTTTTTACAAGTCTAAATGTACTAAAACCCAGGAGCATAACACTGGAAAATTTCTGCTCGAAACCGTTTTCCTGAGGCGTCTGAGATACTAAAACCCAGGAGATTCCGGGGGCTTTGCCCCCTGGACCCCACCACGGGGCCGTAAGGCGGGTCCTTGGACCCCACCCATTTTGGGCTTCGCGCTCACGGTGCACGCTACGCGTGCACAGTTTCAGGTTCAAGCGTACATCATACATGCATTTTGGCCCCACAACCTCAAACAGAGAATTGCGAACCTGGGTCCAACACAATGTAGGCTGGCACTAACTGGGGCATTTAAAAAAAATGAACTTTATCAAGAGATAATCTGGGGCATCCATAGGGAGCACGGTTGCAATAATCAAGTTCAGAAATAGACCAGGTGATCACAAGCTTCTATTTACTATAAAGTTAGATTTTTGCTGGAACTACCAAATACATAAAGGCTACACTTTGACTTTTGGGGATAGCGACAAAGAAGCTTTTATCTTTTAGTCATATTGTCTTATCCTCTTTTATTCAACTGCAGAAATTATAAAGGTGATCACAGGTTACTGTAAAGCTAGATTTTTGCTGATATTACCACAAAATGTATTTAAAAATACCGTATTTGTTCTCTCTATTAAAAGTGTTCAAACTTTGCAGTAATTTTCTTTAAAATTTGCCCAAATTGTTGCACCAAATTGCATCATCCCCTCCCCCAGGACAGCGGTCCGAAAAAGTTCCACCGCCACTCCAAATAGAGAACAGTTTCCTACGTCTTTGTACATTATTGTGTTCTGGGCCTGCGCTATTTACCTACCACGCAATGAGATGCATGCTTTTGTTGTTTCTCTTACAAAACTGCATTTATAAGCCTATCTAAATAAAACATGAAAATAGCAACAAAACAATATTGGTTTTGAAGTCATCATTGTTTTAAATAATTGTCAGTTTACAATGATGGAAGAAAACAGTGACAAGACTAGTAAAAATAAAATCAATAAGTTGCATCCGCTAATGTGGGTATGGGGGACTTTGGATATTAAGATAGCTGTGAGAGGTTTGTGATCCGTGATTATGGTAAACATTCGGCCATATAAGTATTTATGAAATTTTTTGACGCCGAAAATTAGTGACAACGCTTCACGCTCGATTTGCGCATAATTTTTCTCACTTTTTGATAATGTACGAGAAGCAAAGGCAATGGGCCTTTCTTCACCATTGCGAAATGACTGCCCCGATCCCATAAGCTGACGCATGCAAGCTGGTCTGAGCTCTTTGTTTACATCATAATGCACTAAAAGTTGACTTTGCAATAAGTGCTGTTTACTTTGCTGGAAAGCTACATCACATGCTTCTGTCCACACCCATGGAACATTTTTACACAACAACTTATGAAGTGGGTGCAGCAGTGTTGACAAGTTTGGCAGGAACTTGCCATAGAAATTTAATAATCTTAGGTAGGATTGCAGTTCAGAGACGTTACTGGGGGTTGGAGCATTTAAAAGGTCATCTGCCTTATTCTGTGTTGGGTGTAACCCATCTCCATCTACTTTATGCCCCAAATACACTACAGAGGGCTTAAACCATTCACATTCTGATGGCTTTATCCTTATGTGGTACCGTTTCAAACGACTCAGTACCTCCCCTACAACTAGCCTATGATGAGCCATAGATGGTGATGCTATTAAGATATCATCCAAGTAGCATACTACCCCTTCTATGCCCTGTAAAACTTGCTTAATATGTTTTGAAAAATACCCGGGGCCGTGGATACCCCATACGGTGGCCTATTAAACTGAAACAGGCCTAGTTGGGTATTAACAGTTAACAGCTGCTTAGATTTTTCATCTAACTCTAACTGCTGGTAGGCTTGGTTAAGGTCTAACTTGGTAAAAATCTTTCCCCTGACAAGTGTAGCAAAAAGATCTTCCGCTGTCGGAAGATTACACTTAGCATTTTTAATTTCTCTATTTACTGTGACCTTATAATCTCCGCACAAACGAACATCATCATTTCCTTTGGGTACAACTACCAGTGGTGTAGCCCAATCACTTTTGTCTACCTTTACAATAATGCCTTCTGACTCTTAACGTTTTAACTCTTTTTCTACCTTTTGCCGCATGGCATATGGCACAGGTCTAGATTTCAGAAATTTTAGCTGTGCATCAGCGTTGACATGTACATTTGCTTTAAATCCTTCAATTGGTCCACCCTGGTCTGAAAAGACTTCTGGAAATCTATCAACGAATTCCTTGACTAAGGGAGCACTATCTTGATCAGTTTCCACATGAAAAATATTAGGCCAGTCTAGTTTAATGTTGCTCAGCCATTCTCTGCCTAACAAAGCTGGATAATTTCCTGGTACGATGTAAACTGGAAGTTGGTACTTATTATCAAGATATGTTACTGGTGCTACTATCTTGCCTACAGCTGGAATGCTGCCCCCGTTATATATTCTGAGCTTCACCTTTGCAGGCTTCAGTGGTTGCTGTAGGTTGCTTTTGTACCATTCCTCTGAGATAATTGATACCGAAGCACCCGTATCCAACTCCATTTTTAATGGTTTACCCCCAATTTCCACATCAACAAAAATACTCCCCTTTTTTGAGCTTCTGGCGGTATTCAAGGTGTAAATGTCAAAAATCGGCTCTTCAGATTCATGCTCATTGTCTACAACTTTGACCTGTTGATCTCTACTTTGCTTGTCTCTTTGTTTAGCTTTCTTGCGACAGGCTTTCGCAATATGTCCTACTTTCTTGCAATGAAAACAAGATTGTTTCCTAAATGGACATTGTATTCACCTGTAGGCCATCAGAGAAAAATCTGATGGCAGACGGGGAAGGTAGTCAAACATGACTCATATTATCCCCCATTAATGACATCAGTCTATCGGTGTTGAGAAAGGCCTTAAAAGCTTCCACTGTGGTACATCCAACTGCTTCTGCTGGGAGGCTATTCCAGGCATTAACAATCCGGAACGTAAAGGAATATTTCCTAATGTCTAAATTACATCGGCTCTTGTATAATTTGAGACAATGCCCTCTGGTAGTACCTGTGTCTTTTACCTTAAACAATTCCCTATAATTAACATCCTGAACACCCTTGACAAGACGAAAAACTTCAATAAGGTCTGATCTGAGACGTCTCATCTCTAATGACATTAGCCCTAATAGGTTCAGTCTACTAGAATAAGTCAACTCACTAAAACCAGGGAGCATACGAGTGAAACGCCTCTGAACCTTTTCAATAAGAACTATATCCTGCCTCAAGTAGGGGTTCCAGGCTGGACTACAATACTCCAAAATTGGCCGTACTAGTGACTTGTACAAGGGTAGCAAAATTTCCCTGTCTTTGTAAGTGAAGGACCTCTTAATAATACCAAGTACTCTATTAGCCTTCTTAACAGCCTCAGCAATATGTCTACCAGGCTTAAGTGACTTATGGACTCACACCCCTAAATCTCTTTCTTCATCAATTGACTGCAGATTGACACCATTCATCTCATAAGGAAATTCAAGATTATTCCTTCCAACATGTAGAACTTTACATTTACTGACATTAAAAAGCATCTGCCAGTCATTAGACCACCGACATAAGGTATGAAGGTCATCCTGAAGAGTTAGAACATCTTTTTCGTCAGAAACACAAGCAAATACTTTGGTGTCATCAGCGAACTTCATTATATTACTACAAATATTCTCATCAATGTCATTTATAAAGATGGTGAACAAAACCGGACCTAAGACAGAACCTTATGGCACTCCGGTGTGAACAGCTGTCCAGTCAGAAAACGTATACCACCTAAAAGCACACGTTGTTTTCTATTGTGCAATCAGTCCTCAATCCACTTGCAAACATAATCCCCTACACCATGAGCTTTGAGCTTGGAAATGAGACGACAGTGGGGAACTTTATCGAACGCTTTCTGAAAGTCTAGATAGACAACATCAACAGGCCGTCCCTGATCAACATAACAGGTAACTTTATCTAAGAAAAAAGTAAGTTAGACAAGCAAGACCGCCGCTCATAAAGCCATGCTGTGAACTTTTAACTAATTGAAACTTTGTAAGATGATCAACTATATAGTCTCTTATAATAGATTCCATCACTTTACAGACATGAGATGTCAGGCTAACAGGCCTATAGTTACCAGGAACACTCTTGTCACCCTTCTTATAAATTGGCACTACGTTTGCATATTTCCAATCGGCAGGCACAGTACCACAATAAAAACTTTTGGTAAACAAGACAACCAGTGCTGGACTTATCTGCTCTGAAACCTCCCTTAATACATCAGTGCTAATTGAATCAACTCCTGGGGATTTACCACATTTAAGACTATTCAGTTTCTTCTTTACAACATCTTCGAAAAAACAATATCATTTAATTCATTCTCCTTATCCTCTATAAATAAAGTTCTAGGCACAGGCAAGGAGTTTTTGTTCTCAATAGTGAACGCAGAAGAGAAGAAGTTGTTAAGAACATTAGCTGCAACCTGGTTATCTGTCACTACCTCTCCATCATGATCAACCAAGGGACCTACTTTTTCTTTAACTCCCATCTTGGAACGTGTATAAGCATAAAAGGACTTTGTATCAGTCTTTATGTTACGAGCCAATTAAACCTCAAAATTTCTCTTGGCCCTTCTAACTTCACAGATAGAAGTATTTACACTCTTCTTATAAAGAAGATAGTCAGAATACAACTGGGTATCTCTATACCGTTTCCAAAGCTTATACTTCCTATTTACTACCTTTTGTGCAGGCTTGGTCATCCACTTTGGCTTATTCATCCTTCTCCTCCTCTTTAAAGGCACATATTTCTCTACGCAATCCCCAAGAACTACCTTAAGCAAGGACCACATCTCCTCAACAGACTTTTCAGCAAAAGTAAGGCCCAATCAATTTCCTCCAAATAGGTACGCATAGCCTCATAGTTCCCTTTTTTATAATCATAACTGACAGTTTTGGTATCCTGCCTACTAGGAATACCAAGTCAAAAGATATACCAAGATGATCACTAGAAGGCAAGAAATCACCAACTAACACATTTTCAACTATATTAGGATTGGTAGAGAGAACTAGATCCAGTACATTACCATATACATGTGTGGCTACATCCACATGCTGATTTAGGTAACAGTCTTGCACGAGATCAAGAAAAGCAATATCTGCCGTATCTGCACGCAATTGCAACCAGTAAATATACTAGGATGATTGAAATCCCCATGATAACTGTATTAGATCGTGCTGCATTACTTATAGCCGTATATAAAAGGGTATTCTCATCCACACTGTTAGATGGACTCCTGTAACAGACACCAACCAAAATCCTATTCCTGCCCGATGTGTATATATCACACCAAACTGAGTCAGTGCCTCTAGATAGATCAGCCCGGCAGACACAGTTAAAGCATGCCTTAACATAAAGGATACATCCCCCACCTCTCTTTTTGAACTCATGAATTCTATCTTTTCTAAACATAGTATAGCCATTAATTAAGCATCAGTTCACTATCACTATGCTTATCATCTGCCCAGCTTTCAGTGATGCCAATGATATCTGGTTCGAAGATGCTAACATGAGCTTCCAAATCACACATTTTGTTAATAACACTCTGAGCGTTCCAACAAAAAACTTTTAACTTTTGACTAACAAGAAAACATAACTGTACAGAACTCCTAGATTCATTTAACAATGAAGATGAATGACTTGTACTATTTACATTATTTACAAACTTCCTTGAGACCTTTACATCTGAGTTGGAGATTGCGGCCAGTCCTGAACGACGGGCAATCTCATTAAAATTTTCCCACCTCTTATAATTAAGTTTTTCTCATCTTTTTCCTTTCTTTCTTTAAGTTCAGTTCTTAACTGTCTATCCAAATTTTGTTGTTTAAAGGTTCTATCTGGAGCAACATAGACCTTCACGAAGGGACTACCACCCCTGCCAAGAAGTTTAGCATTTTGCAACACCAGCCTTTTCATACTGACTGTTTTAAGGGTTACTCTAAGAAGTCTTGCCCTATTCGGTGTTGACTGACCAATTCTTTGTGCATCCATGATTTCAACATTAGGAAGACCAATAACAGTAAGCATGGATTTAAACATACTGATATCGCCAGAGTCGCTAGAGTTTCTGACCTCGCTATTATTACGATCAACATCAGTTGTCTCTGGTAAATTTCTAATAATAATATTTCTTTTTCTGGATTCTCGATCAAGAGCCTCTTGCACCTCCTCAGTAACCCTATTCTGTAAATTTGACTCCAACTCAACAACCCTTGCTTCAAGTTTATTACACCTCTCTTCAAGGTCTTTATGAAGCAACTGTAGGTTCTGAACTGCTTGTAGGGTTTGTACTGCAGTGCCATTACAATTGTTGTGACTACAGAACCAAAAAATTGATTTGCCACTGGCCCTCTTTGCTTGAGTATTCAAAAAAGTATAAACTGCCTTAGGTACCTTCGCACACTTAATGTGATTGCAATGAACAAAATTCACATTGCAGGGCTTCATGGTCTTCTTTAACCTCCTCCCTACATACCCCACACAATGTCACATCTCCTTCCATGTTAATGACTGTAGAACTAGAAGAACCCTTCTTTGCAACTTCTTTCCTGTTTATAGCAGCCATGCTTAGGAGAATCACACACTCTAAACAGAGACCAGAAGAAATTCTAAAGGCAACAACAACAACAACAACAACAACAACAACAACAACAACAACAACAACAACAACAACAACAATACAAACCAAGTAGGCTACCCAATCGTAGGCCTAACCGCGTTCGGCCTGCATCATCAAGTCATTAGCACTGCATTACAACACACGTGAACCTAGCGTAGCAACCATGTCAAGTATAATTTAACGCTTCCGAGACTGCTTTTTTCAATCCACTCAACTCTTAGCCTTAACCATCAAGACTTTACACTACATTTATTGCTCAAAGAATACGCGAAACCCGATTTAGGAATAGGATGACGTTCTCTCTTCAGCAGCCACATGTGACACCACATGTGACACCATTGATCCGGTTTATGGCTGGAATCAAGACAACGGTAACACATTTCTGATCCTTTGTGAAATCTTTTGTTTTGAATATTCACGTCAGGCCTCCTAACTTTGACTTTGTTAACCTGGAGGCTTTGGCCTTGGGTCCCCACATTGGGCTGTTCTTGGAATTCTTGGGACTTTTGTTGCCAGTTCCATCGCAACAGCAACAGCTGTCTCTACAGCTTTTTTGAGTGTTAATCCCGAAACTGAGAGAAGTTTCCTCTGTACATTTTGATCCCGACTTCCACATACTAAACGGTCCCTCAGGGCTTGCTCTAAAAAATAACCATACTCACAGGTTGCTGCCAGTTTCTTGAGTTCAACAAGGTACCCTGAGATACTCTCTCCTTCTTTTTGGTCTCGCTTATGGAACTTGGAACGTTCAGCGATCGTCAAGGGTTTCGGTGAGTAGTGATCTTTTAGCAACTGTTTCAAGGTGTCTATGTTCTTGTCACTAGGCTTTGCCGGTGACGACAATGACTTCAACACAGCGTAGGCTGTTGGGCCTATCACAGTTAGGAATACGCTTACAGCGCGATCATTTCCTATGCTATTTGCGGTAAAGAATTGGTCCAAGCGTTCACGGTAACACTCGACATTTTCTTGTATTCGCCTATCTGGCCTATCGTTGCTGCCATCTTTACTGAAAAATGTTCCTGGGTACTTAGCGGAACTGTATGACTGAAATTTGTCGCAAAAATCCGATCCTCGTCGCCAAATCTGTCACATATTTGAGTGGACTCGACAAACGACACTAGTCAAAGATGGTTTCCATGTGCAACTCAGCTTTATTGATATGACGTCATCCGATCTTCTTCGAGGGTGCATATAACTGTTAATACAAGCTGTACTGTATATATTACAGATAGAAGTAGAACACTGTGACCTTAGTAAGAGTGGACTCACGTCATTGTTTGCTTATTAGTATGTAATTTCATTAACCACAAGATATGTAGGGAATATTGGGGAGATGAGATTGCAACTCCATGGGTTGCCTTCTCGTAGCCTTTGTTCCAGTTCAACGCTTAGGGGATTTTGGTGGTATATCCACTATATCCACCCCAGTTCCTCAGCCGTCACTGCCAATAAACACAAGACTGAACGTTTTCTATTCCTCACAAGTTTTTTCTTCATCTTCATCAAATGCACATCGAAGTATGATAGAAAACACGCAGGTTACGACGTTGAAACCGATCATTGTCCCAAACACTAAAGAATAAGAAGATTGCACATCCAAAATGGCTCCTACCAAAGAAAACAAAAACTAAAGTTGAGACATGTATATCTATGCTCAGTTACGTATCAAAGCCTACACAAACACACACAATATATATATATATATATATATATATATATATATATACGGCAATTATTCCAAAAAGGAACATCACCCGAGACATAATGAATATAAACCTTCAGTGAAATATAAGAATACAGATATATTTCTAGTCCAGGAAAAAGGTGAACAAATTTTCGGCACAACAGTGCCTTTATCAAGTTACAACATTAAATGAGAATGAAAAATAATGGAGACTTGCAACTCAAAAACACAGAAGAAAGCTACATAAAAGAAAGCAACAAAAAAAAAAAAAAAAGGAAATCAACCTTACCAGATGTCTAAAGAACTAGAAGAAAAGAAAGCAAACCTAAACGCAAAAACTCACCAATAAGGGGGCTTGGTGAGAAAGTAAAAGACCTGCTTAGCGAGCCCTAACTCTGTGTTTCTTGGTCTGGCAGTCGAAACCATCGTTGACATTAAGACCCATAGGTGAAATAGTTTGCAAGTTGTTCCATTTTTTTTTTTATTTTGCAATTTGTAGTAGTGGCGTATAGTGGCGTATGCGCGCCAAGGGCGCCGAAAAATATTGCATTTTCAAGACAGTTTAGAAGTACAGAGTCTAATACATTGCATAGGGAGCCTTTTCGTGTAAAAACGAAACGCCTATATTTGCAAGTATCAGGTTTAGTCGGGGAAAGCGGGGGAGGAGAAAATATGGAGGGGCAATGCCCCGTACGCTACCACTGTTTGCAGACCACTTTGAAAACAATATTGGATGAAACTTCGGGCACAATTTGGAGGTAACGCTCACTATCTATTTACTTTACGAGGTTGAGAATGTCGTATTCTCACTTCTGGTGACCTCAGATAACCTTTGACCTCTACCAAAACCAATAGGGCTCATCTTCTGGCTATAACGAATCCACATGCCAAGTATAAAAGCATCCATGATTCATACCTAGAAATGTATTTACATTTTTTCGGTTTATGACCACTGGTGACCTCACATGACCTTTGAGTCCCATAAAACAATGGGGTTCTTTCTCTTAATATGATAATTCCTATATTCCCAGTATGAGAAGCATCCATCATTGCTATCTTGAGATATCGTGTTTACAAGCCAAACGTCACAAACATGCACACTTACATACACACACACACACATGCACTCGCCAGCGTGATTGCATGGATTCCTTTCGCCTTCAACGGCAAGAAATAAAAAATGGAATTGCTATAGTGCTATATCTACAAACGTACTGTGCCATTCTTCAACGAAATGGTTCTCTCGTAAAGTTATGTAGCAACGACTTCTTTTGGCATTATCTGTTATGTTAACATGGATTCGCTACCTTCCGGCAGGGTCATCTGGGCCGATACGGAGGATTAGGGGCCGCCCACACCCCCTGTAATTTTCAGTTTGAAGTTTTTCTTCCCAAACTATCATAGCTGTGCTTGAGAATGAATGACCAAAATTACCTTATAGAAAATGCCAAAATCCAAGAGCTAGAGGGTCTCCCTTCCCTTAATCTTAGAATCCTCCCGACGGTTCTGTTGAATTTTCGGCATCGTCAACTTTTTTGCATTGCCACTGAAGACGATGACTTACCAGTCTTGGCCGTTGCCAAATTCTCGTTTTGCAAGCTGCCATACTTGGTAGTAAGCAAAACTCCCAAGATTATTAAAACGTTGAAGCAACAAAATGTAGAACAAATTGTACTGTATTTGTAATAGAACAGTTGATTTACTTCATGCCAATTATTGTGTCTACAATCTTGGACAAAACTGTTGGAACACCTCCAACCGTTGTACCGTGTACAATATGATGTCGTACATGACTTAGGAAACCCTCGTCCCCCAGTACAATGTTGCGCACGATTAACGAATCCCCGTCCCCCAGTACAATATTGTGTCCAAACGAAAGCGGTGCATCTCCAATTGACATTATTACCTCCAACATTGTACGGGGGAGCGGGGGTGCAGGGGTGTTCCATCGAGTTTTGTCCAAGATTGTAGCTATGTGCTACTAGCTATTTGGTCTTAGAATGCTTTGTATTACTTCTACCTTTTTGCGCTGGTATCTTATAATACCAGAAGACTGCCATCACTGAACGACCACAGAAAACTTTCTTTTCGGGGAGCGCCCATGCGCACTCCAGTTACCAAGTTCCTGTCAATTAAGCTAGTATTAACAAACACATGCAAAAATACGTTTACATGCATGTGTACTTTGTATTTGGACGTATATTTGAACGTGTATCTTTACGTTACATCATTTTGAAAGACCCAGTCTCGCTCCTTCATTTTTTTGGCAGTGTCCAAACCAAATCACAGCCCTCGCATCTAATTACGATAATAAGTAAACCAGGGATGGGGAACCTTTTCCTTATCCAGTGTCATTTTTATGTTGACGAAATCATTCGCGGGCTAAGCGAAGTTCTCTCATGTCAGTTTCCTGTGGTTTGCGTGTGATGGGTTCCTTATATTACTTGTAGTAGTATTACATTATGTAAGAAAAATATTCAACAAATAAAAAGTCAAATGGTCAGGCCCGTAGTCAAGGGGGGGGGGCGAAGCCCCCTTGGAAAATTTTTCGCCCCCTAGAAGATCAAAAGTTACTATTGCCGTAATGCATTTTAGTATGTTTCGCCCCCTCTGGAAAATTTTTCGCACCCCTTCAGCACCTTGTCTGGCTACGGGCCTGCAAATGGTAGATTGAAAATAACTATTTAAATATTAAAGAAACTGCATTTTTGAACTGTCTCGTGGGCCGGATCAAAATGTTCTTGCGGGCCGTACATGGCCCGAGGGCGGGAGATTTCCCGCCCTTGACTTGAAAGGACAAAAATGAGAAAGTTCTTACCTGATAAAACCCCGCCAAGTTGCATAAAGACCCCTCCAAATAAGTAACTGATGGCTGATCCTTGTTTTAGGTGATTTTCACAAAGATATCTTGGAATCATGCCATTAAGTGCCGAATCGGCGAAAGCGAGAGCAAACCCACAGAGAGAAGAATAAAGGAGCAAGAAAAGATAATCAGTGGTAAAGATATACCCCGTCAGACCTACACAACATATTAAAGATGGAATAAGGGCACCAGTTAAACTATTCATTTTCTCGAAGTGAAAGACAGCGATTGCGAGAAGTTTGCCCACAAATCCACCGACACCTCCCGCCGTCGACAGATACACAGCTACTGTTGCAGAGAACCCAATGGATATCCCAAAGGGAACAAGGAACAGAGCCCATGCAGTGAATGTGTAATAAAACAAAGAGTGAATGAGGAGAAATACTGCGAATCTGGGGTGTTTAATGGCGGGCGCCAAGCTGAAAATGTTTGCTAGATTCCATAACTGAATTTGAAGACGTTTTGCAACGCCTTCATTCGAATAGGGTTCCTTGTAATTATCTAAGTAACAGCAATTTATTTTGCGTAGTAAGAACTTAAGTTCTTCACAGACAGAACGTGTAGAAGTTTGGTTGGGTGGAGACTTAAGTAAAAGGCCGCATACGACACAGTTCCAGGCAATTGCTCCAAAAATGAGGTAAGATCCCTGTAAACCGTAAGATGATCTTAACACTTCCATAAGAGGGGGCATCACAGACACACCAACATACGTAGACAGCTCTCTTGTCGAAAACGCAACGGAGAATTTGTCTTGAAAATGTTCAATGTACGACATAAAGAGCGCAAAATGAAGCAACCCTCCTCCTATAGCTGAAAAAGATGAGAAAAATTTAAGTGAGATAAATGCTAAGGAAAGTGTAGTATCTACAGTGTCATTTAACACTTTAGTTGAAGTTAATTGGCATGCCTGACACCCAGCGGCGTAGCTATACGGGGAGGCCTGGAGGCCTAGGCCCCCCATGCAGATATTCGTCAGGCCCCCAGATTTTTTGTGTCCTAATAAAATGTGTAAGAATTAAGAAAAAAATAAATGTTTGAGGGGATAAACTTTGAAGTATTTCTTCAAAAAATAAATAAATAAAATGTGTAAGAATTAAGAAAAAGTAAATGTGTGAAAAACACATTTTGCGCACGAATGAAATCAATTTATTACTTTAAAATGCCTAGTTTCACTAAATTAGGTACCGTATATAATCTGCACTGTTGTTTACTTCTCATATAATTCACTTGGACGATGAAACGAACGTCCCGACGACTAATTCGGATGGACATTGTCAGGTTTAGACCCTTTCTGCCTCTCGGAAGGCTGGTTGATTTACTGAAAACATAGCAACCATACACTGAAGACCATTCTTACACGACCATTCCTATACGGTATCATACACAAAACATGTCGTACGGTAAGGTACTGCGTTCGAATAATTCTTCTATCCTTAACAAGTATGTCGTGTCTCTCTCCTTGCCCATGACAAGTGCACTGTAGAACTATTGTTTTCGACAAGTCCTCTTTTTAGTACTTCGCACTGGCGTCACGGTCCGGACGGATTTGTAAAATTGCCAACAAGGTCCGGATTTCATGTGTTTCCCACATGATCCCTACTTCTGCCTTGCGGGTTAAATGGTTTGAAAGATTTACTGGTGGTATTAAAGGTCTGACGAAGTAATATACCGATGATTTGAGTCCGTGAACAAAAACAGCACCATTTTGCATCTAGACACCATTAAAAACCGGAAAAATTTCCAAAGGGAAGGGGACACCCTTAGACCCCTACATCAGGACAGTGATCTATGTCCTCCTTGCTAGAAAATAAATATGGTAACCCTAGGTTAGAGACCAATGGTATGATCAAGGGGGTATGTAATTGAGTGGACATGTAGCCTATGGACAGGGTGATGGACAAACGTAACAGAGATATACTAGAAGGTGAATATGGGAGAACTGCAGGCAGAATAAATGAAAAGGGATGCATAATTCAGTATGATTCTTGTATTATCTCAGCTCAATATGATATCCACAGCCGTACACAGCGGGGGGGGGGGGCGGGCAATTACCCCCAGAAATTTTCAAAGTGCATCGTTTCCAACTTTGAGAAGATAAAGAGAAAACGCAGTAAAAATATAAGAAATAGCTGTGATCGTAATGATAGAACTTAAACAGTTTCAAATAGGCAGATCAATATTTTCATGCCTATGTCTGTACACATCACCAATAATTTACAGCTCTATTAGGACGTATTTCTAGCCTACTGTTCTAAATTCTCACGCTACGCCGGATTATGCATAGCTACAATGTTGCTGTTATTGCTATAGGTAGCTTCAAACGTTTTAAACCGTGTCAGTTTAGTCATAAAAACGTTTTATAACCAATAACACTTCTCCCCCCCCCCCCACCTCAAACCCTCCCCCGCAACAGAGTTCAATGGCTGAGGTCATGCTTCACATCATATCCACCATGCTCTCAAAACTGCTTTTGTCGCACTTAGTCACAACTACTTTTCGTTTTCCTTTTAAAGCTGAAATCCCTCAAATATTGCACCATTTGCTATCTATACGTCCTCCTGAAATTACAAATTTTCGCCAAGGGGGAGGGAGACACCGGTTCCCTTTAGTCCCCCCCCCCGGCCACAGATCAGTAATGCCCACTTTTTGCCCCCTAGCAAAAAAGTGTATGTGCGGCTTTGTGTATTACCATTTTTCATGGAATGATTTTTTACCATTATTTGAGAAATGGCAGACATGAGTTTTGAATTTCAAGGCTGGGTACATGCAGCTCAAAAAACGTGAGAAGTACCGTTTCCGGCCATCTGGAGGGTTTGTAAAGCTAAAAATTTTCTTGCACGCTCCGCGCCAACCGATGGTGGCGCTCCGCTTAGATAGTCTTGACAAGCCTGACCCTCGGCGGTGCCGGCCCCCCATTTGTTACCTAGGCCCCCCTAAAATTTTCATCCTAGCTACGCCCCTGCCGACACCATTTCATACCATTGTCATCACATTCATTACTATGCCTCTCTACCAGGGGGTGTGATCGGTGGTCGAAAATGCCGAAAGGAGGGGCGGGGAGGGAAATATCAGCCACATAGCCAGAATTTTTGTTATGTGGGGACTGGGGACTCTACTCAACTCTACCCTGAGTGAGCGAATAGCCCCTTCCTCCTGGTGTGAGGTCCGACGGTCAATCTTACGGCCCTTGTTGGGGGTCTACGAGCAACGCCTTGGTGTTGGATGGGAGGATGAAGCCCCCTGCCTGCAGCTCTGGTGTTAGTTGTGTATTTCCACAAATGTGGTCATTAGTATACAAATAATGAATGTTTATGAGTGCGATAGTATGAATAATTTCATTCGTTGAAAGCTTTAACGTTCTATTCAACTCGGCTTCGCCTCGTTGAATAGAACGTTCAATCTTTCAACTCATGAAATTATTCATACTATCGCACTCATAAACATTCATTATTTGTATACTAACCAACGGTCGAGCACCGCAATCTTGATGATAGTGCCGAATCACGCATGGCATGTGACCACCAATCTTCAAATCAGATGTAGAGAAATTAATAAGGTGTTATATAAAAAGAATCATGTGACTATGTTCAAAATGGTACTTGATGCGCACTAACCAGACCACAAAACCACAAATTGACCTTTTTTGTTATTTTAGAGGCCTGAGGTAGATTAAAAGCCGATCGTTTTGGGATCAAGGGGATTCTAGGTGGGACCCATAGATAATGGTACCAATTGCACATGCTGCTTTGGAGATATAATTCCACTCCAGCGGTATTTCTTGAAGCGATAATGTGACAAATTCTCAATGCACTACGCGTGAAGCTTCCCTGTGTTACCTGCAAGTGTCATGTTCACAAAAAGGTGCCACAACTTGTGGCCAAATGCACCGTGGCAAACGAATCCAAGACCAAACAGAAATCCTCCGGATATTCCCAGAAATCTGTAGCTAAGGCCATCGAGGGCAGAGCCACCAACACCAGCTGAAAAAAAAAAACATTTGAAATTTCTTAATTTCCTGAAGTTTTGGAATGATCGATTCAAATCACAATTCATTTAAACATGTTGAGTCTGCAATCACTACTGTTATTAGCCTCACAGGTGTATGAGGTTTTTGAGAGCAAAATTAATGTTATGATCATTGCTTTCCAATTTGGGAAAAATTTCAGAACATTGAACGACTTCCGACCTCTTTGTGAATTATCTTAACATACACCTCAGACTAGCCTACATGCATACAGTAGCAGTTAATACTTTGTTACGGTACCGTAAACAGAACAAAACACAACATTGTAATTCTGATAGTCATCTTTCTTCAATCTCTCCGCATAAAACTTTGAGTGAATGACTACTTTTCTTGCTAATGAAAGCTTCCACCTGTAGCATGAACTTAAATCCATTTACAAAATCGTTGATCTACAATGTACTACTTAAAATTATCTCTCATCACCCTGTACATTTTACTCGGCTTATAATCTTTTCCAACCTACTGTTGTGCAAAGAATGGATAAAAACCAATTTGACTCATTTGAACTTTGACCTCTTGTTTCAGATATATGACGCCAAAGATTACACATGCAAAAGTTTTCATGGTCAGGTATCTATCCAACAACTTTGAAATTGATGAGATGTGGTTCAGGATTGGTTGACGGTGGACCTTTTTACAAAACTGTGGCTCAGTTCTTACGTCCAGTAGTGCAATTCGAAACTTGCACGGTAGTTTAGGGAAGGGGCCCCTGCCCCGGGGCTAGTAATCCTAATCCCCGAGAGGGAATACGGGTGGGAAAGTGTGACCATAGGAGGCATATGCGCACGGGCCTGTGGGTGGGGATGCTCAGGCAATACAGGATTCGAGCAAAACGACTCAGCCTCCAACAGAATTTACCGTACGACTGAAATTCTTCACTGAAGACAGCGTGACGTGCGGGACAAGTGTCATTAAAAATCTTAAAAACCAAATTAAGCTTAAGTTGTTGGACCCGGTCATCAACAGATAAGAAACCTACACTGCTCAACTCAGCCTGCCCAATGTGAAAACGTGGACCCCTGTCAAGAATAAATCTAACAATTTTGTTTTGCAATATTTGGAGCTTATTTTTATAATGTTGGGAAATAGCGGAGTACCAGGAGGAGCAGGAATAGTCAAAATAACCTTGAATGAAAGCAGAACATGGTATCTTACAAGTACATATGTATCTGTTTAGAGAGTTGGAATGTCTATATAAAAATTTTTAAGCGAGCACCAGCTTTCTTTAGAATGTCACAAACAATGTATTCACCTGAAAGGGTCTCATCTCATCCAGGACAATTCCAAAGTAATTAACAGAATTAGAACGTTTAATAAGATTCCCATTACATGAGACGGGGGGGGGGGGTTGGATTTCTTTAACATAGCTTTAGATCCAAAATAGATAGATTCGGTTTTCCCCAAGTGAAGTGAAAGTGTGTTATCAACCAACCACTCTCTGCAAGACTCTTAATTCCTTACTTAAGCTAGTACTAATGTTACTAACATCTTTGTCTTGTAAGACTTTGAAAATGGAACCTACTCCCTTTGTTCTTGGTGCTCAGCATAAGCAATGGAGTAGGGAAAACAAGCCAGTGAGCCACAACTGGAAAAAAGGCCGTGGTCGTCTCGACTTGAACCAATTGGTTGGAAACTAAGACGTTAAACCCCATCTAACTAACTAACTAACTAACTAACTAACTAACTAACTAACTAACTAACTAACTAACTAACTAACTAACTAACTAACTAACTAACTAACTAACTAACTAACTAACTAACTAACTAACTAACTAACTAACTAACTAACTAACTAACTAACTAACTAACTAACTAACTAAACTAACTAACTAAACTAACTAACTAAACTAACTAACTAACTAACTAACTAACTAACTAACTAACTAACTAACTAACTAACTAACTAACTAACTAACTAACTAACTAACTAACTAACTAACTAACTAACTAACTAACTAACTAACTAACTAACTAACTAACTAACTAACATCTTTGTCCGAAACAACAAGGACACTGTCATCGGCATATAGAAGTTTACAATTAACACTTATAGGCATGTCATTTACATAACAGAGCAACAAAATGGGTCCAAGGATACTGCCCTGAGGTATCCCACAGGTAATAAAAGTAGGGTCAGAGTTGACACAATTGACACTAACAATTTGCCCCCTGTCCCCCAAGTAAGATTTAAACCAGTCAACATTAGAAATTCCCATAGCCCGAAGTTTTGAACAGAGGATGTTATGATCAACAGTATCAAAAGCCTTTTGAAGGGCTATTAAGACCATTCCGGTGTAGTTACCGAACGAAGACTGACTGCGGATATACTTAAATAAACGAGACTGATATCGGTGGAGAAGCCACCCCTAAAACCGGACTAAAACCATATAAGATGTTATTCTCCTTAAGGTACTTTTCCATCTGAGTGAAAATAGTTTTTTCGAGTAATTTTGAGGCAACACTGAGAATACTAATACGCCTGCTAACATCCGACCTACTTTTGAAAAGGGGCTTTACACTGGCATACTTAAAATCAAAGGGAACAGTACTAGTTTCAATGGACTAGTTGATTATATGAGTCAGGTAATCTTTCATTAAAACATCAGCCCCGTCTTTAATAAATCTGGCAGGGATCCCATGAAGTCCAGTGCCCAGGCCCGTAGCCAGACAAGGTGCTGAAGGGGGCGAAAAAGCATCTAGGGGGGCGAAAAATTTTCCAGAGGGGGCGAAACATACTAAAATGTATTACCGCAATGGTAATTTTTGATCTTCTAGGGGGCGAAAAATTTTTTAAAGGGGGCTTCTCCCCCCTTGACTACGGGCCGCAAGTGCCTTTACTAATGTTCAAAGCACATATCTCGTTGTACACAAAATCACTGCAGACACCTTGCATATTTTAAAGGAGTTAGAAACAACATTCATCTGGTTATAATAATTCTTGAAAGTACTGGAATCAGAATCAAATTTGCCGGTAAGTTAAGGCAAGTCTTTGACAAGAGAAATAGAAATATTAGTGAAAAGGGACAATCTTTTTCCTCATTTGTCCACAGATTGAGGACAATCTGTGCCTCATTGTCAGGTGTGGAGCTATAACCTAGGGATTTGAGATGTTGCTACAGCTTTCTCGGATTAGCTTTATCCTCAGCAATTTCATCGTGGAAGTACTTGCTTTTAGGGTGTTTTACGTCCCTTTGTACCTTGTTTCTGATCTACACCCAGCAAGCAAGCGCTATTGGGGCCCAATAGGGTTTTACTTGGGAAGCTTGGGCTTAATTGGGCTTGGGCTGAGGTCGGTGTTTACCTCGGGTCCCAACTGGGACCCAACTGGGCTCATGAGAGAGATGCTGTTAACTCATTTGGGCCAAGATAAAGTTAGCCCAATTGGGGCCAGATGAAATCCGTGTGACAAAACAGATTGGGCCCCAATTGGTAGCCCAATTTGGCCCCAGTTAGGACCCAATATAGTGTGCTGTTGTGGCAATAGCTTGAATAGAGGTCTTGGTTACGATCTCTATTGAATCTGTATAAAAGCTGGTCCCGTAGCCTGATGCAATCAAGAATTTCACTGGTCATCCCTGGTTCAGTACGTATCTTTGAACGAATTTCTTTAATGGGGACAATGTTATCAATTGAACCAGTAAAGATCATTTTAAAAACGCCCCAAGCCTTGTCGATATCACTGCAATAAACTTCAGACTTCGGTACTGGTAATGGCAGTCACTAAGCTTTGTTTGCTGTAGTGTTTAAGCGAGCGCACCTTAATGGTGTTGTGATGGTGGCTGGGTTGCGTTTTGCGAGCAGTTTTGCGAGTACAATAAATAAGGAAATGATCGCTAAGGGGTACCGGACTGAGAGATTTCGTTGTCGTTATCGCAGATAATGTGGTCAAGAAGAAAGGAACATGAATCAGTTTCCCTAGTGGGTGATTTAAAAACCTGTTTGCAAGCAAACGTTGATAATAAACAATTCAATTTACCGTTTACAAAGTAAAGAACCAGTTTTTTTTTAAAAAAATAAAATCAGTGTTTAAATCACCGAGTATAATAAGTTCACACTGTCTGCTCAGGGAAATAGTGACCTTGAAAGTACTAAGGAAATTGTAGTCGTCGGGTGGAAGCCGGAACACACGGTTATTGGCTTGCTTTTAGGGAGTAGGTAATAGCTTAGTAACAGCTTCCTTAGTACATCTTAACAGAAATTTCAAATTCACGGAATTTCCTACCGTATGACACTATAGATTAGAGAATTGAACTTCGTGCTGCAGAGACTGCATTTTGGTAGGAAAAATCAGGCCAAGATTTCTGTTTTAACTCAGAAGCAAATGTGAAAACTAAGCCAAAAAAGATACTCGTTTACGGAACTTGATTTTCGTAGCCCCAGGGCCCTAAAGTCAAAATATCAGGGGGGGGGTGTAACCTACACTTGCCTAGATTATTAGGTAATCCTGGTCCTGCAGGTACATGTTAAGTTAGCCTTATGGTTAAAGGGGGTATAGAATCCCCCCAAAAACAGGGAGTGGTTAGCAACTACCTGCCCAAACATATTTAGGAAGAGCCCTGTAGTTCTAAATACAGGTGATGACTGCGCTTTGACTGACATTCATTCAAACAAAATAGCTCCACTCTGATTGGTCTACAATGACTTTTACAGCAGTGGCGTAGCTACGGAGGGCATGAGGGGCCCACGAAAAAGCCGTGCCACCCCAGGTGTTCCCCGTGGAAAATTTTGAAATGCACAGTTTTGTATATAAGCCCTATAGAGAGGGAGAGAATTGAGAAATTGTGCCTTCGAGTCCCCTAGGAAAGGTTCGTGACCCCCCGTTCCCCCTGCTCAAAAAATCCTGGCTACGGCACTGTTGTACAGTCAGTTGTATTCGCAATTAAGCTCAACAATATGGCCTCGAGCAGTCGAGTAATTGAAAATCAGTGCAGGCTACTGTGGCTCCGTCTTGACGGTGTACTAGACAGGTGTTTTTGTTTAAACTGGAAGAGGGGCTAGAAGTAAACTTAGTCGGGAGAATTTTTTACTGTCTGGGGTGAGATTAGGGAGCCTTTAATACAAGGCCTGGCCTTCATCAGCCGGTATAGTTCAGGTTTGCGTTTCCTTTTTCTTGTTTCTTTTTGTAATAAGAAGAAACAGACGAAGAAAACGACGCGATTTTAAGTTAGTGTCCCGATGACCTGAGACTGCAAATTTCTGTAAAAAAGAAACATCGTGAGACTATATAAATACTTTTTGAGCTTTCTTTTATTGTTACCAATTTATCATCAAGGTCTGTTCGAATGGAAAAGCGAACCTTCCCGCAAGACAACCTGGTTACGGGAGAGAATTGTGAATGTAGTTGTTTGATGAGAATTCACTACCCAATGACGGAGAAAATTAGACATGGACGAAGTCACCCAATGCATGTCCCCTTTACAAGTCTTTTGATTAAACGGAAGAAACAGTCACTCCAGATTTATTTTGCAAAATGAGCTCAGTCTTATACATTTCCTCTTATCTTTCTTTCATGTTGTTTCACAATAAGTGTATTGAATGTCCAAAGTAACCTAAGGCCTTTTCTGCATAAATTTAATCACTTACAATTATATTGTCACATGATTAAAAAGGCGGCCGGTCACGAATTAGTATACCAGGGTATCTTAATTCGGACATGGACTACAGTAGTTTTCCTTTAAATCAAGCAACAACCTCAGGGATTGATCCTGCTTGTCCAAATGTATACAAAATTCGGCAAAATGCATTACTATGTACTTTTATTATAGGCTAATTTTATAACAGTATAAATCCAGTGAGAACATTTAGAGCCTTTAATATAATTTTCAAGTTCATTGTTTGTTCATTTTATGTATCAACCTTAAGCGAGAAATCTGTCTCATATGCATTCATAAGTCTGAAGGTAGCCTAGGCTTTGTTAATCTTTATCCCTTCCTAGATGTCTGGGTAGCCTGCTTTGCAGACTCTTTGTAGACGGATGCTAGGTTTTCATTGGATGTGGCACTCGGCACTTCACCGTCCGTAGTCTACTGTTGTAAACTTGGTCTACATACCTAGCACGCAGGCATACTGCTTGCCAAGGTTAGAATCGTAATTATAATAATTGAAATACTCTAAATAATCACCATGCATACAATAGACTAATATTTGATTAGTTTAAACTTTCATTTTATCAATGTTTGCTATTTATACTGGTTTTAATGAATGAAATGGACTATTCATGCTGGTATGTCTGACGAGGATGATTTTTACAAAATCAAGAAGAGACAAGTTTAACTACACGTAAAAAGTACAAACACTTCTGAAGGACTATAGGAATTATTTTGGCAAATCATACACATACACATTACACATGGTACACAAAGCACAGGCCATCCAACTCGCATTAGAATGCATTGTAAAGCGCTTTTAACCTTGCATATGTTACCATACGAACCGTTCAGGGGCGTAGCGAAGGTGTTTTCTTTGAGGGGGTGTAGAGACTATGTTTTGCCGACAGAGGTAATGCGTATCGCGGAAACGAGTTTTAGCGGGTGGGGTCCAGGGGCCCGCCTTAGGGCCCATGGTGGGGTCTAGGGGCAAAGCCCAGCGGGAGGGGGGAGGGGCGAAGCCCCCGGAAACTCTGAGGTGTAAGCATATCTCTGTGTGAAAAATAAAGTCTCGGGATGGATATATTTTTGTTCATATAATGCATCATCAAATGCAAAGATCCCCATAATTCTGATGTATTAGGCTATTCCTCTCGTCAAGTCGCTATAGTTTTAAGCGGTTGAGATCCAGAGGTCCGCCAGAGTTTCAGCTAGGACGTTTTCTCAATGCCACATTTACTGATCTGTGGCCTGGGGGAGGAGTTTAAGGGGAGGGGGGTGTCCCCTCCCCTTTGGAAATTTTTGAAATTTGAAAGGTGCCTAGATTGCAAATGGTGCAATATTTGAGTAGATTTCTGCCCTAATGAGGAACCTCAAAATTTACACCCGGGTAGAATTTGCTTGTCAGATTTTTATTGTGCGACATTTGTTGCCGTTTATGCGACATTGTCGCACAAATAGGGGCTGGCTAAAACACTGGGCCCGCTTTAAGGCAACTGGTGGGGGTCCAGGGGGCGAAGCCCCCGGAAGCTCTGAGGATGTAGTATAATCTCTCGGTAAAAATTAAGTCTCATGCAGGATAGGTATGTTTTGGTTCATAATACATTATCCAATGCAAAGATTCCGGATAATTTTAATGTGTTAGGCTATTCGTCCCGTCATGCCACTATTATACTTGAGGAGCTGGACCTGTCGTTCAGAATTGGAACACTATGCGTTCAGCATTTGAACACTAGACGCGTCAGGCGTTCAAATACGGTAAGTGTTCAAATAGGAGTCCGGCGTTTAACAAGGGAGAAAAGTGTTCAGAATCTTAAAGGTCGTGTGACATGCCACCAAAAAGAGCTGTTTCACTTGTCAGTTAAAGAATTAAGTCCTCCAATCAAAGATCCGCTGGAATTATTTCAATATCTTTTACCGTTCTCAAAATATACGCCTTCAAAGTTTGATGGTTTCTGAAGAAACTAATTGCCTATGCAAAAAGAATGATGTGGAGTGTTGCACAGTGTTAAGATTTCTTTTGTTAACCCTATATAAATTATCTCTTAATTACTGATCATATAGATTCAGGTTTGGTGAGTGATATCAATATTTTTCAAGGATAAAATTTTAACTTTTATAATAAACCCCTCAGGGAATAACAATGCTTACCTACCAGTGTCCTTGAAATTAAGGTTGAAAAATCAAGGCTAACATGTGCCATATATGGTATGTCCCTCTTTAGATGTCACATATAGCTCATGTTTATTCATGATACAAGTGTGAAATCGAAATTTCCCTGTAAAATGGTCAATGTTTGACGGATTTTAACGGGAATTGTGGCTATTTTCTGGATTTTTAATGCTTTTTACATCAAATATCCAACTATGTTATTTTCATGTCACACGACCTTTAACACAAGCGTTCAAAATATGCTTTGAACGCCGGGACAGGTTCTGTATCTGTTTCATTTTGGTGTTCAAAAGTTAAAAGCCTGAGACTCAGTGGCGTCACCAAAGGGGGCCAGGGGACGTGCCCCCCTGGAAAACCTTGTGCCCCCCGTGTGCCCCCCAACTGAGATTTGAGATTTTGAAAAAATATAGATCTTCTGTAAGTTCTATATTCAGAATATTTGACTACCATGTTTCATATGATTTGATTCTTCTTAGGACAAGAAAAGGCAGCAATTTGTATTTTTTGTAATAACAAAATCGCCCCATCTCATAAAGCTCACAGTGTTCTCTGTGTCGGAGGCTGAGCATCGGTCTTGGTAATCTATCCATAATCCTCGCCGCCTCAACAGGTGTTTTAGAGGTCAATCAAACGGAACCTCCCAGGATTCCCTGTGGCCACACACTTCAATCCCCCGTCAACATGCTCGATCCGTGACTCGATGGTTTCGGCGGCCATCTCGTGTCGAGGTTCGGATCATGACCGCCTAGCTGCCGAAAACCGTCTAATCATGAAACTTGGTACCCTGTCTCCACATTGTCTGAACGTTTGACTTGAACTGTTATAACTCAGCAATTTCTGCATTGTTTTTACCTGTGGTAACCACTTAACACTATCTGTTTTCCTGGCCGATTTTATCGTGCCCAACTTTATTGTGTATTTTGTAAATTGTTCGTTTGGCCGTGTCAACAATGAGTTGCATTTTTGCCAGCTGATGAAGGGCTTAAACCCGAAACGTCGTGGAATTTTCACAAACTTTTAGCACTATTAACTACTTATATAT